>WOXC01009733.1:0-377500 GCA_011680675.1 Gymnobelideus leadbeateri
TGAGTACAGTTACCAAGTTTAAGATACTTTGGGTTAGGGGCGGCTAGGTGTCGCAGTGAGTAGAGCGCTGGCCCTGGAGTCAGAAGGACCTGATTTCGGATCTGGCCTCAGACACTTACACACAAAAAAACCTAGCCGTGTGACCTTGGGCAAGTTACTTAACCCCAATTGCCCTCCAAAAAGAAAAAAAAAGATACTTTGGGTTCAAATATCTAAAATAATAGCTCATGAGCCCCAACCAGTGCATTTGCCTTTAATAAGCAAATAGCTCAACGTAAAGGCATTTGCTGATCTGGTATTATAAGTACAAAGTAACAAAATATTCCAGCCTCTCTCCCCCACCAATAAATCTGGGCTTGACTATGTCAGGAACACACATAGCCCAGGCCCCTTGTGGTGCTGGACAGTCTAGATACCCTTTGGTTTTTCTTATGGTATCTTCCTTCTTTTCCTGGGCCAAGTAGTTCCCCTCTTCTACCCATAATAGAGGAAAAATCTTTTTCAAAGTCTGAATTCTTCTTTCATAACTGTCTCCTTTTATTTAGCAGTTCAGGGAAGCTCATACTCCTCAGAATTTTCTCCTACCTTTACTAGAACAGGGATTCTTAACCTAAGGCCCATGAACTTGGTTTTTAAAAATACACACGTGTATGTATGCATACATACATATATATTTATGTTCCAACAACTATATATTACTGTAAAGTCATTTCTGCTATAACAGGGCATGTAAGTTCCCCAAAAGCACCATGCTATGCAGAATAGTACAATAAAAACCATAAAGTTATGGGAAGAATGGGGTTAGGGACACAATGCTGAAAACCTTTGTCAATGACACATAAAAAGGTAGAAATCTCATTAAAATGATTTATACATACATACACATATACATACTTACATACATATATATACACACATACATATACATACATATGAATATATAGGTTAAGGAAAACGAAAATGCTATAATAAACAGTGGTAACACCTATAGCCTTGAGCTGCTGATCAGCACCCCTTATTGTCATGGACTGGAGCCCTTAGTGGAAGGTGGGGTTTATTCAGTCCAGCTTCCTTTGCCCACAGCTCTTACTATGCCAGAAAAAAATGCCTTGTCAGTATATCTCCTTTTATAGATGAGAAAAACACCCTTAGAGAAGTTAAGTCATTTGCCTGTGGTCATATTAGTATTTGAACTAGTCAAGAAATATGGGTAACACAAGATGTCTTTAAGTTAGGGAGCCTTATCTATGGTCAGAAAAAGTCATAGTTCCTGAACCTTAGTTTCCCCATCTGTAAAGTGAAGGAATCAAAGGAGATGACTTCTAAGGTCCTTCTAAGTCTAATGTCTGTTGAGCGTAGGATCTATGAAGTAAAATGTTAACTTCAAAAAGAAAGAAAAAGAAGAGGGAAGAAAGAAAGGAAGGAAGAATGAATGAATGAATGAATGAATGAATGAGAGGGAAAGAAACAGCTAGTTCTGGATCTGTTTCTCATTATCGACATGGCTTTGGACAAATCACTTTATCTCTCTAGACCCCAGATGAGTCATTGAAAATGGAGGGCTGAAGATCTCCAAAGTCTCTTTCTATTCTGACTTCTACAATAACTTATGGGAAAGAGAAGTAGATCCAATAGTGTATTGGTAAATGTTTAACAATTGACTCTCCAGTGAGAAAATGTATACGTTACTTTTATAGTATATTATATAAAAGTAGATTGTTGTTGTGGTTCAGTACTGTCCAACTCTTCATGACCCCATTTGGGGTTTTCTTGGCAAAGATGCTGGAGTGGCTTTCCATTTTCTTTTCCAGCTCATTTTCCAGATAAGGAACTGAGGCAAACAGGGTGAAGTGATTTGCTCAGGGTCTCACAGTTAGAAAGTATCTGAGGTCAAATTTGAACTCAGGAAGATGAGTCTTCCTGACTTTAGGCCAGATGCCCTATCACTTGCACCATCTACCTGTCCAGTATAATGGATTAGTATATACTAAGTTACTTTTAAGTTTAATCTGCATTATTAGCATTTTCACCATCACTTTCTTAAGTCTGAACAATCAGCAAAACAAGAAATCAAGTCCTGATTTGGAGAGTTTGCCGATATCCAACAGGCAAATATTCAGACTGAAATGTTAACAATAGACTCTAGGAGATCACCCCAGCACTCGGCTGCCTGGATCTCTTTTCACTGTATTACACTATGTCCCTGAAATGGAAACAATGTGAAAATTGCTAAAGACATCTGGGAAACAACTGTATTTCCCTGAGACTTCTTTGTTGCAGTTGTTTCTCACTTTCATCCAACTCTATAACTCCGTTTGGGGTTTTTTGGCAAAGATGGTGGAATGGTTTGATATTTCCTTCTCCAGCTCATTTTCCAGATGAGGAACTGAGGCAAACAGGGTTAAGTGACTTGCCCAGAGTCACACAGCTAGTAAGTGTCTGAGGCCAGATTTGAACTCAGGAAGATGAGTCTTCCTGACTCCAGGTCCAGCACTCTATCCACTTTGCTTCCTACCTGCCCCCACCAAGACTTCTAAGCAACCTCTATTTGAGACACTGGGTGGCTTGGTTTGCATTGTAGCAATAAGGGAGGAGGAAAGGAATAAGCATTTGTTTATCACCTGCTATGTTTCAGACACTGGAAATCAGTGCTTTTTTACAAATATTATCTCATTTGATCCTCACAACTCTGGGGAGATAGATGCTATTATTTTCTCCATATTTACAGTTGAGTAAAATGAGGCAATGGAGGTTAAGTAGACTTACCCAAGATCACACAGCTAGTAAGTGTCTGAGGTTAGATTTGAACTCAGGTATTTCTGACTTTAGGCTCAGTGCTCTGTCTACTGTGCCATCAGCTATAGAAACTGAGACATCACAACAGAAGCATCATTTCCTCTAAGGAGGGAATGGCTGAACAAATTGCTGTACATGAATATAATGAACTATTACTGTGCTGTAAGAAGTGATAAGTGTGATGAATACAGAAAAGCTTGGAAATATCTCCATAATATGAGGCAGAGGGAAGTGAGCAGAGCTGAGAAACAATATATAGAGACTCCAGCAACAATGTAAATGGGGGATAAAAGGACAACTCAAGAAAAAAATCAGAAGTGATTATTACAAAATTATAAAGAACAAGTAAGGTTCAAAAGAAGAGATATGAGAAGCTAGCTCCTACCCCTTTGCAGAGGTTTTGGATATTGCGTATATTTTCAGATCTTCTCAATACACTGATGTTATTCTGATTTTTTCTTCTTTCTCTTTTTTCATGTTTAAAAAAATGCAGTTTAAGGGTTTTGGAGGTAGAAAAGCTGGGTGGGGGCAGTTAGGTGGTGCAGTGAATAGAGCACCAGTCCTGGAGTCAGGAGGATCTGGGTTTGGATCCAGCCTCAGACCTGTAACACAAAAAGTATCCATGTGACCTTGGGCAAGTCACTTAACCCCAACTGCCCTCCAAAAAGCAAAAAAGAAAAAGATGCAGTTTGTCACACAAGATAACTCTAGGGGTGTGTAGAGCCATCCTCTCCCAGCTTGATTTTTTTCCTTTTTTTCTAATTAAAGGGCCATCTCTTGACTCACTTCTTAAAGAGGCCTATTCACTGAGTGGGTTTTACCTCACTCTTAAGTGAGTATGTGAAAAAGACTTAGCATAAAAGGGTCAGGGCCTCCCCATTGCATCCTGGGTCATCTCCAGTCATCCTGATGAATGTCTGGTCACTGGATCCAGATGGCTCTGGAGGAGAAAGTGAGGCTGGTGACCTTGCACAGCCCTGCCTCACTCAAATCAGTCAACTGCAAGTCATGTCATCATTTCCTTGATGCCATGGTCCTTTTCAAAAACAAAAGACAAACACAAGGGGTGTGTGGGAAGAATACTGGGAGAAATTATGGTGATATAAAAAAAAGACATCAATAAAATTTTGTTTAAAAGATAAATACAAATCTTCTTTTATCTTTGGATCTGTTGGAAGTTTGACGGATTCAGTCTCTCTAAAGTCTCCAAAATATTACCAGATTTTATCTTCTGTACATTCCAGATTGTCTGCCAATAAAGATCTTCACAGGCTGGGTTTTTTTTTTTATGAACACAGCTTTCTGAGGGTCAATTATCTATCCACCCAATTTCTGTTCTTTATGTTCTAAAAATGTCTCAATACTAGAAGATTCTTTAGAAGATAAGTCCTTTAAAATCTCTTGACTTTCCTGGGGTAAGATCTTTATGCAATGCAGGTAACCCCCAAACTTAGTGAAATCATCTTTCAAGTTTTTGTTTTGTTTTGTTTTTTTTGTGTGTCCTAGCTGAGGCCACCTGCAGTCACTTTGCCTGTATACTGTTCATATTTGCTGTCATTGATCTAGCTGACTCCTTTGCCCAGTGCTGGTTCTCAGTCAGGACACATTCACCTGCTTCAGGTCTAGCCTGTGGCCATCATTGGTGGTGGCCCTATGGCAGTTCTTAGTAGTGGCTGGTCTCCATCAGTTGTTCTGTAGACAAGTTAGGCCCCTGCACGGGCAGCTGATGTAGGGGAAAGTGGGAGAGTGAGCTTAGTCAGGGTGGGTTACATTTTAGAAAGCACAGGAAGAAATGCTCTCTGCTGACCAAACCTGCTAAGATGCTAAGGTATGAACCTGGGCACTTTTATTCCAAATTCAAAAACTCTTTTACTTTTTCTCAAGCTAATAAGAACAGTTAGATTTGTATAATGCTTTAAGGTTTGCAAAGAGTTTCACAAATATTAACTCATTTTATCCTCACAATAACCCTGAGAAATTGGGGCTATTATTATCCCCATTTACAGATGCAGAAACTGAGGCAGATGGCAGTTAAGTAACTTGTCCAGGATCACACAGCTTGAAACTGCCTGAGGCTAGTTTGAACTCAGGTCACCCTAACTCTAGGTCCATGGGTGGTCCATTGCACCACCTCACTGGCTGTGATTACTACATACCAGGTATTTTCTGCTAGAGAATCTAAGAAACTGGACCAGAGGACTTAATATTTTATCCTAGAGCTAAAAGAAAGTTATGAGTATCTAGGCGAGGCAGTGGATAGAGTGCTGGGTCTGGAATCAGGAAGACTGATTTTCCTAAGTTCAAATCTAGCCTCAGACACTTACTAGCTGTATGATCCTGGGCAAGTCACTTCACTGTTTATCTCAGTTTCCTCATCTGAAAAATGAGCTGGAGAAAGAAGTGGCAAACCACTTTAGTATATTTGCCAAGAAAATCCCAAATGGGGTCAAGAAGAATGGGATGCAACTAGAATGACTGCACAATAGCAAAATAACGAAAGGACTGTTCTGCTACAGTGAGAGCATTGTTGAGAATAAGTATCTAAATTTGTATTGAATCTAATCAACACAGTCTGGCGATATTCTCTTCCTCCACTTATTTATCAGTTCCTGAAAAGGAGCAAAGAAGGCGATGTGCAGGGGCTCTCACCTGTAATCCCTCCTAGCAGAGAGGCTAAGAGAGGTGGATCTCTTGAGCTGGGGAATTCTGAGCTGTAGTGAGCTAAACCCGATCATAATGCTTGGCATTAATACATGTACTCTTTAAGTAGTACTTAACTGAAGCCTTGGTGTCCTATCTGTATAATGAAGGGGTTAGAATAGTTGACTGATCTCTAACTTCCTTCCCTAAACTTAGAATACTAGTATCCATCTTCTGAGCACATAGCATCTATGTCCTATCACCCTCTCCAAACCATGCAATTCTACTATATCCTAAGAAAGCCTTCTACTTTTCTTAATTATTTCTATACCTTCTCTATCCACATTTTGTTTCTCTATCCTGCCCCTACTATTGTCCTTGCTGATGTCAACAAGAAAGAAAGTATCACGGTATTAGTATATGAGTTGGACCTTGAAGATTTTAAAAGTAGATATGGATTCATGGTTGGGGTGGTGGGACAGTAAGAGAGCATTCCAAGAAGAAGAAAAGGATAACCAAGGCACAAAAGGCAGGGTTCAGGAGATGGTGAGTGTTCCCAATAGGCTAAAGCTGAGTGTTCGGTGTCAAACACAAATAGAAATGGATGCCTGCAGGTAGCATATTGACTTAAAACCCCCCACAGATTATCATTATTTATGCTTTATAGTATTTTTATTTATTTTGTTAAACATTTCTCAATTTTACATGTTAATCTGGTTCAGACAGTACTCTGGAGATGGCATCTGAGATTGACACTTCTGCTGTGGCCATTTGAACATTATTTGAAAGATTATAGAGAGCCCTGGAAGATTTCTTTTTAGGAACAAGTAGTACTTTTAGAAGTTTAATCTAGTTATATACCAATGAAGGATAGATTGGATTTAGGGAGAGACTGAGATAGCTTGGAGGCTCTTCTAAGAGTTTAGACATGAAACATTAGTGGAAATGGAAAGGAAAGGGAAAGAAGAGACACTGTGCAAAAGACCTTGGGTTGGAAAATGTCATCCTCCCTATGGGGAAAAGACCCATATAACAGCTTACTTATAGGAGTCAAGTGAAATCATGCAAATGAGAGGTCAATAATTTTGCTGCTAAGGAATGACTGCTTAGTGGGTTTCCCAGAAAACATGTTGGCAGGATAATTATTCAAACTGAAGGTACTTTGTAGGGACTTGGGAACTAAGACTTTCATACGCTCAAGTGAAGTAGGCCCTGGACTTAATGGCATGGCTTCACTTAATAATCTCTCAAAGACTCTGCTTCCTGTTCTGGAAAATGAAGATGGTAGACTAGTTGGTCTCTAAGGTTATGGTCAGCTCTAAGGCTCTTTGATGTTATGATATGGTCCAGGTTGATAAAGACAAAAGTCTATGTCAGACAATCTGAAAAAGAATTGATGACACAGGTTGGGTGCCCCAAAAGAATGCAATGGCAGTGGACATCATACCTTAAATAATTGATTCGAACCTCAAGACACACACTTAATTGAGTCTTAAAAATGAGAATACTGAAGTTCTGGGTGATTGAGAAAAGATAAGAGGGTGGAAAGTAGAAGAGAAAACTGAGTGTTCTATCTCCTCCCCATGTGCTTTTTGCAAAGGAGTTCTGATCCTTATACCTGTAATGGACTCTCTCTTAGAATATTGAGCTTCCTGCAGGTCTTAGTTCTTATTCTTCCACGGTAGCTAGGTGGCACATTGGAGAGAGTGATGGAGTTGGGAAAAATCGATTTCAAATCTGGCCTCAGATATCTACTAGCTGTGTGACCCTGTCTGCTTCAGTTTTCTCATCTATGAAATGGGTATAATAATAGTGCCTACCTCTTAGGGTTGCTATGAGGATAAGGTGAGGCAAAGTTTGCAAAATTTCAAGTACTGTGTAAATGCTAACATTGTTATCATACTATTTTCCAGCCCTGTGAAAAGCTCTTCCTTTCCCCCCTAGCTGTTAGTGATCTCTGTTTTAATTATTATGTTTATATTTATTTGTTTATATCTAGTATTTCACCAAATGTAATCTCCTTGAAAGCAACAACTGTTTGCTATTTTTATTTTAGTAGCCCCTAAAGTCTAACACAAAGCTTAGCATGGTGCTTAATAAATGCTGGCTCAGCCAAAAGGAGAGGTTAACGGACAGTTCAGCAGAAAAAAAATGGCAGGAGAGGAGAGGAAGAGGAAGGGGAAAGGAAAGAAAAATAGGTGAAGGAAAAGGAAGAAGGAGGAGAGGGAGGAGGAGGAGAAGAGGAAGAGAAGAAAAGAAGAAGAAAATGGGGAAGGAAGAAGAGGAAAGAAAAGGGAGGGCGAGAGGAAGGAAAGTATGGAGAAAAGAAGGAAGGAAGGAAAGAAGGAAGGAAGGAAGGGAGGGAGGGAGAGAGGAAGGAAGGAAGGAAGGGAGGAAGGGAGGGAGGAAGGAAGGAAGGAAGGAAGGAAGGAAGGAAGGAAGGAAGGAAGGAAAAAAGAAGGAAGGAAGAAAGGAGGAAGGAAGGGAGGGAGGGAGGGAGAGAGACACATGGAAGGAGACAGAATAGGAAAGGAGCAGCTCAAACTCCAATCCAGATAAAGGCAAATTTGGATCCTACCAAATTTCTGTTTGTTAAGCGGAATTTACATGCTGTTCAGAAAATATGGAATGATTAATGACAATTCTATTTGTTGAGGACTGAGAAAAAAATGCGATTATTTACCTTTTTAGAATTCAGAATTAAATGTGAAGTTCTGACAGTGAGAAAGAAAATCCTTGAAGGCAATTATTGTAAAGTTGTTATTTCAGGAAAAAGCACCCCATAAATTTAAATTTTCAGAATAGATAACTTGGGAGTGATCACTTTGAACCATGAAAGAGGCTTCTCTCAGGTTCAGGGTCCTCCAGCTTAACTGGGTTCTGAGACTACATCATTCTTTTGGACTATGGTGGGGGGCGGGGAGGGTAGAGATCAGGAGTGCTTGGTGAACTTTTTGAGCAGAACCCCTGGAGCAAAGTCAACGTGTGGATCCTTTAGACCAGTGTTATTATGCATGCATATCAACTTCATAGTCAATTAGACATCTGTATGTATAGATGTATGTATGTACTATAGCCACCTCTAGGCTTTCCCAGTAAAAGTGTTTTCAACCCCCCCCCCCCCAGTAGTTATCACTGCAGGATTCCTTTTAATAGCAGCTATCCTAGGAGGCCATTTAAGTTCAAACTAACACTTAAATGCACCTGGGAAGCTGATATAAACAAACACTTAAATGTAGCAATGGAGCTGCTATTTAAGGGAACACTGGTGAATCTTTTTGTAATGCATGTAATCCCCTAATTTTTCTTTAAAAAAATCATGCTTTGCCTATGTTTTTGTAAAGGCAAGCATTCATCAACAGCTAAGACCAGTGAGACCTTGGGCAAGTGATTTCCCCTTTCCAAACCTGGCTCCTCAGCTATATAAAAAAGGGAGGCTGAATTCCTCATCATGGTATCAGAGGTTTATACTTAAAAGAGATCTTAGATTGTATTTCACCACCACTGGCCCATTACCATTTTTATCAACTATGAAACTGAGGCTGAGTGGGGAAGTAGCTTGCCCAAAGTCAGACAGGAACTTTGGAGCCTAGAAGATATTGCTTATATCCCGGAGGTGAAGAATAAATGAATTCTGGAAAAGACTGTTGTCTTCATATAGGAATGTCATATGGAAGACTTCTGCTTGGTTTGGATGGGAAAAACAGACCAATGAACAGAAATTACGTAGGTGGATTTCGGGCTTAATATAAGGAACACAGCTGTTAAAAAACAAACAAACAAACAAACCTTAATGGAATATTTTGGGAGGTCACAGAGGAGAGCAGAAAAATACCGGTGAGGTCATCTATGACCACTCTCACTTTACAGATGAGTAAACTAAGGCCCAGGAAGAGGAAGGCTTAAGATCAGACTAGCTATGTTGAGCATTGGTAGGATTGGAACCAAATCTCCCTCCAATTCATATTTAGAGTGAATTTTTGACAGCACCAAAGGAGAAGTTCGGAGAACCCCTTTCAACTCTAAATTTCATGAACAGTAACAAACTTTTCTTGTGTCTACTGTGCGCAAAACACAAACACCAAGGATACAAAAATATAAGGTGCCAATCCTGAGTTTCCAGTTTACATTCCAAGAATGTATATAGATAAATACAAAGTTAACACATGGTAATTTCCAAAGGTAAATAGCTTAAAAAGCTTTAGAAGACGGTTTCTCACTAATTGTTTTTGAAAGAAACTAGGGATTTTAAGGGATGGGGGTGAGTAGGAAAGCCATAAGAAAGCTGCATTTTAGGATAAATAATAGGAAATAAGTGGGGAAAAAAAGGAATTCTTAAGTAGGAGCAGAGTGTTGTCCTTAATTGCAGTAGCTGTTTTCTTTATAGCTATATTCTTGCAAATACACCTTTTTTTTTTGTTTGTTGTTGTTGTTGTTAAAAACTAAACTAGGGATAGAGCTCTCTTTCTTCTTCTTATCTAATAGTCTAAATTTATCTGTTTATTCTTTGTATCCCGGGGGTAAAATGCAAGCTCCTTGAGGGCAAGGGCTCGGTTTTTGTTTTGTTTCTCTACAACTCCCGCTCCAGTTACTTAGAGGGTAATTAATCTTGGAATGAATTGGTTCTCCAGTGAGTGTTAGGTTTACTTACCGGAGATTTCATGCCAGCTTCCAAACTCGTGACCAAGAGAAGGGCTTCTGATGAGTAAAAAAATTATTTTTAATGTCTAGGAAGCCTAGGTAAAGCCTCAAGCTGTTTGGTCATCTCTGATAGGCTTGCCACTGGGTTAGGAAAAAATGCCCTCAAATTTTTAGCTTTTTCACTTTCTAAAGGAATGCCTCCTTTGCTGTATGCATCTTTACTTGGGGCCAGAAAGATTACGTGTTGAAATTAATGGGTTCTAGATTTGACACAAAGCAAACCTATTGACTTCGAGGGCAGACTAAGCTACGCAGCCATAGTTTGAAAAGGCTGTGATCAACTAATTCTGGATGTTTTATTTGCACTTGGAGTTTATGGGCCCTGAAAGTAATGGGGGGGGGGCGGGGAGGAGAAGTCTTAGTTGTAAAGTTTAAAACAAAACAAAAAAGAACCAACCCCACGTAGAAGGAAGACCCAGTACGAGCGGGGGAAGGGGAATGATCATTTTAGAAAATAAAACTCAAGGTCCTAAACTTTATTTTCAAAGACCATACATACCAAGTCGCTCTGAGTAGGACTAAAGGCAACAAGACTTTCAGAAGGACTCAACACACGTTATAACTCCACACCCCCTCTTTTTTGGGGGTGGGGGCGGGTGAAGGAAAAAAGTGGAGGAGGGAGAGAGAGTTGTCCCCAGAGTTAGTTAGCCCGCCGAGTTTGTTGGGGGGCCCCTAAGGCAGCGGCCTCCGCCGCCGCCGCCGCCGCTTCTGAGCGTGCTCAGCGCGGTAATTTGGAGAGGATCCCTAGTCTGGGGTGGCGGTGGTGGAGCGTTTGTAAGTGTGTGTGTGTGTGTGTGTGTGTGTATGTGTGTGTGTGTGTGTGTGTGTGTGTGTGTGTGTGTGTGTGTGTGTGTGTGTGTGTGTGTTGTGTATTGGCAGTGGAGTAGTGGAGGCTGGGCGGCTCCGACTCCCTGACGCCAGCGAGACCAGATCAATCCAGGCTCCGGGAGAGGGAGGGAGGGAGAGAAGGAGAGAGGGAGAGAGAGAGGGAGGAAAAGCAGAGAGCGAGCTAGCGGGCGGCGCAGGGCTGCCCACTGTGCGGCGGCTGCTGCGGCTGCTGCTGCTGCTGCTGGTGCCGCTGCCGGAGCAGGAGCGAGGGGAGGGACCGGCGGCCGGGCTGTCGGCCCCGCGAGCGAGCGGGAGGGGCGGCGAGGCGGCCGGAGCTGCGGGAGCCCCAGCGGGATCGGCAGCCACAGCAGCCAGACAACGGCGGCGCGGCCGGTGGTGACTCTTCTGCACTCGCCTTTGCGGGGCGCGCCGCCCACGGGGTAAAAACCCAAGAACCCACCCCATCCCCGAGCCCCCAACTTTCCCCTTTTTACGTTCCATCCCGCTCCCTTTCCTCCCAGCCCTGGCCGGGCTGCCCTGCCTGCAGCCGCCTCCTGGCCCCTCTTTCTCGCGGACTCTGGGGGGTACTGCCGTCCGGGAAGGGGTGGGGGTGGGGGTGGCTGGAGCCTGGTTTGCTGCGGTCCTTTATCCCCGCTGACCCCCAGCCACCCCCTTCCTCACTGACTCCCAACTGCCCCCCTCCCATTCCCCCTTCCTGATTTCAGACTCCCGCCGCCGCGCTGGGATGGTAACTTGGGTGCGTGGGCTTGGGGAAAAGGGTTTTTTCTTATCGGGGAGAAGAGGATGGAAGGCCCCCCCCCCATGATGGCGTCGCCCAGCGGCTCTTAGAAACCCACGCCCCCCCACTCCCCCCACCTTTCCCCTCTTCCCTGGCCGGCTGTAGGGGTGCGCTTTGAGCTTCCAACTTTGCGTTGGCGTCTTTGTTGGGTCGGAGGAGTGAACGGGGCGAGGGGGGGGGCGACTTGGCCGCCTCTATCCTGGCCGCCCCTGCCAGCCAAGGTCTCCTCCTCTCGGGCTTCTGGCTCCCTGACTCTCTTCCCGGTTTCCCTCTCCTTTCCTTTGGTTCAGTTGCTGTTGGGGCGGCCCGCGCCCCGGCGCCCCTTTGTGTCCTGCGCCCGCAGAGCGGGGAGGAGAGGGGGGCGACCAAACTTGTGGGAGTTTCAGGAACTGCCTTGGTTGGGTTTGTCTCTTGTGTGTTCTCTCTCTCTCTCTCTCTCTCTCTCTCTCTCTCTCTCTCTCTCTCTCTCTCTCTCTCTCTCTCTCATACGTATACTCTCGCTTCCAGTTTTTCTGAAGTGTGGATCGCAGAGAAGAAAGAAAACTCAGTTTTTCCCTAGCCCCCCACCCCCGCCCGTTTTCCTTTCTTGTCCCTCTGTTCAATCCTTGGGGTCGAGGTCAAGGAAAGTTCGGACCAAAGTCTTTAATTTATTCCAAGGTTTAGTAGCGGATGATTTTGGCTGCCTTTTTCTCCTCGTCTTCCTTTTCTTCCGCCCCCACGCCCGTGGATCCTTTTCCACCGGATCGGGATTGTCTCCCTTTGCGTGTATTGCAAAGTTTGCTCATGAACAACTGTGTCATTTACTCTCTCCCAAGCCTTTGTTAGTGTTTCGCTTAGTAGTTTATGTAAGGGGGGGGAGGGAGGGAGGGAAAGGGAAGACTATGAGAGAAAGAAACGTGGGCTTGTTTTTCTACATGCTTAGTATATTAGGAGCATTTATAGGAACAGGGTTTTTCCCTTAGATGTATTATGGGAAAGAGGAACAAATGTTGGCAGACCTTAAGGTTACTACGAATGCAGGATTTTTTTCTCACTAAATTTTGAAGATGATTGAAACCCTGATTTCCTCGGAGGCTTGGTCCGGAAAATTGAGGCCCAGCTCAAAGGTCTTTTAAGTAAAGTAAGCCAATCGCTTTCTGATCTTCCATGAGAATTGGCATGTTTCCGTTTGGATTTTTTTGTTGTTTTAGACCTGAAGTTTTAAAAAAGAGAACAAAACATGCAAAGTAGCATGATTTGGGCCTGTCTTCCTAGATGACTCCGAAACAAACTCTTAAGAAGCTGGATCAAAGAACAGCTTTCTATCAGAACATGTCTCTTTCTAATTGGTTTTCAGGGATGGCATGCCTACATTCAGTAACACAATGAGAAGGCTGTGCTGTGATCTTCTTCTTGTTTATTTATAATTACCACTTTACCTTTTATTGAAGGCTGGTGAGCCCTAGTGGAACCAGTGTTTTTAAAAGGAATCTAGGTTGGATCAGGGTTCACTGCAGCAACGTTTTCAGTTGGCACGGGTGTTCTTTGCATCACTGCCATTTTTGTCTGTGGGTATTGGGCTTAAGTATATTATACGGACTGGAAGTGTTTTCTCTCACTCCACTCCCACCCTTTCCCATTTGTAGTTATTTGATATTTCTCTGCAGGTGGTGCTCAGCTTGTAATATTGCAATTCTTCTGAAACTATAACTAGGGGCATCAGAGATGATTTTCTGGGGCTAGGTGATGCAGAAACCTCTAGAGAGGATCAAGGAAGGATTGAGTTACTCCTGAGGGTGGGGATTTGTCCTTGATTTAGTTTTGACCCCTCTAACCATAGGTATGTAACCAAATACATTTTTTCCCCTCAGTATCCTCTTCTTTTATACCCTTGAAGATCTGATGACCACTGCATTTAAGAGAAGTGGCAATTTCAGTCATTTAAAAACAAATAAATGTTGACTTGTTACATTAAAAAAAGGTAATGGTAGGAAATTTTAAAAGAACACCCAAGTTCAACTAATATATCTTTTTTAAAGAGAAAGTCTAGAAATCCTATTTCCTTAAATATTAAAATAGGTGATGTGCTGCATTTTAGTTTCTGTTGTGACTTATGAGTATTTCTGGGTTAAAGATGAAATTTAGTAGCTAAATGATTGGAAAGAAGGCATAAACTTAGGTGTAATTAGACAACCATATTTAAGCTGCAGCAGCCTGTATAATACAGTCCAAGTTGTGTATTGTGTGTGTGTATAAAAGGGCTCATTTGTGTAGTCTTACAAGGCTAATGGAGGCATCATTGAGCTTTATAAATAATGTAAGTTGTGTATAATGTAGAGTCCCTAGGGACTGCAGAGAAAGCATCATTACCAGCCTTTTCAACCTGCTTGAGATCTTAAATTGATTTACAGCACTGAACTGGTGCAAAATGATACATCAGGATGACATGGGGTCAGCCTGTAAAAGTCTATGATGTCAGCCTATTAGTTCAGTCATCATAATTAAACCATATTACAGGGGCAGCTAAGCTGGAATTTGGTATTGTACTTCAGAGATGAGTGCTATAGGACTGCTTTATTATTTTTTTTTAAATGAAAAAGGCCCCAAACTCCCAGGAATGCCTTTTTGTGTTTCTAAAAGAGTGAAAAAGGCTTGATGGTACATTTTAAAATTTATCAACTGTGGTATTACAGAGAATTTCAAGGTTGAAACAGGACCACTTTTTGAGCAACTTTTTCATTGATAATCAAGATGATTGACGCTAGCTAGGGATGCTTGAATCATCTCCGTCCAAACTGATCTGGATGCGGCATCCCAGAATTCCTAAGATCTCAAAGGATATTTACTACCTAATACATCAGAGAAGATTAGACAGCAAAGTGAGCATTTCTCTACATGCCTCTAGCCCTCCACCCTTCTGTTGTTGCTAGGTTTCTATTGTGTTGGGGTTAGACTATATCTGTTATCCTGATAGAAAACGGTTTTATTTCTTTGTACTGCACTTAAATTGGTTGGCAAAGTCTTAAACAGAGAAAGATGTGTTTGACTGGACTGGTTGGGCAATCTTTGATTGGGTTTTAAGCCAGCTCTTAATTATTGAGGTTAGTTAACCAGTTTATGGATTATCTAGGTTCTTGGCTTCTCCTTGGACTCTCACTTATTTCTTTTCTGGCCAGTAGAAGATGCTTAGGAAGTGATAGCAAATGCTAATTGACTTTATTATTTGTTAGGAGTTCAGATGGAAGGAATCTCTCCGGCAAAGAAGGATTTGTGGGTTTGGAATATTTTTTTATCATTGTTTTCTGTTCCCAATTTGTCAGAATTTGATTTTGGGTGAAAGTGATTGTCCCAACTTAGTTTTCTGAATAGTTGTTTCAGTCCTGTCCCTTTTACCAGTTTAACAACTAAAATACATACATACCTACATACACACATGCACTCATATATATATATATATATATATATATATATATATATATATATATATATACACACACACACACACACATACACATATCTTGGGATTATATACTACTTGCTTGGTTAATGCTCAAGGCAAATGAATTTTAATGCTAATTAAAAGGAGCTTAAATAAGATGGCAAAACTAATACAAAAGGGGAAAAAATTCAGAGTCCAAAAGTTCAAATGATTTTAAAATTATTTTGAAATGTCACTGTGTCTCCCCCTTTGAAATGTCTCTGTGTCTCCCCCTTTATTTTGCATAACCAAGAATTTACTGTGCTGCTCTTTAAAGTAACAACATATCTCAGTAGTAACATGTTGGTATTGAAATAATTATTTGAGTCTCTGGGGGGATGAGCCTTAAATTTTTTGAGAGAGGTGTTCCATGACAATTCTTATGGTATATTTTAAATTCCTGTTTGATTGTCTCTGGTCATCTTTCTATATTTACAGACATCATAGGATCATGGAATTTTAGAGTTAGAAGTGACCTAATTTTACAGATGAGGAAATTGAGTCCCACTCAGAGGAGAAATGTGGGTTATATTGGTAATAAGCTTAGACGTAACAGAACCCAGCTTTGTCCTCTGTCCCCAGAAACCAGTACCCCCTTTTCCTCTGTAATACCACTACTTCACTGATTTTACAGATGAAGATATTTGGGTTGTAGAGGTGCAATGACCGGTCCATTCAAGGTGAGGTCATGTAGCTAGTTGTGATTGCTGATCTCAGGATTTGGTTCTCTGGACTCAGTCTAGTTCTCTTTCACTATCCTGTGAGCTGCTGAGATTTCCTTGCAGTAATCCAGCTTAGTTGGGGGAGTGGGGGGCAGGGGACAGGGGAAGACAGGGTTAGGAAGTCATTTGGCATAACACTGTTCTTTTCTCTCACATGTTCTTGTCTGAGAGTCAGGTCTGACAACCATAGATCTGTTTGTTTTTTGCAAATCAAAATTGATTTTTTTTTCCAAGAGGGCGGGTGAAAAAGAAAAATCCTGCATCTAATTCAATCAGTGGAGCATTACTGGAAGATGGGAGATCCAAGATTGTACATGTTGAAATGAAATCATAACAGGGCCATGCCCTTTAGGCAGCCAGGTCTGAGATACAGAGCAAGGCTTTATAAGCACTTTCTTTTGGGGTTTTTGGCTTTCAAAGAACCAGAACACATCGGTTCTATCCCTAGTGGAAAAGTGAAGACACTGTGGCTTTTAGGGGGAGGAGGGGTGGAGTGGTAGAGGTGGCCTCAACTAGAAGAGGGAGGATGGAGAAGGAAAAGTGGCCAAATCTAATTTAAAACCTGTGAAAATGGACATCAATAAAGGGAATAGAAGATTTAGGGTTAACGAATCAGCCTCCGTAATGCTGCTTTTATTTGTGGTTTGCTCTTCAGTACAAAGATTGTCAGCTTGGCCTTTCTGCAGCAGCAAATGGGTGATATTCTTCTATGTGTGCCAGATTGAAATCTCATTACTTTCTTCCTCTCCATTTTCTGTAAGTGGCCTGAATACAAATGTTCAATTTGACCTAAGTTGCCAGTCCTTTCCATTTGCCAGGTTGAGTATCTGAGATGTTTTTT
Source organism: Gymnobelideus leadbeateri (assembly GCA_011680675.1). Lineage (NCBI taxonomy): Eukaryota > Metazoa > Chordata > Mammalia > Diprotodontia > Petauridae > Gymnobelideus > Gymnobelideus leadbeateri. The sequence goes on from WOXC01009733.1 coordinate 16,785, forward strand.
ATTCCCCATATCCGAGTAGCTTTGTAATACAAAATAACACAACCCCTCCATCCCCTCAAAATGAGTAGGGCCAAGGTCAGGTAGAGGGATCATGATGCTGTAGATTGAAAGCTGGAAGGGGCCTTACAGGCCATCTAAGCCAGCTGATTCATTTTAGATCAGAGAGAATGTGCCAAATCTAATGCTACCCATTTCCGATATATTGAGATCTTAGTGTCTGGGGATGGAGAGATACTCCCCTGCTATTGGTAGGCTTGGTGTAGTCAAAAAGGGCCACTCTTTCTGCTGGTTAACTTGAAGAAATCTGCCTGTTCTGCAGAAGCTTCATTTGCATAGGGATAGCTCTATCTTAGGCAGGAAAGGCCAGAACAACCTTCATAAAATAAACAAGTTTGATACCAGGGGATAAATACAACAGAGTTCTAGGAAAAGGCCCAGCTCTGCAGAATTTGAGCAACTTCCATCTTTGCAGTTTCTGTTGGTTTTGACTCAGTGCAAAGCTCTATGACGTAGTCAGTGGATAAAAAGTGCCTCTTGGCTAGTTTTTCAGGAGCCATCAGATGCTGGAGCTTCATGGGACCTTTAGAGATCATATTGTACAACATGACACCCCCACCCATCTTACAAATGAGTGAAACAAGACTTCAAGAATAAGCTGAATTTTGAGGTCACACAGTTTAATGAGGGCCAGAGCTAGGTCTAGATCCCAGGTCTCCCAATTTCTAAACCAGCACATTTTTCCCATCATGCCATAGTGGCTCATCAATTGAATTTTAGCTCTTACTTCACCTAAACAGTTGAGTGCATGTTTATGTGTTATCTGGTTTAAGACTTATCATAGAGGCAAGAAGACCTAAGTTCTCCCCCTGAGCGAATAATTTATCTTTGAGTCTCAGCATACATCACTTCACTCTCATTTAGTTCTTGTGGGGAAATTGCTTTTTTTTAAAATTTATTTACCATTAGTTTACAACATTCAGTTCCACAAGTTTTTGAGTTCCAAATTTTCTCCCTCTCTTCCCCCTCTCCCCTCATGGTGGCATGCAATCCAGTATAGATTCTACATATACCTTCACATTAAACATTAGTCAGATTGCAAAGAAGAATTCTAACCAATGGAATGAACAACAAGAAAGAAGAAACAAAACAAAGCAAAAAAGAGAACAGGTAATTTGCTTCGATCCGTAATTCTTTCTCTGGATGTGGATAGCCTTTTCCATCATGAGTCCTTTGGAGTTGTCTTCTAACCTTGCATTGTTGAGATGAGCCCAGTCTATTGAAGGCAGCAATCACAGATACAATGTCTGTAATTGTGTACAAAGTTCTCTTGGTTCTGCTCCCCTCGCTTAGCATCAGTTTATATAAATCTCTCCAGGTTATTATGAAGTCTGTCTGCTCCTCATTTCTTATAGCACAATAGTGGGAAATTGCTTCTAGCTGTGTGACCTTGGGCAAGTCACTTAACCCCATTTGCCTTTCCTTCCCTCCTCCCCACCCCAAAATACAAAAAAAAACAACCATAAAAAACAAATGTAGAGATATAGAATCATGAGTAGCTACTCTGTTAATCATGGTGTTGTGGACACTTTTTATAAGCATTTCATTCACAGCACACCTCTGCTGCCTTTCCTTCTCCTTCCTCGAGTTCAACTGCCAGTATATTAAATTAATTTTATTTTCCTCATTTATAGGTAATAGACTATGGTCAATTTTCCTTTGTGGACTCTTCATGGTGTTGCTTTTGTAAAATATAAGAATCTCAGAATGTTAACAACTTTCTCCTTTTGAAACTCTAAGAATAAAGCAAACTTTTAACTTTAATAAAAATCAGGCATTGCTTTCAAATACTAGTTATTTAATAGCAACTTCTTCTGTTTGGGGGGAAAGAAAGAACATTTCCTATCAATTTTCGGCAGCTCTGAAAGGCCATATGGTCACAGGCTTAGAGCTGAAACAAACCTCAGGTGTCATCTGATCTAACCTGTTGCTTTTGTAGGGCTAAGTAACTTGCCCCAAATCACATGGGTACAAGTGTTGAAGCCAGGATTTGGAGTTAGGACCTATCTCTCCAAATACGTAGCCTAACACCTTAAATAGAAAACTGGAAGAATATAGTTGTAGGACTTATGCTTCCTAAGCCATACCAATAACTCCATCTTGAAGGTATATGCTTGACTTTTCTAGGACTTGGGGCATCATACTCATTTACATCCTTCTCAGCAAAAAATACCTGATAGCTGCACCTTGACCTAGGGCTTTCTGGGGAGATATTTGGTTCTTTTAATCTTCTGCTATATGTTACTGCCATGGTGTCCATCCAGAGTTTGGTTAACAGCATGATAATTGTGTGGGTGCTTTCCTGTCAGCTCTTTGGTAAATGTGACAAGGTAATGAATGCTTTGTTGACTTAATAAGGGAGCCTTGAATATTATATGGTTGGGTGTGGGGGTCAAGAATTATCAGGGGGCCTTAAGTTCTCATTATAGCTCTGTCATTGCCTGTGTGGCCTTATTCACTTACTTTTGGGAACTGATTTGCTTGTTTTTCATCTTTGGAGACTGGCTTTACATCAAGGATTATTTGAAGGGGAGGAGTTAATGAAACCAGGGAGCTTGGTTAGGAAGGAGGCCACTGAAATCATTCTAGCAAGATGATGAAAACTAGATCTGGAGGAGGGTGGTAGAGGTAGACATAGAAAAGAAAAGCCATGAAAAGGAAAAAAAAATCTGGATTCCGTGTCAGGACCTGGGTAAGATTCTCATCTCTTGCATTGATTGGCTCTGTTATCCACAGTAAGCCACATGACCTTTCTGGGCATCTGTTTCCTCCTCTGTAAATTGAAGGAATTTAATTAGATGACCAGAACTTCCTTCCAGGTCCAAATTCTGTGATCCTAATGGACTTGCTGCGTATGAATTTCAAGGAGTGAAGTGAAAGTTGATTTAATATCTTGTACCCCTGGGGGTATGAAAACAGGGGGACTTCCAAATGCGTCTCTTGAATAGGGTGATTGGAGATGAATGGGAGCTTGGAGAAGAGGTCAAAGCCAGGTGTGCTGAGTCAGGAAGACCTGAGTTCAAATCTAGTCCCAGACTGCTCTATGACCCAGGGCAAATCACTTAACCTTGCCTCAGTTTCCTCATCTGGAAAATGAGCTGGAGAAGGAAATGGCAAACTATCCCAGTATCCTTGTCAAGAAAACCCCAAAAGGGCTCATGAAGAGTTGGAAAGACTGAAAAACAACTTAATGAAAACTGCCCCTTAAGAGAGTACTTCCAAATGGGCCTGTTGAGTAGGCCAGTTGGAGATGAACAGGAACTCAGAGAAGAGGTTAAAGCTATAAAGAGAGATTTGGTCGTCATGTGTAGGGATGATGGAGGTGATTGAGACAAATGAATTCTTCGAGTGTAGAGAGGAATCTGGGGCTGGAGTGGGAGGATCTGAGTTCAGACTCATCCCTGCTACTTCCTACCCTCTAAGCCTTGAGAAGTCTCTTCACCACTTTTTAGGCCCCAGTTCCTTGTGTGTGAAATAAGGAGATTCCGTAAGATAACCATATAAGGTCCCTTTCCTTCCTAAATCTGTAGTCCTTTGAGTCCCTGGAAAAGAAGAATAACTGGCATCTTTGTAATGCTTCAAGAATTGCAGAGCATTGTCCATGTTATCCCTGAAGACTAAGTCTTGAGAATGACTCTTCCGTTCCTCCACTTAGTCCATTGAGGAAGGAAAGAGAGCCCTTGGCTACAGATAGCTGAAGGGCCAGAGAATTAGTTAGTTCATGGAAGGGGGGGATTTCAAGAATCAGATGGCAGTTTGTGATATAAAGTACTACAGAGAGGTCAGGAGAAATGAGGGCTGAGGACAAGATCATTGTACTTGGCATCTGGGGAGGGAGGTTAGGGGAAATCAGACGATAGCAGTTTCCTGGGAACCAAATTATGAATGAGTAATTGGCTGAATTCACTTCCAAGTCAGGGTTGCTTATAATAGAACTGAACCTGAGGAGTCACCCGCAATTCTTTACTCTTCCTCATTTGCCGTATCCTATCAATTGCCAAGTCTTGTGATCCTCAGTTGAAGATTGGAAGGTCAAGAATGCTGGAGAATGTAGGGTAATGAGGGTGGCATTGAAAGACATGACCACAAACCTGAGCCTGGTTGGTAAGTAGCCTCGGTAGGAGTAAACTGATAGAATATTCTGGAGATGGTGAAGAATGGGAGACATGCTGGGAGGTTACAGGCAGAGTCAAGGATAAGGATTTGAATGCTGTTCTGCTAATTCTCATCTAAAAATGAGGGGGGGAGGAACTGGTAAACTTAAGAAATTTACTAAGTCATCTTCCCTTTTTCTTCTGTTACTGATTTGGCAACAACTTCTCTGAGTGCTTTCATTAAAAGGTGAACAAATCTTATTCCTAGGGATTTTTCTAATTATATCTATTCTGAAAATACCAAATATTATATTATTTGATTCTTAATGTGTGGCATTTCATTTCTCAGAAGGAAAGTTTAGGCATCCTAGTTATGTAGTACTGACTGCTAAGACTGTAGATAGCTTTCCCCATCACTACCTGACAGAGGGCAGGCTAGGTTAGAGCAAGATGTCATCAGCCAGGTGCTGCTGTAAAGGACTCATGAAACCTCTTAAAGGTTGCATTTTCTGAACTTTTATCATGCAGTGATTCTTTCCTACACTATAGGCTATATGAATGCTGAGATGCAGTAGGAACATTCTGTTCATGTAACACAGCCAGTGAGAGTCACAGAATGTTCTACAGGATTCCTGACAGATGGCCACCCATCATTATTTAAAGATGAGAGGTGTAAGGGGGAATTGGTGGAAACATAGCCCATTCAATTTTGGGGGACCTTACCATCCAAAATTTTCAGTCTGGACTCTATTGAGTCCTCTGTGATCCTCTGACAAATTCCTTTATGTCGTTGGACCGTGGTCTCTTCATCTATAAAACGGGAAAGTAATAGGGAAAGGGGGAAGGGAACAAGCATGCATTCCTACGCTCACTTCTTGGGACCTATTTCTAGGAGCTAGTTAGATAATGGGTATGCTTTTAAACTCTAAAGTTCTACGTGATGGCCTGGTATAATGGTGAAAACAAAATTGGGGAACCTGTCCTGTTTTGGTGACAATTCCAATAATAGAATAATAGAAATTGTGGTACTTGGCTACATTATGAAACACTCTCAGTTCCAGTTATACTTGTTATACTGTTATACTTGTCCTATGGGGTCTAAGTAATTAAATAATAATAGGAGGCATTTATCTAGCCCTTTCAGAGTAACATATGTTATCCCATCTGATACTCATAATAATAACAACCCTGTGAGATAGCTAGTGGAGGTCTCATTCTCCCCCATTTTACACTTTCAGAAGCCAAAGGATTCCAGCTTAGTATGGATAAGAAGTAGAATTTGAATCCACATCTGTCCTGATGCCAAACACCTTTTTCCCCTCCCACTGGATCACCCTGCCCATAATAATAGCATCATAGAAAGACAACATTTTACAGTGATGCCTGCAGTAATAGTGCTAACACATTATAACTGTACCCTACCTAAGATCAGGGACCCTAGATAGAATGTCATTTGACTAGGGGCCTCTTTAGAACAGTGTTTCAAAGGTACTTCCTACTCTTGTGATTGGTTCCACACAATCATTTTTGTCATTGTTGTTCAGTCGTTTTTTAGATTTGACTCTCCATGACCCCATTTGGGTTTTCTTGGCAAAGATACTGGAGTGGTTCACCATTTCTTTCTCCAGCTTATTTTACAAATGAGGAACTGAGACCAGCAGGGTGAAGTGATTTGCCCAGGATCACACAGCTAGTAAGTGACTGAGGTCAGATTTTAACTCAGGAGGAAGAGTCTTCTTGACTCTGGAACTGGTACTCTATTTGCTAAGCCACCTAGCTTCCCCTCCACAAAATTAAACTTTAGGCAAAATAATTAACTGTATGGTATCTCTACAAATTGGGGATGCCTTATGTATTGGAGGTAAGATGTGGGTATAGTGGCTTTTGTATATTTATATTTTGCACAGACTTTCTGTAGAAATTGATCTGATTTGATATGTATGTATACACACATGTGCACAAACACATTCAGTAGCAGTTGAACTGTTGTTATCTGTGCATATTATAGTCAGGGAGAGAAATTGAAACTCCCTTATCAAATTATTGTTGTCTGAGATTTTAAAAAATCTTGTTCCTTGTCACTTTTTGTATCTTTCTTTATTTGTCATGTTTAAAATTGTATTTTGCTAATTCAGTTTTAGCTTGGCAGGAAAAATTTCTAAGAGCAAATAGCTCTTCCATATGAATAAAAATTTATAGAAATTTTGAACTGTTGTTAGTTAAAAAAAGAAAATGCAGTATGAAACCATTCTTAAACTAGGAGAACATGAAACACTTTCTATGTTGCAAATAGACATGGCCATATTTAGCAACTTTTGGTCAAAGGGTTTGGAGTGAGAAGACCTTTGTTCAGATCCCATTTCTTGCCCATTGCTACCTAGTGTGGCCATGGATAAGTCCCTCAAATTCTGTGCTTCAGCATCCTCATTTATAAAGTGAAGGGGTTGGATGAATTGCCCTGTGTTGTTCCCTTCAGCCCTAAAACTTTCGATTTCGTGATGTTTTGGCTCTGTGATCTCATGGCCATTCCTTCCAACAGTGTTGTGATGGCAGCTCAGGACTGAAGGGTCAGTTCATGCTTAGCCTAGAGTTGATAAGGCTGCCATAGCAGGACTGGGCCAAAAATAATTGTGTAAAGCCCTGGTTGTTACCATCTTAAGGCAAGCAGAAAATGTGCTAAATGAACTTCTCTGTTTTAGTTAGCTTTATATTTACCCTTATAGTTAATGTCATTGAGCATCTTGGGACAGGCAGTGTTGGGAGGGGATTGCTGGAGTAGCAAAACCAGATACTTCCTAACACTGAACTTGCTCATGGACTAGTAACAAAAGGCTTGATTGGCTAGATATATATATAAGCTATAATTCCCCTTTACTTCCTAGATAAAATATAAAGGAGGAAACTTACTTAGGAAGCTGAACCAGCCAAAACAACAACAAAAAAAACAGCTTCAGCATAACTAAAACGGTTAAACTGTTTGCTCTCCTTCTGATCCCTTTGTAATTCTCGGGCAGCTTCAAGAGGCATTACTGGATCCTGATCTGCTCCGCTTTTTATTTGTTCTTTTCTGAAAGAAAAGAATAATGAAAACCTTGTCATTGGTTTGCCATTGATAACGATAAGAATCACAAATTAATTATACTTTTTATATCATTTCAGTAAAAGCAGTGAGGGGAAAATAGAATTTATCTTCCAAGTATACAGTATCCTACTTATCTGTAATTCCTTTTAGCCTTCCTTCTTTTCTTTCTTTTTGGGGGGATGGTATCTCTCTTCCTTTTCCTTTCACCTGCCCCCCCCCCCCCCCGATTAAAAAAAAAAAGCCCAGATTCCCACATCAGGCTGTTCAAAAAAAGCATATTAAACCCATCACTTCCTTGTCAGGAGGTAGGTGGCATGCTTCATCATCAGCCCTTTGGAATCATGGTTAGTCATTGCATTGATTAGAGGTCTTAAGTCTTTCAAAGATGTCATTTGTTTTTACATTAGTCAGCCATATCATGTGCCCCCACCCCCATCCCATTGAACCCTGCCTTGTGGTAAAAATAAACAGCAATCCAAAAGTGAAACCAGTGAAGCCTCTGGGGCTGGTAGCATATGCCACATTCAGTCTGATAACATGCAGCATTTTGTACTTGGGGTCCCCAACCTCTTCTCCTAGAGAAGGGGGATGTGTGTTTGTCTTTTCTCTATGGCTATGATGAGTTCTTCATAATTAGTCAGATTAGAGGCCTTTTAGTGTTATTTCCAATTATATTACTACAGTCATTATTTATAATATTCTCCTGGCTGTTTTCTCTGTATCAGTTAATTCATATAAGTCTTCGCAAATTTCTTTGAATGCTTTGTCTTTGTCATTTCTTAAAATGCAATAACTCCTTGTGTGCTACAGTTTGTCCAGCCTTTTCCCAACAATGGGCAGCCACTTCGTTTTTAGTTACTAAGTACTGGAAAAGGACTGCTATTAGATATTTCTTTCTATGATTGGATTTATTTTTTACTTATTTTTAAAAGTGTGTGTGTGTGTGTGTGTGTATCTAGAGGTATGGTATAGGTTACTGTGATGAAAGAGGAATGACTAGTTTACTGAGATTTTTTAAAAAACTGGCTAGTTTTGTCAAACTGTTGTCCACCATCTTCCTGCAAGACAGGGATCCTTAACCTTTTTTTGTGTCATGGACCCTTCTGGTGAAGCCTATCAAGCTCAGAATTCTGTTTTTAAATGCATAAAGTAAAGTATGCCAATTACATTGACTTTCAGTTATCAGAATATTTTTTAAAAACAAGTTCATAAACCACAGGTTAATAAACCCTCCTCTAAGAGAAATGTCCTTGTTTCTGTCTTGATTAGTATTCTTGGGAGCTTAATGAAGAAAAGAATACTTCCAAATAACAGGATAAAGATGTAGAGTGAGCAAAAAAAAATGTTCCTTATAAGAAAGTGCCTTTGTAATTTGGTCCCAGCCCATCTTCTCAGCCTTTTTTTAAAAATGAATTTTATTGCTCTTTTGTTTTTATGTCACCTACATTTTCTGTCATATCCCTCTTTTGTCTTTCTCTCTGGTAGACACTCCTTATAATGAAGAATAAAGATGAGAGGAAAACAAAGTTAGCAAAACCAACATGACATAGAACAAAGCAGCTGGCACCATATGCAGTATTCTGGACCCAGAATCTCCCACCTCTGTTCAAAAAGAGGTGCCCTTTCATATCTTTTAGTGCCAACCTTATTCATTGTAAAGTGCCAAACTTAATCATTATAATTTTGTATCATTCAATTGGATCATTTTGTTGGTTCCATTTACATTCTTGTCATTATGTATTTTGTTTTCTTGGTTTGTCACCATGCATCAATTTTTATGTTTCCATGATGTTCTGTAATCTTGATATTTTCTTGTTTGTTTGTATGTCACCAGTCTTATTAGCATATCATTCCTTTTGGCCAAGTTAACCTTCTTGCTTTACTTCAAGTACAATATTCCTTCTGCCCTCTCCATTATCTTTCTTACCCCCATTGCTGCAAAGGACTTTTCCTCACTTCTGTCTTTATTTAAATGTATTTAAAGCCCAGTTTAACCCAACTTCCACTTCCTACATAAGACCTTTTTATCCATCTATTGCTAATGTCTCTGCAATGCCTCCTTCTCCAAGAATTACCTTTCATATACTTTGCATTTATTTTTGTATTTACTTGGGGGTAAACTTCTAGCATAGTAGATGTTTATTTAATAAGTGATTGATCAGTTATCCAACAAAAATGTGACTTGTAAGAAGGGGCCCATAAACTTGTGACTGAAGGTATTGAAAACCTGACTTGGCTGACATCTGAGGTGGTATCGGGAGAACATGCCGATGTTTGTTTGCCCTTTTTAGCAGCCCACCATAAAGATGGGTGAGCTTTGCTGCAGCTAGATAGGGTCTAAGTCTTTTCTTCACCTAATCTAGTCGTAGGGGGAAGGGATTCATTTCATTAATTTCATGATCCATAATTAAAATTTTATTCTCTCAAGATTCAAGTTCTTAGAAGACAAGAAGGGAGAATCTTTTTCCTTAAAAAATGCCAACAAATTCTTCCAACATTCTCAACTTATATGATAAGAAAGCCTTCCTGAGGTATTACCCATTTGATCAAAACTAGATAGTACAGTATTAGGATATTTCTCTACACATGTGGTAGAAAAATGTTTTTTTTTTTGTAGTAATTGATCTAAAAAAATTGGAATTCCCTCATTCTGACTGTCACAGGAATAAAGATTTTCCTGAGCATTGCTTTCCCTGATTCTGGGTTAAGAGGGAATTACTCTCATTTTTCTTTTCCTTTTTGGATGTGAGAAGGTAGGGAAATTGGGGTTCAGTGACTTGTCCAAGGTCATACAGCTAGTTTTGTGTTAAGAGTTTGAGGTTGAATTTGAATTCGGATCCTCCTGACTCCAGGGCTGTGCCACCTAGCTGCTGCTGCCCTCATTTAAAAACAACAACAACAACAACACATACACTCAAAACTTGAAAGACAGTTGCTGTTGTGAGGATTGTGTGCTTGTGAGGATTGTGTATTTTATCTGTCAAGATCTTCTATAGAGGAAGTTGACTTGACCCCATTGGTAAAGACTCTTTGCTCTCAGTGGCCATGTTGGATTCCTATCTAACATTAATTAATGCTTTTGGAGGCAGAGTGAGGTATAGGGAATAGGGAGGGCTTCAAGTCTCACCTCTGATATTTGTTGGCTATGTGACCTACATAAATGTCTAAGAAACTTGCTAATCTGATGCTAATCTGCACTAGGGACTCTGTATACCCAAAAAATTACAGATCTGGGGGAAAATTTTGTTATGGGGGAAAGAATATTCTTGAATGTTGTTTTATTAGGATATACTGATTGGGAAGGAGGTTTAAGATGAACTGAGAAGAGTTCCCCATTCTGATTCAGACTGCTGAAAAGCTGGGTACCAGTAACTCTTCTGATAGGCGTTTTCACATCCCATGGACTGAGTCTGGTAGGCAGAGAGGATATCGTTCAATCTCCTGAGCACAGATTTACCTGCTTATCATTAGCTAGGTGGAAGGAAGTCTAGCAGGGACATTTCAGTGGAATGTAAACTCTTGGGAGGGCTTGAATGACTTTTTTTGTTTTTGAATCCCCGTGGTTTAGCACAGGGTTTTGCACATGATAGGACTTTAATACCATATTTATTATATCAAAGAGGGCAAAGAGCAGTGTCAGAGGTCAACATTCTCTGTTACAGCATAATTGAAAGAATATATTTAGAGTAAAAATACCAGAGTTCAGAATTCATTTCTGCTTTTGACTACCTGTGTGACCTTAACCCTCTTAGTCTGTTTCTTCCTCTGTAAAATGAGGGTGAAGGGGACTGGTCTAGATTCTTTCTCCATTCTCTTTCAGTTAGTTCTTAGATCACCTGATCATAACCTGGTATAATTAGTCTGGGATTCTTTGTGGTAGTAGGGACAGGGCAAGAATAGGACCTGACCATACTTCACTAGGTTTCTGTGACAGTTGAGTATTGCCACCTCCTTTTTTTTTTCTGGCAGGGAGGGGGGAAGTTGAATTTCTAAATTCTGCTCTCATACTGACCATCATTCTCTTTTCCCTCTATTCATCCTTAAGTGCTTCCTGGATGAAAAGAGTTTTGGGAATGACAATCAGAAGAAATGTTTACCCTGAACTATTAAGCACATTTTCAAAGTTTTCTTTAAAACCTGTCCTACAAACATTCTTTCTGTTAAAATTAGACAGGGTATGGTATGGGAGTGGTAGATCAGGTTTTTTTTATTGTATTTTATTTTATTATTTTTATTTTTAGGTATATCAGTTTTGTTTTCAGGAGTGACCTAGTTAATTGAATTGGGGATAGTGATATGGAGAATATAGTTGCTTTATCAGATGTACATTGGATTTGGTTAAAAATATTTAGAAAGTGAAGTTGCCATAGCTTGCCGTCTTAACTACTATAGCTTCCTGTTTTGCCCAGGCTGTCTTTGTAGTCTGACATCATTAATTATGACCCCTTTCTTGTTTTTGTTCCAACTGGTATGTTAAGGGCTTTCATTTGGATTGTACAAGATGGAAGGAAAGAGGCAGCATGGTGCCACAGAAAGAGTGGGGAAAGTGATGGATTTGTAATCAGAAGATGTCAGTTAAGGTCCCAGCTTTGCTCTTGCTAGTTGTGTGAACACCAGCAAATCACTTAACCTCCTGAGTCACTATCCTCATCTGGAAAATGAATTTTAAAATTTTGTGAAGCACTTACGTGCCAAACACTGAGCTAAGTTTTGGGGATACAAATACATAAACAAAGATGATTCCTCTTTTCAGTTAGCCTCTAATTCTTTTTTTTTTTTTTTTTGGAGGGGGGAAGGTAGGGCAATTGCGGTTAAGTCACAAGGCTAGTTTTGTGTGAAATGTCTGAGCAGATTTGAACTCAGGTCTTCCTGACTCCAGGGCCAGTGCTCTATTCACTGCCACTTCGCCGCCCCCTTCTAATTCTAATAGGGAAGACAACACACATAGGGGATGGTGGCCAGAGAAGGGCACTTTGATCCAGAAAGCTATAGAAATGGTGAGTGAAGTCATTGGGAAATACATTGGCACACCCTGTCCAGGAACAATGGCAGAGATGATTTGCACTTGGATCCAGAGTTGGAAAAGAAAGAGGAGTAGTGTGGAGATGAAGATTACACTAGGTTTGGTTAGGCTGGGGAAGAGAATAGGGAGTGAAGTGGAACATGGGCTGAGTCTTTCCTGAAAAAATAGTCCAGAAGGGTCAGACCAGCAGAAGGGGGACCTCCAGAGCAGACGTTCCTCTGGGGCGTGGTTTCTAATGTAAGTCAATGAGACAGTTTTACCAGGTGACCTCTTAAGTTTACTTCAAGTTTGAAGCCTGTAATTCTCAAGGTTGGGTGGGTTTAATTTCCTTTATCTTTTAATTTAAATGTTAGCAAAAGTGACTCGAATAAAAAATTAGTTGAGTTGATTTTATTTGTATGTAATCACTGAAGAAACACTGCTTGTTAATTGGTTCTGCCTCTTCTTGTTTACCGTGTTAAGCACTTGGATCATTGAATGGCAGCCTGTGTCTGTGCCCTTTGTAAGCAGTGATTCTGCATTATGTTTTTCATTCTAGACCTGTTATATTAATAGACATTATTATATTAATAAACAGATAACCCTCACTTACTCCCTCTTCTTCCATGAATAATGAGGCACAAACCAGTCTGGGTTGGAAATGGAATAGATCAAAGCTCCAGTGCCAATTAGTGGGATTGAGCCATGAGGGACTGCTATACTTCCAGTATGGAGTAGATAGGAAGACCTAATTTCCTCCCCCGCCAAAAAAAAGTGTCCTTTGGATTCATCAGACTGTCAGGAGTCCACAAACAATTCAAGGTTAAGAACCCCTGCTATAGTGTATAGACCTTGAGCGTTTCTGGTGTGAACACTCCTTCTCTGAGTGTGATCATATACATTAGGCAGTGAAGAATTGCCTGGGAACCTAAGGGTTTGTGATTTGCCCAGGAATTCAGGGCTAGTGTGGGTCAGATGGGTCTTGAACCAAGTGAGGTCTATGCTCATGACTCCAAGGCCAGCCCTGAGTCACTTATGCCACTAGCAGCTTCCCCTTCTCTGAGTCTCTAGTCATGGCCATCCTTGTCCTGGAGAAACCAACAGTTTCGTTTGGAAGAGGAGACAGGTTTTTTTGTATTGGAAGTAGGATTAGTTTGGGAAAGTGAAATTCTGTCAGCTTAAAATGCCCAAATTTATAAAAATGAGGAAGTGGAACATTAAGAAAAAATTTGGGTGAAAGAAAGGATACATGCTAAGAATAAAAACAGGCTATTAAAAATGGCTTCTGCTTTTGGCGTGAGCCAAGTTTTTATTAATATCTTCTGTTTTTTAAAAAAAAAAATGTAATCATAGTTATCCACAGAATCTTTCCTCTTCCCAGACAGCCAACCATATAACAAATAGTATTTTTAGTGTGCCCCCCCCCCAAAAAAAAAGAAGAGGAAAAAATCAGCAATGATTAGTACATTGTACATTAGTACAAAATGCGTGGTATTTACCATCTCCACAGAGGGGTGGGTTGGGAGAGCCTCTGAGCCTCTTCATTCAGAGAATCCCTACTTGAGCTTTATCATTTTGTTCAATTCCGTTTTGATTTTTTAAAATGTGTTGTTGTTCTTTCCGTTTACATTGTAGACAATGTGTATGTTATTTTCTTTGTGTATACTTTTTTTTTTTTTTTTGGTTTTTGGAGGGCAATTGGGGTTAAGTAACTTGCCCAAGGTCACACGGCTAGGTTGTGTGTGTGTGTGTGTGTGTGTGTGTGTGTGTGTGTGTGTGTGTGTGTGTGTGAGTGAAGTGTCTGAGGCCGGATCTGAACTCAGGTCTTTCTGACTCCAGGGCCAGCACTCTACTCACTGAGCCACCTAGCCGCTTGTTTTGTGTATACTTTCCATGTTTCTCTGTATTCATCACATACATCTGTTACAGCACAGGAATATTCCATTCTATCCATTGGCCATGATTTGTTTAGCTATTCCCTGAGCAACGGGCATCTATTTTATTTCCACTGCTTTGCCATCACACAGAATACTGCTATAAATATTTTGATGTATATAGGAATTTTTTTTCTAATTGCTAGCTTCCATGGGGTGTAAGTCCAAAATAGTGGCACTGAGTCACAGCTTTACCAACAAGGTATCAGTATCAGTATCAGTATACCTCTCATTCCATAACCTTCTGACATTGACTTATTGCCTTTTTTTGGTTGTCTTAGCCAATTTACTGACTGTGAAGTGAAACCTCAGGATTGTTTTTTTTAATTATTAGTGATTTGGAGCATTTTTTCATGTAGTTGCGACATCTTTCCATTTTTCTTTTGAGAGCTGTTCCTATCCTTTGATCACTTAGGTTCGAAATTTTAAGAAATTTACCGTTGCCTAATGAGTTTGCTGGCCTGATACATATTTTATTCTTATCACATAAATTTCTTTTGTATTCCCCTTTCCCACTTTACAAATTACATATCATAATATGTGGTATGTAAATTGGGAAAGGGGAGCATTAATAGGGTGTCCCATGTATATGTAAAGGAGCTAGGATTTCATTCTTACAAGGTGTTCTTGGTGTGAAAGCTCCTTCCACCAATGCCTTTGTCCCCTCTAATCCCACTGATTTAGGTAAGCCTGAGGGATTTGTTTGAGTCACCAAAATGAAGAAGCTTGCCCCAGGGCTGGACCACTAATGCTGGGGTTGAAATAGATCCTGAGGGTCACTTCCAACACGGAATCTGTCTGCCTCTGCCTCCTCTGCCTTTGCCTCTGCCTCTGATGGATGGGCTATGTGATCTTGGATGTGTCATTTCTAGCTCTAACTTTTCTCATCTATAAAATAATTAGACTATATTATCTCTAAGGTCCCTTTCCGACTTCAGTCCTTTCATATAGATGACAACAAAGGGAAAATTTGCTGTTTCACAAATTGAATGAGCAAAAGTCCAGACTTATCTATTCCAACAACCTGTAGGCTTGGATCTCACAAAGATTGTGGATTGTGCTTTGGGAAAGGGAGGCTGGGTGGATTTGCATAGACTTCTAGCTATAGAAGGGTACCTGGGGGGCAATCTAGTTCAAACCAATGGGAGAAATTGAGACCCAGAGAAATTTCAGGTAATTTAGTTAAGGTCACATGACAGAAGAGCTGGGCCTGGAATTCAGCCCTCCTAAGTACTAGCCTGGTGCTTTTTATGTTGTAATTCCATGATGGGAATGATGATCCCTAGCCTAATTTCTTTGCTTTTTTTTCTTTTCAGAGGGGGGAAAGGTAGGGCAATTGGGGTTAAGTGACTTGCCCAAAGTCACAGGGCTAGTTTTGTGTCAAGTGTCTGAGGCTGGATTTGAACTCAGGTCTTCCTGACTCCAGGGCCGGTGCTCTATTTACTGCGCCACCTAGCCGCCCCTATTTATTTGCTTTTTTTTTTTCCTAGCCTAATTTCTAACATGCCCCCTTTCTCCTCAACACAAAATATGCCGGAATGAACACTGGATTACGAATCACCAGTGTTGGAGTGCCAGCTTGATTGTTTGCTGATTAAGTGGTTTTGGCTTCAGATACTTAATTTTATTCAATACCTTAGTTGTCATTATATATAAAATGGAGATAATCATATTCATAAAATTGATTCTGATGTTTTTTAAAATAGGGAAAATCCTCATAAAGCAAAAGGTGGTTTGAGGTGAGATCTGTTTGCTATGTGTAGTGTAGGTAGGGTTTATGCTTATTCCCTCAAGTTCCAGCTTATTCATTCAACAAATATTTGTTGAATCTACTGTAGCCATATTGCTACTGTATCTACAAAGCAGGGCTGAACATGATATTCACGTTAACTACCCTTATTGGATGGTTGTGAAGAAAAGTGAGTACTTTCTATGCTATGAAGTGTTACCCAGAAGTAAATTTTTCTTACTGGAGGTGCCCAGTTAATGTTGATATTGAGTTATTGGACCTTAGCGAGAGGTGGTAGTATTTGGAACTGGAATAGGCCCTAATGAAAGTTTGTTCCTTAGACTTCTGGAGTACACTGGCACCTTATGTGAAAATGGAATCCACAGGATAAGTTATGCCTGGGTTCTTTAACATTTTTATCAATGACTTAGATAAAGGCATTGATGGTATTCTCGTCGAATTTTCAGATGACACTGGATGACAGATTAAACAGAATTTTGATTTATGGGGTACAAGGATGCAATCACAGGTAGGGAAGGAAAAAGAAAGAAAGGGAGCAGCAAAGTAATGGGAAACAAGGAGGGCGAATGAAGACGGTAAAATAAAGGGACTAGTACAGTGCAACCAGTTATTAGCTCTATAGCACATAGGTCGATTCTTGCCCTACTCACCTGAGAGTCTTTCCAGTGGTTGACTCACTACTAAGCTTCTATTCTGATTGCAGTAGGTGATAGGTTTTTTTTTAATCAATCCTTTAATTATTTTAAAAACTAATAGGAATTCCTGCTGCTTGGAAGAATTTCTTAAGTGGGTGTTAGCGGGGCTAGTGGAAAATATGGTAGATTTGGGGTTCAAGTCACCAGCACAGCTGCTTACTCTCTGTGACCTTGGGCAAATGATTTAACTTTTTTATGCCTCTGTTTACTCATCTGTGAAATGAAGGGGTTAGATGAGATGGCCTCTGAGGTTCTACATCGATAGATCTATGGTTCTTTGATTCTTTTGAGTTCTAAATATTTATGGATTTTACTTATTGGTCACCTACTATGTGCTAGGCTCTGGGAATATATTTTTTAAAAGTCCAACCCTGTTAATACTCTTTGTTATTAACAGGAAGATTCAAGACAGAATCTTTGAATAAATGGGAACACTTTTGTTTTTGTTTAACAGCAAACAAGCAAAACTTATCCAGCAAAATGAAAAAAAAGAAAAGAAAAGAAAAAAACCACCTTTGGCCCTTGATCTTGCAGTAGTTTTCTTTTTAAGGTATGTGCCTGTTACATAATGGAGCAGATAAGAGAGAGACCTTTTATCGTCTTCCCAAAGCTCTAAATAGGCATAGTTTTGCCTTTGGCATCCTCCTGATAAAAACTGTTGGCTCTTTTTGCTATTGAGGGAACCTGCTGAAATAAATTCACTCAGATGCAGTGATATTGAGTAAAGAGAAAACAGCAAAGTCTTGGCAAGGACGGATTTTTTAAAAATATATAAAGTAACTGAATTAGTGCTTTTGGTCTTGTGCTTACTAGGTAAAGAAGGCGGCTGGTTATCAGGGCCTCGAACATTCCATGTTGCTTGAGTTTTGTTGCCGAAAATGGTATGGTCAAAGAGTTGAAGAGTTGTTTTCCTGCCTTATAACTTCAGGAAGTTGGACCATTCCTCTGGCCTTCTAAACCTATTTTTGTTTATTTATTGAGGCCCGACATTGTATTTGGTGTTTCTAATACCACAGGCAGAACAATGGAATCTCGTGCCTGTGGGACTGCCGTGTTCTCCCACCCCTTTTCTGGAACTATGTTCAGCTTTCTGTTGGAGTTTACGTGGGAGAGCTGGGCTTCTCTTCAGTCATCCATGGTGCCATCTTTATTGGAAGTCCTCCAACCTAGTTACATATTTTTTATGCAGGTTTTCTTTTCTTTTTTTTCCTGACCTTAATAAACAACCAAATAAAATGAACATTTATGTATACAAAGTAAAAAAGAAGAAATTTATCGCAATTTCATACTCCCTTTGAGTATGTGATAAAGTCAGCATTTAACTTTTCAAGCTATTCTCCCTGTGTCATTTTTAAAAATTCTTCAATGACTCCTGCTTTTTTTACATTAATATGCTACTCTTCTCACCTCTCTTCCACCCATATTGGAAAAAAAGAAAAAAAACCCCATGTAACAAATATGCATATTCAAGTAAAGCTGATTCTCACATTAGCGATATCCAAAAATATATTTTTCCTGCAAGGTCCATCATGTCTTTTTCAGAAAATGAGTAGCATGCTTCATCATTGGTCCTCTCGAATTATGATTGGTTATTGTATTCATCAGTTCTGCTCATTTCATTTTGAGTCAGCTCATACACGTCTTCCTAGATTTCTTGAAACTACCTCTTTTAGTCATTTCTTCTAGTTTAATAATATTCTTTGTCTTGAGAGAGAAGGAATCTACAATGGGGAAAGTATTTTTTATCCTGTAACTATTAAGCTTCCATTATCTACAGTAAATTCTGGGCTGGCATCTACCTGTCACTCAGCATACTTTGGTGCTGTCTCATTTGCCTGGACAATTGAATAGTATTCTAGGAGTGCAAAATAGTTTTTAATTTGGTAAGGAAAGCATCAAAACAAACTTTGTTACATTTCAAAATTAATTCTTAAAGAAAATTTCCATTTGGGATTATTTATACCATTAATCTCTTGTGCTCTTGGTCCAGATTTCATCAGTATGTGAAACTACAGTTATATAGTAGTCCCAACTCTTCATTCTAGAGCAATGGTCCCTCAGTTAATGGATGTCAGAGGCATTATGCATGACTTCCTGGCTTTAAGACTACCATCTACACCAGTGGTATCAAATTCAAATAGAAATGAAGACTACTAAACTGTATATCAAGATCCCTTCCGGGTAAATAATTGACTTAGAAAAATTTATTAATATTATTTATATTCTATGTTTTTAAAAATTTTGCTAAATATCTCCCAGTTATATTTTAATCTAGTTTAGGCTGCTCGGAGGCATGGACAGCAGGTTTCATAACTCTGATCTACATCATTATACTCTCTCCCATTAATGTCTGAAAAATTGAGTTGACCATATTTCAATACTTGTTGAAGGTTAGGGTAGTCATGCACATCAGAACTCATAAGGAAAAGTAGAAAGAGCGGTGATTGACCCCTACCTAGTGTTATCACTAAAACTAAGCAGCTGTGAGTATTCAAGAGCACCAAGGTGCTGGGATGCTTTCTCGTTTGGCTTCCTTGATATACCATACTCTTGGTTTGCTTCCTATTCTCTCTGTAATGCCTCTTCCTTATATCACTGTTCCTCCTCCCCCAAGTGTTCTATTCCTTAGCCCCTCTTATCTCCCTATACTTTTCCTCTTGGTAATATAGCTTCAATAGCCACCCATGAAGGTAACATTCAAACCTTAATCTCCAATCCTTAACATTATTCTTAACTCCAGAATTATCTAATCATCTTTTGGACATCTCAGTTTGGTTGTTTCAGTGGCATCTGCTCAGGAGCTCTTTGTCTTCCATTGTATGTTAATTATTTGGACTGAACTTCCTACTAGAATGTGAGTATTTGAGGACAAGGATTAAGTCTCACCTTTCATTTCTCCATTCCTATCACTGCTTGCTGTATATACACTTGGTAAATAACTGTTGAATTGAATAGGGAGCAAAGAAAATAATGTAGGAAAGGGTGGAGAAGGTTAATGATTTGGGATGGGACAGAAGAGGAGAAACAACTGAACTTTGTAGTGCCACTTGTTCTGAAAGTACTTCAAACCAGTCTTTTTCTTTAAGATTTTAAATAGCGGTATTATTTGTTCTTCTTGCTCTTCGTAGGACAGTTACTGTTCTTTTCCTGCCTAACAGCCCTGGATATAGGTCAGCCTTTCAAGTCCAATCTGAGTTTAGCAGATGAGAAGCAGGTAGTTGTTGAGTTTCCTGTGAAATTTCAGGTGAAATTCTGGCCCATGTTAGTGTGTGCTTGTCATCACTCCAACTTTGCTTTCTGAAGCTACTTAATCTGTCATTGGGTGGCTGATTTATAAAATGGAAAAGAATAGACAGGGATGTTGTTACTCTAGGACAAGGGTTCTTAACCTCTGGTCCATGAACTTAAGTTTTGGGGTTTTTTTTATAACTATTTCAGCATAGTTGGTTTCCTTTGTAATCTTATGTATATTACTTTATGCACTTGAAGACATTCTGAGAATGGGCCCCATTGTCTTCCCCAGACTTCCTCAGTCCCCATGTCTAGTTCCTACCACTTCGTTACACTTCCTGGCTGTTAAGCAGTCTCTACGTATTGCCCTCTCCCCAAGTCTCTTTAGGGCCTGAAAAAGGCATCCACAAACAAAAATGTCTTGGTTATTAGGATCTTTATTTCTTATCCTATTTATCATTCCCAAGGGAGATAAATACTTTCTGTCCCTTGAAAAGGGGATGAGATTTTAGGTGGATTTCTTTTTTTGTATCTTGAGTGGCTTCCTGGGTGATATGACTAACAAACTATTATGTTTTTTTTTCCTTTTTGCTTGTCTGTACTAATTTGGTGCAAGAAAGGGTTTGATTTGGGGAAGGAAGGAGTCCTTGGGAAGTGATAGTTTTTAAAAGAGCTTTGACAAACTTTTGGTTTGAAACATGAATCTGCATAGCCTTTGTCTAGAGAGGTGTCAACTTACATATGTACACATACGTATATTTTATATCTATATAGCATAAATTACACAACCTACAAGATTGGAGAGACCTGTCTTAAAGAGCTGCTTGTATGAAAAACTCATCCCAACCTTGCAGTTCCTCCAAAAGCTTTGGTTGTCTTAACAGAATTAGTGTCTAGGAGGTGAGAGTAGTACCACCTCTTATCTGAAGCTATCTAGAATGTAATATTAATCCAGAGTACACATCTTAAGAGAGATGTTCCTGATTTGGAATATAACCAGGGGACAGTGTTCAGGCTGGGAAGTAGTTTTAAATCCCTGCGTCTGAGACAGTTTTTTGGAGAAATGGATATTTTAGCTCAGAGATGATAACAGATTGAGCCTGAAAACCCTCTTTAAAATTTTTAATTGCTGTGATCTGGAGGAGGAATTACACTTTTGGCTTGATTCCAAAGGACATCTAGAACGAAAGGAAGGCACATTTATACTCAATGTGAGGAAAAATCTCCAAACAATTAGAACTGTCCAAAAATGGTGGGGCAAGATAGTTTTCATTGAGACTAGGTAAGACTGAATGAATGACTTAGTCTTTATGCTATGAAGGGCATTCCTGGATTGGATGGGAGGTTGGGCTAGATCAGCATTTTAAGCAGCCATCACAGACTGTCAGAATTTGAAAGGACTTCTAAGGCCTCTTAGTCCAACCATGATGTGGAGAAGAATTACCTCTACAAAATCCAAGGCAAGTGGTCATCTGGTGGTGGGGGGGGAGGGCATTAAATTCAAAGGCAGCCTGTTGGAATAGAGGGCTTTCATTGTTAGGAAAACTAATTTCACCTTATACCTTATAGATGCTTCTAGTTTTTGTCTCTTGGGGCAAATCAGAACATGTCAACCCTTCAGATATTTGAAAACAATGATCTCAATTTCTCTTTTTCTACCCATTCCCCCTTCCCTAACACATATTAAGCATACCCATGTCCTTTCCAATTTTAATAAGGACTAAGACAAACTGTGTATGGGTTAAAAACTTCAGTAAAAAGCTAGTTCAGATTTTCTGAATATTAGTTTTGTTTTTTAACAGTCTCTTTATTTAACTGTGAGATATACTTTGTTACAAGATTGGGGGAGGGTAGTAATAAGGTTTAATTTCAGAGAGCTTAAAATGACTTGGATGTTTTTAAGGGTTTAACTATCATGTTAAAATACTTCTCCTTTAAAGTCCATAATCTGTTTTCTTATTTCCCCACTAAACAAGTTTATCTCTGTCCCTGTATCCTCTTTTAAAACTGCATTTATATAAAAAAAAATAGTTAGCTTTTGAAAAATTCCTGAGTGACAAGTTAACAAGTTTTATTCCCCTCACCTGTGAAGGAAGCAGCCCCACCCAGCTTTACTCAATAAGAAGGGAAGTGATTTTTTCAAATGATAAAAAAGAAATAAAATTCCATGCCCTTCCCAGAGGAGGAGTCCAACAATTGAGAGAGGAGTGAGACCATATGTTGGTTTGTAAAAGGATATAGCTTGTAAAGATGTTTCCTTTGCTGCCTGTGATGAATATGGATGTGTTTCCCTTCTAGAGGGTCCCCGATTAAATGATGCAATTAAGGGCTGAGCTGACAGATCTAAATATAGGATAAAGGTTTGGGCTATCCTGCCTTTGTGTATCTCAGTACACCCTTACAGATGTGCGCTGCTGTTGTAAACAGCACCTGTTTAGTGAAGAGTTCAAAACGTCAGGAAAGGGGAAGGATCTCAGGAAAATGAGGCACATCAGGATTTTTATGATAAAAGGAAAATCAGATTTCTCCCACAGATAGCCACCCTCTTCCTCCCCCCTCCCTGTTTTTACCCATGTACTTGGAACTTAAGGCATGCTTGTTTTGTTTTATTGGTTAATGGTTTGCCTTCTTAATAATAATAATAGAAGCTTCATAACTGGCCACTAGTGGAAATTTTCCTCTTAGTATTGTTTGCAGATTGTAAAGTTGATGTTTTTTTTTAATTTCTAGAAGAGTGATTTAATCCAATAGGATGGGTATTTTAAAAATCATTTCTGTGACTAATGAGCAGTTGTAATCTTTCTTCCCCTACCCACCGACTCTCTTAAAGCCCTAAATGATTTAGAGAACATGATTTTTTAAAAGTGCCTTTGGTTTGTTTGTTTGTTTTTTTTTAGTCTTTCTCCTCTTTGAGGAAGCAGATGCTTAAAGGACTGACCACCAATCAGTTCTGGAGCTGAGAGTGAACAGAGATTAAGTGTGTGTGTGTGTGTGTGTGTGTGTGTGTGTGTGTGTGTGTGTGTGTGTGTGTGTGTGTGTTGGTTGTGTGTGTGTGTGTGTGTGTGTGTGTGTGTGCGCCATTGGCAGCTGGAGATTTCAGAAGACTTTGGGATAGATGGAAGATGTTTTTTCCTTTCTGCTTCTGAGCATGAGTTACAGGGTTTGCAGGTAGAGAGACACTTGTTTGGAATTTGGAGGAGGTAGAGAGGGATATGGGGAGAGCTTCCTGATAGAAACATCAAAATGAATGAGAAGAAATAGCAAAGATTGAATTGCAGGGTCTTTAGGTGTATAGCATTTAGTAAGAGTTCTTGTTCTTAAGAAGTTTAAAATCTAAAGAAGGACCCTAGTACAAGCAATAATATATTTCAACACAGAGAAAAACATGCTCATGTAATTGTATATCCACAAATGTGTATTGTCAATCCACTCCAATTCTTCATTTTCATTAGAAATACCCAGAGTACTCCAGATGAAATTGTTTTAAAATGTCATAGTCAACAACGAACTTATATGATTGAAAGAGGAATTAGACTTTGGTTTATACTTCTGGGGCAGAGCCGAGAGCAGTGGGTGGACAGGCAGTCTGGGCAGATTTCTTTTGGCAGATTTGTAACAATTAGACCTCTCTTGCCCATCGTGATGGGCTGATTCTGGAAGGAGTAGCTTGTACCTCACGGGAGATTTTTTAAAGATAAGTTTGCATGGTCAATTGTCATTTTTGTAGAGAATATTCCTTTTTTCAGTATGTGTTGGACTAGATAGCTTCTGCTGGCCTTTCTCACTTGGGTGTTCTGTGAAAGTCATTCCTTTTCTGGTTCCTGAATCATCCTACTTTATCTAACTTAATGTTCTAAGAGCCCGTACTGTGTGTCTGTGGCCAGTGATTGGCCTCTCAGCCATACAGACCACTCTTAATTTTTGTCTGTATGAGTGCATGTGTCTTAGAGGAATTGTATCTTTATTTTATGTGGGCTTATAAGAAATAGCCTTTCATTCTTAGTATTCAAGTTGTTGTGATTGACTGAGGGGTAGTTGCAGAGTAATTGCTGTCCTTTCATTATGAGCTTGAAACAAATGCTTCAGCCAGGGTAATGGAGAAATGAAGTGTCCAGCATCGGTGTCAGAGGTGCATGGGTCAGAGTTGTAAATTACTCCAAGCTGAAGTGCCGAAAAAAACATTAAATGAGGATCATCAAAAAGCTGCAGTGTCTTACATGATCTCAGTAAATACTTATTGATTTGATTTTTGTTCTAGACATCAATGGTCATTCTGGAATTGGCTTTCTCTTGGTATGTGGTAGGTTTTCGGTGGGAGCAAAAGGGTATTTGGGGGAGAGTGGAAAGGATGGTCACTAAAAGAAGACTGAGTGACCATTTGTTTTTGTTTTTTTGGAGGGAGGAAGGCAGGGCAATTGGGGTTAAGTGACTTGCCCAAGGTCCCACAAATAGTAAGTGTTAAGTGTCTGAGGTCAGATTTGAACTCAGGTCCTCCTGACTCCAGGGCTAATGCTCTAGGTACCATCTAGCAATCCCTGAGTGACCATTTGTTGGGAAGGGTGTGAAGAAGATCCTCTCTCAGGTATAGTTGGGACTAGTCAGTTCTGTTCAGTGCTGAGGTTCCTGGATTCCCACTTGGGAATAAATTATAAAGAAGCACTTTGAACTGAAGAGCTGAGGAAGAAGGAAATGTGAACCAGTTTTCCTTCCTTTGCCTAACTCATGGGCATCTTTGTGTACAAATTGGGTAAGTAAGTTGGGTACATTTTATTTTATGTTTGGAGGTATTTGAGTGAAGTCACTTGATACCAAGGGTGGAAGTGGAATGGTGGCTAAATAGGATCAAAGTATCACAGATTTCAAGCTGGAAGGAATCTTAAATCTAATGGCTCATATTTTTAATGCTTTGTGAAGTAATTTACATAAATCATCTTATTTGATCCTCTCAACAAACCTGTGGGGGTAGGTGCTGTAATCTCCATTTCACAGAGAATGAAAGTGGAAATAATGTGACTTGCTTAGGTCACACAGACTGTGAGTGTCTAAGGTAGGCTTGGAGCACACGCGTTCCTGCCACTCTAACCCAGCTCCTTATTACATATGACCATACTGAGGCTGGAGAGAGGTTACAATTATTCAAGCTCATTCCAGTAGCATCGGCATTTAGTAGCTATGCCAGGATCTGAACCCACTTTCTTCTGACTCAATTCCAAAACCCAGCACTCTTTTGTTACTCAATACTGCCTTGCTTCTCTGCCAAGGTAACGTGTTGTGGGAATCTTAAGGGATTCAAATAAGTTGAAAAAGACTGAATATATCATTTTTGGTGAGAAAAGGCCCTCTAGACTGGAATTGGCCCCCTTTTTTTTACCTGTGGGTCTTTAATTTAACTGAATTTTGGAGATCAGCAAGAATTGGATGGAGATAAACCTTTGGGGATAAGCAGGAATCGATTTCATCCAAAGTAACCATTAGTAAGATAATACAAGCTTCTTAGGTTTTAGAAATCCAGTCAGTCCATCATAAAATAACTTTTTGTGTAGATGACACCCCAGCTACTCATCAAACCTGTACCTTGCCAAGAAGCAACTAGGAAAAGACTTGAAACTGGCCATTTTGCTATATTTAATCCCATCCTCTTCCAATCCTTCCCAATCCTCCCTAAAGCCCTCTACTTCCTTTTCCTCTGATCTTCTACTGCCTTGTATCCCCTAAGGGATCTCCCTTCCTGTACATATGGAAGACAACCAGGGAAAAGCCACAGAGTCAACGTTTAAAATAGTTCATAGGCACAAAGATGGTGATAGGAAGATGTATGTCCAGAAATTACTGTGATGAAAAATATCTCAAAAAGATGTCAATTTAAAAATACCATTAGCCTTTTCTTTGAAAACTGCTTGTGCTTTGGATCATAGCCATTTGTTAAGACCTTCCCTTCCCACCCTATCCCAATGCTTTCCCCTATACTGAAATATTTAAAGGAATCTGATGTCATGTATTGGTAAAGTTCTTCCAGTAGTTCCTCAGCTGTTAATTGTTGTGGGATATGCTTGTGGCCTGTGTTCCAGAAGACTCTGGGATATATTTATTGGATATAGCCAGCTCTCTTAATTTGTTTTGCTTAACTATGTATATATTTGTTACAAGGGTTTTGCTTTGTTTTCTATTTCAATGGGGGAAGTTATAGGAGAGAAAGGTGGATTTTCACCATATAAAAAAATTAATTTAAAAAATAATAATGAGAGGGGCGGCTAGGTGGTGCAGTGAGTAGTGTGTCGGCCTGGGAGTCAGAAGGCACCTGAGTTCGGATCTGGCCTCAGACACTTAACACACACAAACAAAAACCTAGCCATGTGACCTTGGGCAAGTTACATAACCCCAATTGCCCTCCAAAAACAAAAAAATAATAATAGTGAGGGAAAAGAATAATTGATCTAGAGATCAAGCGATAAGCAAATTTAATTTTTAATAAAACATTCCCCAAGCCCAGTATTTATCCAAGCATTGTTAACTCATCCATACCTGACTATTCTGTGCCCAATATGTTATAGACTTTACTGGATTTTTCCTCACTTCCAAAGGAAAAGAGCACTTTGGCTGTCCACCTGTCATTAGCCCTGTCCACATGACCAGCTTGTCTGCTCTTCTCATTGCAGTTCCTTTTACTCCTTTGCAGTTTCTCATCAGGCTGTATGGTTCTTCCCGTACATGCCCGATTTTGACTTTCTCTTATAATAAAGAAGAACAAAAGGTTAAGGAAAGCTAATCAACAGAGTAACATTTGCTGGAGCATTCTGTGCTGGGTTTCACCTCTATTGAGACATAGGTGTTTCATCATCAGGCTTCTGGAACCAAGTTTGGTTATTGTAGTTAATCTTTAGGTATTGCCCTTTACTTTTATTGAAGTCCTTATGTGTATTTTTCTCCTGGCTTTGCTTTCTTTGCTGTGCGTCAGGTCATATACACTTTCCCCTTGTATTTCTTCACTAACGGTGTTACTCTAATCTCTCTTTCTTAATTATATCTGAAAACATTGATTCTGATAGTATTGCTACCCTTATTCTCTGACTTAATATTTTTTGTGAAAATACTGGGATTATGTCAGAAATTGACTGAGCACCCTTAATTCTATCAGACTGGTTCACGTATCTCACTCCAACCACCTAGTCACACAGACTCTTATGGTTCCAAGTGTGTGTGTGTGTACACCCACACATATGTGTATGTATGCACACACTCCTGTGCTCAGTTCAGAGTCACCTCAACATAGTATACTTTCCACATTAGCTTTGTGGCCTGTACACATCCCCTAACCTCACTCAGCCTTGATTTTCCCATATGGCGAATGGGTGTGGTAATAATAGAGCACTCACCTCACAGGTTGAATGGAAGGATCAAAAATAATATATGTAAAGCACCTTGTGAATTTTAAAGAACTGTATAAATGTTATTAAGTTACTCTCTTCCTCTGGCCTTGGTTTCTTCATCTATAAAATGAAGGTGATAGACTAGGTTTTTAAAGATCATTTCTAGCTTTAAATCTCCCAGTTCTGAATTGGGAGTATAAAGAACTCTGTTATTTGCTGCCCCTTTAGAGCAAGGGGTCTGAACCCGTTTTGTTTCATGGACTTCTTTGGAAGACTAGTAAAGCCCTTCTCAGAATAATTTTTTAAATGCATAAAATGCCTTACAAAGGAAATTAAAGGCTACTTAAAATAAATAGATCATTTTTTCCCATCTAAAGTCCCAGTTCCCCCTGAAATATTATCTATAGTACCCCCCGATTAAGAACCTTTGCTTAAAGAAGAAATAAAGGAGAATCGAACTTGAGGAGTGAGTGCCTGAGAAGCAAAGAAGATTTGAAATCTGCTCAGTTACTTCAATTTATATATTTGAATATATGAATTTTTGACCTCAGAAAACTTCCAAGTGGTTAGAGTGACAGGGCAGCTTTTTTTTTATAGTCACCCTTCCCTGGGAGGAAGCATATACTTTTTCATAATATTGCTATTTGCTAAAGTTTATTTTTTTATCACAAAGATCCTTGGGAAGCTTAAAATGCTTTGACATCTCACATCAGCCTAGCATTCCACAGTTGTAGTAGAGTCGAGGTATGAGCTCCAGTTTTATAATGGAGAGAACTGAGTCATGGATGTCATGTCTTTTGATTATGGTTTCAAGCCATTGGTGGAGCTTCCTAAAATAGAAATTCTGTTTTTGACTTAGAAATGTGAATTCCCGCCGCTTAATTAGACCATATTGCTTGTTTGTCTTTCTGTGGTGAGAGTCGTGTAAATTTCACTTAAGTTTCACAAGCATTTATCATTAAGTACCCATGGCCTGGGCCCCATGCTAGGTGCTGGACATACCAAAGCACAAATGAAATACAGTCCCTGCCTTTCAAGGAGTTACTAGGAGATGGGGGTGGGGTGTAAACAGTTTATGCAGGTGAATCAAAACAAAATAATATTAAAGTAATTTTGAAAGGAAAAGCAGAAAAGCTTCTTGAAGGAAGTGGGAGCTAGAGGTTTCATTCAAATCTGAGATGATTATGTATAGTAGGCACATCATAACTTGTGTCTGTCCGTTGTCAGGAGGAAAATAGAAACATGAATGGGATTTTTTAAGCAATATTTTAGGGAAGATGTGATTTTCTTCATTGAGAATTGTTAAGACATTCTGATCCCCTTGAGACTCTTGATGTTTATGCTACAGATTTTTACCTTTTGCTGTTAAGAGCGGAACAGTGACCCTAAGATAAGAAATAACAAAGAAAGAACACTACTGTATACCCTTTTGCTTGCTATATTTCTGACCACCTCACTGGACCATTTCTCTTTATTGTCACTTTGATTTTAAAGAGCATTTTGAGCTCGATTTTATTTCCCCCCCTCCCTTTTTTACATTTTTGGTGTCTTATTGGATGATTTCATTAATATTTAATGGAATCTTTTCTGTAGCCACTTCAGTTAGCAGTCTAAGTGTCAGAATCACAAAGCTTCCTTTGCTATGAAACTGATCCAGGGGGCACTTGGATTAGTCCTATCTGCCCTACTGCTTTTTTTCTCTCAGGAATAGTAAGTGTTGGATTTTTGCAGCACTCTGTTAACAGTAGGATAATGTTCTTTCAGATTTTTTTTGTGAGAATTAGATGTCTAGCATCAAATGAGTCTGCATTTTGTGGATGGATATTTATGTTTGCCTAATTATGTATTTGTAGACTAGAGTTTCAGATAAAGAAAATCCTTCCCCCCTTGGGGAATTGACAAATCAAATTTAAATTGAATAGAAGGCTAGTGTATTTTATCCTGGTTCCTCCTTCCCGGATCAAAGAACCTCAGGAAAATGGCCAAATTAAATACACACTTCCCCTTTGCTTGGCTATTAAAACTTTTTTCTAAGTTGGAACTTTACTCAGTCAGACTCTGGTGGAGCTGTTCTAGTTAGAGAATATTTTTCAGATAATGATTTATTTTGCTTTCAGTTTAGATTCAGAGTTTTGAAGTTGAAAGAAATCTCATTCAACATTAAGCACCTACTATGTGCCAGATTCTAAATAAGGAACCAAAGATGCAAAGATAAAAACAAAATTGTCTCTTTACTCAAGAAATTTGGAGTGTGGAGTTGGGGGTTGGAAAGTTAACAAAATATAAATGTATATGTGACAAGGAAAATGGGGAATAGGGAGCAATTTAAATGATGAGAGAGGGGGAAAGTGTCAGGGACAGCTTCATGAGGAGCTGGCACCTTGAGCTAGAACCTGAAGGCAGAATTCAGAGGGGAGAAGATGAGCGCATTTGTTAGTCTAAGTATGGGAAAAGGACCCTTACAAATGGAAGGAGCCTCAGCATGGTGTATCTGGTATCTAGAAGCACCTAACAGCTCACTTTAATGGATCTATCCTCTCTACTATCAAATTGGTCTTCATAAAACATAGATCTGACCATAACACACACACACACACACACTCATTCAGGACTCCCTTTTATCTCTAGGATCAAATACTAAATCCTCTGCCTTTCAAGGCCCTTTGAAACATGGCCCTTTCCTACCTCTACATTTCCAGTCCAGTCTTCTTACACCTTCCTCCCCTCTGTGTACTATGTAATCCAGTGACACCAGCCTCCTTCCTGTTTCTGTATGGAGAAACTCCTGTCTCCCAACTCTTAAGCATCTTCACTGGCTGCTCCCCCACCCCCACCCCACCTGGAATGCTCTGTCTCTTTATCTCTGTCTCAGCTTCCGAGGCTTTCTTTGAAGTCTCATCTTAAATCCTGCTTTCAGCAAGAAGCCTTTCTCAGCCTTGTTTAATGTTAGTGCCTTCCCTTTGAGGTTTCCACCCATTTACTTTGTATTCATCTTGTTGGTACATAGTTGTTCATGTGTTATCTCCACCATTAGATAGAACTCCTTGAGAATAGGAACTGATTTTTTTTTCTTTCTGTTCATCCCCAGCACTTAGCACAGCTCTGGCATATAGTAGATACTTAATAAATGCTAATCAGCTGACTAATAAATGAATTCTATTAAGTGTATCTGAATGAAGTACGGCTGTAAAGGTTGTTTGGAGCTGTATTTCAGAGGCCTTAAATATCAGTCTGTGGAGTTTGTATTTTATCCTGTAAAGTATGAGGGACCATGGAAGCTTTTTGAGCTGGAGAGTTGACCTCATCAGACCTTTGATTCAGGAAGATGATTGTTAGTATACAGATTGGCCTGTCCCAACTGTTAGCAAAGAACTATCTAGTGGGAGATATTTAATGAACTTGATAAGAGTCAGCTATAATGAACCGATAAATTATTATAATTAGCAGCAACCATTTTACATACAAAGAATGTGCTGAAAGACCTTTGGAAAGTTTATTTTCTAGCCGGTTGATTAAGTCTTGTCTGGTATTCACTTGTTTTGTAAGCTCTTTTAGAGGTAGTACAAAGGTAAATTTCAGCTTTACTCAGGTTGAAAGAATAGAAATTCAGAGGTTTCACTAAGTAATTTTTTTTTTCAAAAGTGCTTTAGATCTGATTGAATTAAGTAAAGGAGACAAATCAAGATATCTGTTGATGGTGAAGAAATCCTTCACCTTATTCCTTTTTTTTTTTTTTTTAATGGGACCACTTTCTTCCCCAACATCAACTTTGTTTTATGATTTGAGACTGATAAACCGCAGGGGAAGAGGACTCATTTACTTTCTCCCTTTATTTTAATTGATACTAAATTGACATGGTCAGTTCTTTGGGGGCAAAAGTAATGAAAAAGAAATTTACCAATTTTTTCAAAAAAATTTATTCTGGACTTAAGAAATAAAACAAGCATTTCCATAACTAAATGTTTTTTTTTTAAAAGAGGATTACACCTAAAACTGCAGATCTATTATATGTAGCTTGGTATTTCTTTAAAATATACCACAAAGTTATTGTGTAACTTTCTTTTTCCCCTACCTTTCTTCTCCTCACCCTACAGTTGTCTACCTATAGACGTGTGTGTGTAGATCTTCCTTCATAGGACCTTTGTAGTTAATTTGAGTATTTATTACAGAATGATTTGGGCAATCAAAGTTGTTATTAAAACAATATTACTGTTACTGTATACAGCAGCATCATTTCTTACAGCACAGTAGTATTCCATCATGATCATATACCACAACTTGTTCAGTTATTCCCCAATGGACAGGCATCCCCACAATTTCCAGTGCTTTGCCACCACAAAGAGAAATCCTATAAATATTTTAGAACATATAGGCTCTTTTCCTTTTTCTCTAATCATCTTGGAAAATAGACCTAGTAGGGGTATTGCTGGGTCAAGGGGTAAATTTGGCAGCTATTAAAACTATGACAGTATAATGAGTCATATCCACATGTATTTCATTTTATGTATCTGCCTTTTGCATGTCTAGATAAATTTCTTAAGAGATTTCATAGTTCTCAACCACTTCAGGAGCCCCTACAGTATCTCAGCTAAATTCCTGCCTTCTGCAAGGAGCCTTTCCTTGTCTTCCTTAATATTAGTTAGTGCCTACCATTGAGACTACCCCCCAACTTTTCCAGTCTGCATCTTTTTGTGCATAATGCTTTATGGGTTGTCTCCCCATTAGACCATGAGCACCTTTGGGTCAGGGACTACGGTTTTTTGTTTTGTTTGTTTTTTGGGGTGGGGGTTGGGCTTTTTTTTCTACCTTTCTTTGTATACCCAGTGCTTAACCTAGTTCAAAATACTAATAGCTACTTAATAGATGGTAATTGACTGACTGATTGAAAGCTATACAAAGTAAAAAAAAAGTCCCTAGAGTACACATTCTAAAGGGAAGGACAACATGCAAAGGATTTATGTACAAAACCCATACATGGTAAAAATGAGATCATCTCAGAGGGCAGGCACTGGAATGGGAGGCGGGCAGGGAGAGTGGGGTAGTGGATATCGAGAACTTAGCTGAGATTCGAAGGAAGCCAAGAAGGGAAGATGAGGAGGGAGGGCATTCCAGGAATGGAGAACAACTGTTGAAATCTCCCAGAGTGAGGATATGGAGTGTCTTGTCTAAGGAACTGCAAAGAAATAGACTGTTATTGGATTGTAGAATACTTGGACCAGTAGCAAAATGTAAGAAAACTGGAAAGGCACAAGGCAGACAAGCTGTGCAAGGCTCTGCAAGTCCAATGGAGGATTTTATATTTAATCATGGAGGTAATCACAGCAGTGGGAGGGAGAATATAGAATGGTCTGCTTGGGTCCTGCCTCCTCTAAAAAGCTTTCTCTTAGCCAATAAATACTTCTGTCTAGGGGAGTGTACCCCGAGGTGTTAAAAACAAAGAAAGAACAAGTTATCTGCTCAAAAGATTTTCATAGTGTATGCAATTTTAAAAAACCAATTACAGAAAGCAACCTAAATATTCAGCAGGAGGGGGATGGAACAGATTTTGATACATTAATGGAATGGAATAGTATTGTGCTATGAGGACTTACCAAGGATGATGGATACAAAAGGAAAAACTTATGAAATAGTGCAGAGCAGAAAAGGGGCAGAAATAGAAGCATGGAGATGAGAGAGAGTAGAGAAAAGGTAATAGATTCATAGAGAAAATGGAACGAATTGACAAAGAATCCTCCAAGAGACTTAAAGGGTCATAGGGTCACAGTCATAGATGTAGAGCTGGAGAAGACCTTAGAGTTCACTTAAATCCATCCCCTTCATTTTACAGATGAGAAAACTGAGGCCCAGAGAAGTTCAGTCAGTCAAGACCACACATGACAAATGCAGATGATTTGAATCCAGGGCCTCTGGCATCAAATTCAGTATTCCTTTCACTCTATTCCTGCCACCTTACATAGTTGTGGCAAAAAGTTGTGCTGATTTGTATTGAAATGAATAAATTAGAAAGTTACTAAATGAGTTTAGTTGGTTGAATTGATGTTCATTGTTAATAAAACTTTTAAGCAAAAAGCTTCATCTCCCTTACCATTCCTTCTCTTCCTCATGATCATCATTGTTAGCATGATTTTTATTAGATTTTTGGTTTAACTAGCTTCCTTTTTCAAGGAATAATGCTTTTTAATTCAGTGTTGGAATTTAATTCCAACGCATGCTGCTCAGTGTTGCTTCCTTGGTGTAGGCAAAGGGTTCTTAACTTGGGGTCTTTGAGCTTGTTTTTCTTACTAATATTTTGATACTGTGTTTTAAAATAATTGATTGCCTTTGTAATCCTATGTATTTTATTTTTTAAACATTTAAAGCCAATTATTCTGAAAAGAGGGTTTGTAGATTTCATCAGAATGTCAAAAAAGTTCAACACAAAAGAGGGTAGGAACCCCTGGTGTATATTGGGGTGGGGGGAGTCAGGAGGAGAATAGTTTCAGGCTCTTTCTATTGGTTACATTCAGACAGTTTATTTTCACACTTGTAAGAATATTCTAGGATCACACCAGCTGTTGTGTGGCAATAAAGTCGGTATTCCAAATGTGTAGTACAGTGATGAGTGGGGTGGTTGTTAAGATTTATTATATTTGTCATGTAATAGGTAACTGCCTAATTGGACTTAGCATTAGCAAAATGCTCCTGGTATTTTTCACAGCTGAAATAGGGGCCTAAAACGGGTCTTCAATTCAGCAAACCCTTAGTAAGTACCTGCTTTGAAATCAGTATCCCCATTCTTTCTGGTACAAAGTTAATTTTTTTTCTTTTAAGTCTTACTGGTGTTTGTTTTCCACAACACAGTCATCTGCAATAGTCTCTGTTCCTCACTTGAACCTTCTTTTATAACAGACAAAAAATACCTAAGGAAAGCCTGATAATTAGGCTGCCAGCAGCCAGAATACGTCATATGCCATACTTGGTCCTTCTCCTCTACCCACAGTAAGGCTTCATCATTTCATCGCCATTTTTGTGTCTTGGATCCCTTGGACAGGCTGGTAGAGCCTATGGAGCCCTTCTCTGAATCATGATTTTAAATGCATGGAATAAAATACTACAAAAGAAACCAATTATGTTGAAATACACTTATCAAGATATTAGGGAAAAAAAGGTCCACAGACCCTAGGTTAAGACTTCTGATGAAGATTTTTCATCATTTGTTCTCCTGATCAAGATTGTCCATTGTAATCTGTTAACTTTTGTTGAGCTGTGTTTTAGTATTGTTTTAATTTTGTATGGCTTTGTTTCATTATGTGTATTTTTCTCCTGGTTTAACTTTCTTGACTCTGCATCAGTTTCTACAGGTCTTCTCATGTATCTTTGAATTCCCCATCCTCCTCATTCCATATTGCAATAATATTCATGTTCATTGTAAGGTTTAGATATAACCAGATCCCTAACCTAATAGAGCTTTCAGTCTGCTTGGAGTGGAGAATGGGGGAAGATACTAATCACCATAAGTGCTGCATTAGAGAGGTACAAAATAAAGTACAAAATAAAGTCTTTGGAGGGAGGATGGAGAAGGAGATGGGACACTCAGAACAGAAAAAGAATTATTTCCTATCTAATTTATATCTCAATTACCCATTTGGGTGTCATCTGGCTTCCTTGTTGTTCTCTATGCAAAGGGTAAAAATTAAAGTTATTACTGGATGGAGAAACTATCACCAAGTATTACAGGTGACCTTGGGGTGGATAGCATCACAGTGGATAGAATACCAGGCCTGCAGTCAAGAAGACTCATCTTCTGGGGTTCAAATCTGGCCTAGAACACTTAGTAGCTCCGTGACTGAGAAAGTCACTTCACCCTCTTTGCCTCAATTCCTGATCTGTAAAATGAGCTGGAGAAGGAAATGGCAAACCGCTCTAGTATCTTTGCCAAGAAAACCCAAATGGGGTCATGAAGAGTTGGGCACAACTGAAATGACTCAACACAAAACCAGATGATGTTGGACAATCAGTTCATTTCTTTGGTATCTTCCCCAGTTCTAAAGTGGCAAAACCAAAACCTATCCTGAAAAGTTTATGATAATATTGGATAAAGCCCTGTTAAGCCTTTTATAGCCAGGTTCATAGGAAGTTCCTAAGTTCAGTGAAAATTCGTGGTTTGAATCCAGGCTATTTTGATCTAGTGTCATTTCCTATTCAGGCAAAAATTATTTATAACCACCAGAATCTTGGGATGGGGGCAGCATATGGATATTAAGTGGGTTGGGCAGATGGTAGCTAAAGGAGCTCATGCAGGTAAGGCATCAAAATGTTCGAACCCTAAATTAGTCTATTAATATGAACTATTATTACAACTAGTAGACATGGTATGGTGGGGCTGTTGAAAATAATTAAAATGGGAAGCAAGGAGAAAAAGGATATCAGTAATGAAAAGTGTGGGGCCCCTCAGTTTTGAGAGATGACAGGCACTGTTATTTTGTGATGTTAACAAATGAGCCTTGTACCCTTTCAAACTTTGTGTGTCCTGATTTCTTTAGTACTCTCACTATTGACAAAAGATTGGTGGGAAAGACACTAGTTTTTTACCTTAGTTTTTTTTTTTATTCTTTTCTATTTTTACATTATAATCATTTCCAGCTTTGAAAGATAAAGGTTGAACTTAATATTTATTCTTAAAAAAGCAAGCTATACTTAATAGAGAGCTACTATTTTATTTACAATTTTTTGTTTTCTCTCTATATATGCATGGATATATATATATATATATATGCTCATTTTATTTTGCATTAGTTCAGTATAACAATAATTTTTAAAAAATAAGTCATTTCTGAGATATTTATCCCCTCCACTATTGTTGCACCACATCTGTTCACAACTGACAGTGTATGTAACAGTCTATGCCTCTGTGTCTCCCACCTCTTTAATAGGAGGAATGAGTTGTTTGATCATTGTCATCTGGAAACAATGTTGGTCATTGCTTTTAAACTGAGTTCAATTGCCTTTTGCTAGTTTTTTCTTTTCTATTAGTGTAGCATGTTGTACTCCTTGTTCTGTTTACTTCACTGAATCAGTTTATATATGTCTTCTTATATTTCTCTGAATTCTTCATTTACTTTGCCCAGTAATGTTCTGTAGCATTCATTTCCTTAGCCATTCATATTTAAAATTTTTATTCTGAAATTATGAAATAAAGCAAGCATTTCCATAATATAGTAGAATGGGGGGGAAAGATGATTACACATGAAACTGCAAATCTATTATGTAGAACTTGCTATTCCTTTTAAATATATATTAAAGTTATGTAACTTATTTTCCTTTCCCCACCCTAGAGATGGCTACCATTAGACACAATATGTGCATGTACATATGTATGCGTATGTATATATCTATATGTAAAATCATTCTGTTTATCAGTTCTTTCTCTGGATGCAGATAGTGTCTTCCTTCCTAGGTCCTTTGTAGTTAGTTTGGGTGATTATAATTGTCTAAATAACTTAGTCATTCAGAGTTGTCCTTAAATGCTTAGCTATTCTGTCATCACTGCTCATTTGCTTTGTTTCCAGTTTTTTGTTTGTTACCACAAAAATTGCTGCTGTGAATAATTTGTCATATATAATACTTAGCTGATTTTGTTCTCTTTGGATTAAACAGTAGTGACAGCAGTGGTTTGAATGCCTTCTTGTAATTCTAAATAGCTGAAATGTAAGATTTAATAAAAAGTAGCACCTGAGTATTCTGTGAAAATTGGTTCTTTGCTCTGTGATCCTTATTTAATTAGCCTGACTTCTGTATTTAGATACCTATGAGAATATCACCAAAGTACATTTTAATAACCAGTTCTCCCTTTACTCTTTTTCTCTTCTAGGTCCTGGATTTGGGAAGAAGTCTATCTTGATTTTCTTTGGCACTGGGAATATCAGTTTCCGCCTTTCAGGACTTCAGAAACCTGGTGTGAATAGAGTCCAGCATCTTCTTTGGTCCTTCCCAGGACTTGCTTTCTGGACATTCCAGAACTTGATTTTTCAACATATCTGGGAACCTTAAGGCACTCCATTATGAACGTGACAAGTTTATTCTCCTTTACCAGCCCAGCTGTGAAGAGGCTTCTGGGATGGAAACAGGGGGATGAAGAAGAAAAATGGGCAGAGAAGGCTGTCGATGCTCTGGTCAAAAAACTAAAGAAAAAGAAGGGTGCAATGGAGGAATTAGAGAAGGCTCTGAGCTGCCCAGGGCAGCCCAGCAACTGTGTCACCATTCCACGATCACTGGATGGCAGGCTGCAGGTTTCCCACCGCAAGGGGCTGCCACATGTCATTTATTGTCGCGTGTGGCGCTGGCCAGACCTTCAGAGCCACCATGAACTGAAACCGCTGGAATGCTGTGAGTTTCCCTTTGGCTCCAAGCAGAAGGAGGTCTGCATCAATCCATACCACTACAAACGGGTAGAAAGCCCTGGTAGGTTAACTCTTCTTATTTTGTTCTTTATGTGTATGTGCACACTCCCCCAAGTGTATTCCTTAGAAGACTAATGATGCTGAAGATATTGAAATGACCATTTTCCTTTTTATTTTGTTTATTCCTTTTTAAAATCACATGAAAACAGCAAATAACTTTTTGATACTTGGATTTCTCGCTCCTTCTCTTGCCCCGCCCCTCAATAGTTCACACAATTAGAAACTGAAACTGGGTCACCTGTTACATAACTCTCTCACCCTTGAAGAAGGATGATGAGAAGATGCCAGTTGTCGCTGTGATACCAGGACCTCTAACTTAAGTGTTTTTCTGGTTTCTAAATTTAACTTTGTATAGTTTTTAGTGTGATTTATATATAGGCAGCAGCATGTGGTATGAATTCTGTGATTCCCAAATAAGTAGGTAGAAAAAAGGAGAAACAAGAGTCCATGCCTATCCCTGGACCATTAATAATATTTAGAGAGGTAGATCTGAAGTAGAAGTGAAGAAAGTCAAGGTATCCTGGCTTTGTTAAGTTCTTTTCATTTGCAAAGCGCCATGCTGTGGTCACAGGATGATGTTTTGGGAAGCTTTTATGGTCCTGTAACTTACCAGAGTTTTTGCTAACCACATTTTTCAGTCATTTTATGTAAAGAGTGGACCCAAAGGCCAAGTAATATGAAGGAGAGGCTACTTAATGTTCCACTTGCATTGATGGGGGTGGGCCAGAAAATCCTCCCCATATTCAAAAATCCCATGTAACAATTCTAGTGGGATAAGCATTCATTTCTAGGGATGGAGGAAGTTGATGCATACAGGGTCATTCATTTGCTGTATAGTTATTCTAGGAGAATTTATGAATACAGATCATCATCTAAATAGGATTGGGGGAAAGGTAGCCCCCAAGAAGGGGTGCCATAGTGATAGGATCTTATGGTAGTTTTTCCTTGGCAGAAGTGAGCAGGAATGATGTAGAGAGGAAGTGACCCCTCCTCCCACATTGTTTCCTTGGATCAAAACCCAGGCTGCCTAATACTCATTTCAACTCTGTCTTCTAAAGTTAAAACTGTTGTTCTTGAAGGGATCCATGAGTAGATAACAGTTTTGAGAAACATCTGGTACTGCAAGTTCAGTTGGACCTAATGAATGATGTAACAGCAATGACAGCTTCAACAAAAAAGATGAATGCAGTCTTAGACCACATTGAGATGACCACAAGGAATATGGAGATGGGAATCTCACTCTGCTGTGTGCTGGTCAGGGCACGTTTAAAATATTGTGTTCCCTTCCCCAGTGCCTCATTTTAAGAAGGATCCAGAAGAAGATAACTAGGATAGGTAAAGGCTTTTTTTGTCCCTTTAATGCAAGAATCAGTTAAAAGAACTGTGCATATTTGGTTTGTGAAAGAGAAGTGGGGGGAAAGGTGGTATGACTGTCTTAAAGCATTTGAAAAGCAGTCATACCAAAAGGATTTGGGATTGAAGATGGTCCCCCTGCCACCTTGGCTAAATATTTAGTCCCAGAGGACAGAAGTAGAAGAAATGGCTATAGTTTCCAAAGGGTCAGATTTAGGCTTAATGTCAAGAAAAACTTTGATCAGTTATTTAACTATCTAAGAGTGTGAAATGCTGTGGGAGCTCCTGTGGCCTCTTTGCTGTAAATATTCCAAGTAAAAGCTAGGTCACCATTTTGGGTACAGATTGTAGGTGGGATTCATCTTGTTAAGATATTGGTGAAACTAGATAGATGTTCTCAGACTTTTAAAACTCAAGGCATTTGCTGGAAGGAATGGTAGCATACTAAACAGTTGATTTCACAACAAAAGATTCCCAGACTGTATGGCCTTCAAACCCATTACTCAGACCTGGAGGTTCTCTCCTTTCCTCTTCCCCTCCACCCCCACCCCGCCTTCTTTGTTTTCCTCCCCAGGACTTGTAGGAGAGATGTGCCTAGATGCCAAGGCAGGAAGAGCAGGCAACAGACTGGAGTTAGGGGCAGAGACTTTCCAAACTCATGGGCATCCACTCCTTTTGACAACCCCCAGATAGCTATCCAGGTTCTAGGGCACTCTTGGTTTCATTAAGAGAGGAGTAAGTTAAGCCTTTTCCTAGGCCAAGTTTCCTGGAAAATAGCATAGAATCCTAAATTGCTGCTAAACATTGTTCATTTGTGAACACATCGCTGTTAATATAAATCTTAGGTAAGTTACTGCACAGAACAGCTCCATTATAATTGCCGATGTTTCTGTAAAGGAGGAGCAGGACCTCCTTGGTCTGGTACTGCATGCTGAATTCCTAAAGAATGAGCCAAACTCAGGACAAAGATCTGTGTCCAGGAGAGGCGTAAGAGTCTCTTACGTGGCCCAATTAAAGCAGTGTGGGGTCTAATGACAAAAGATTGGGTTTGAATTCCATCTCTGATAGGGCCTGCCTGTGTGACTTTAGCTAAGTCCCTTAACATCCCTGGGATCAATTTCTTAATCTGGAAAGGCTATTGGACTGAATAGCCAATGGGCCCTGCAAAGTCTGAATCCACTACTTGACCTTTTACTCCAGAAGAGCTGATAAACACAACCCATTACTAAAACATCTCTTTCCTCACCTAAAGTCTAAGGAGTGGTCTTTTTCATCACTCACAGATTTGAATTCTCCAACTCTTGCCAATATAGTGAACTTCCTCTCTGAAATTTTCTTGCATTTAAATTATCTGTATGAGATGATTCTTGTTTCTCAAGACTCTTTTTAATATTAAAGTTGCTTAAATAGCCTTCCCTAGCATTGTGACTCCTTTTTTCTTAAGTACATTTTAGGAAAGGGAAGGGGGGAAAGCCCATGTACAAGATTTCTATTTTGAAGCTTAAGTCCTGAGATCTCTATGTTGACATTTGACTTAGATATGACATTTTGTGGCTCCTTCTGCAGGTCTTGCAGGTCTTTGCAATCTTTCCTTGACTTTGAGAATAACAAGTCATATTCCTACATTCCTACTTTGCTCACTTTACCCAGACAATCCTGTGACAGTTGTTATACTGCCCATTTTATTGGTGAGGAAACTGAGACTGCCAGCTAAGTAGGTTGTCCAAATAGTATCAGTTGTGGCTTGAACTCAGATCTTCTAACTGTAAAATTAGTGCAGTGGCTACTGTGCCTATAAATTTGCTATGCTATAGATTTAAGACAGTTGTAGATATTTCTAAACCTTTTTAACTTGCTCTGTTTTCTATTTTATGTTTATATCTTACATCTCATTCATTTCTACACCTGTCTTTTTTCCAATCAAGCAGTACTTTGTAACAAAAATTGTAACAATAAATGGAGAAAAAAGGCAGTTTAGTAGAAGCTACTAACATGAAATATGTCCAAAAGTGGGTTCAGAATTCCATACCTATAAGCCCACACTCTTTTCAAAGAAGGAGGCATTTTCTCGACTCGTGTGTGTGTGTGTGTGTGTGTGTGTGTGTGTGTGTGTGTGTGGGATCATGGATCTCAGAATAAAAGGAGGGTGTGGGGGATTTAGGAAGCCTCAGACAAACCTGATATTTAGGATACAGATCGGAGATTTTGCATACTTCAGTTCTTTTCATATTTTTTCAGAGTTGGATTATTTTCTGACACCAGGCTGCGATGAGTTGGCATTCACTTGCAGGTTGTAGTGAGGAGAAATCCCAACTTGTCAGGGAGTTCATGGGCTTCCTTAGCACTGGAACACTTTCATTACTAGGGAGGACAGAAGATGCCGTGGCAAATCTAGCAAAGGTAGGACAGAAGTCACTTCTGGGTTGTAAGGAGAACCTTCTGAAGGCTGGTTTGGGCTCCAGAAAAGGTTCAAGTGCAGGGATTAGAGTTAAGACCAGCCTGTTGGGAGCCTTAATTTCTTTATTGTAAAACAGGAATAATAAAACTTTCATTCTTAAGCTTTCTAGGTTTTTTGTGAGGAAAGTTCTTTGTAAACCATAATGTAGAAATGTATGAAAACCAACAAGCCAGCTAGTTTTGCTGCGTGGCTCTCTGTTCATCAGTACCAGCTTTGCTCCTTACTATCTGTGATTGTGGTTAAATCACTTTAGGGCTTCTCTGACCCTCAGTTTCTTTATCTATAAAATGAGGAAGCCAGAACAGGTGACTTCTCAAGTTCTTAAATCTGTGATCTTGCAGATAGTATGATAGAATGTGTGGGAGGGTTAATCCTTATAGCTTATCAGGCATTGACTAAGATGTTTTAGTCAGGACTTGAATTTTATGGCTAAAACCTTCACCACCATTATGTCCTCCTTCAATAAAGGGGATTTAGTAGTGGGAGGGTAAAACAACCTGTTTAGCACTTTACTATTTGGAAAGTCAGTTCATTTGCTATCTATGGCTTTAAACAGTGGTCTGATGGAGATCTCTTGCCATTTGGTCTTAATTCTTGGCATTCTTCACAAGGCCTATGAAAATTAAATAGTCTTCTCCAGCCTCCAACTTAACTGGAAAGTTTGTGTTAAACCCCTGAAGCTTGAAATTCTATAGTTCTGTTAGCCTTGGATGTTACAGCCAGGTTAGCTTGTATATTAGTACATGGGTGATACATTGTCAGGAGCCAGTGGACTGAGACCAGGAGAGTAGGAAAAGACACTGGATTCTAGTTGCCCCTCAACTGAATTCAACAGTTACTTATTGAAAGAAGAAAATATGTTAATGAGGTGGGAGAATGCTGGATTCAAAGTAAAAGGACCTGGATTCAAATTATTCCCTTGTCACTTGCTACTTCTATGACACTGGGTATTGTTCAGTGGAGTCTGACTCTTTATTACCACATTTGGGGTTTTCTTGGCAAAGAGGCTGCAGTGGTCTGCCATTTCCTTCTCCAGCTCATTTTATAGGTGAGGAAACTGAGGCAAACAATGTTAAGTGATTTGCTCGGGGTCAGTCAGCTAGTAAATGTCTGAAGGTTGATTTCATCTCAGGAAGATGAGTATTCCTGACTCCAGGCCTGGTGCTATATTCACTGCACTAACCTAGCTTCTCATGCACAGCACTGGATGTCACCCAGAACCAGTGTGCCTTAGTTTCTCTTCTCTACAATAAGGAGATTAGATGAGATTATTTCTGTGGTCCCTTCCCACTCTGAATCCTTGTTCCTATTAAGTCCCTACAGGGTACAAAGCATTGTACAATAATAGAATGGCACCATTTATGAGTGAGTTACTCTTCTTTGGGTCTAGGTTTCTTCAGCTCTGAAATGGGTTGCTTGGATCAGATGTTCACTTAAGGTCTCTTTCCATAGAACACTTGATGCTTCTATTGAATTACAAATGGTTAGTTCATAGAGTGTTTTTAATTGAACTGAAATCCACATAGATCAGCATGTTTACCTGTTAGCCAAATGTAAGAACTGAAGCCCTTTGGATATCATTTAACCTTAGAACTATTTGTG
Source organism: Gymnobelideus leadbeateri (assembly GCA_011680675.1). NCBI lineage: Eukaryota > Metazoa > Chordata > Mammalia > Diprotodontia > Petauridae > Gymnobelideus > Gymnobelideus leadbeateri. Next base: position 59,849 of record WOXC01009733.1, read on the forward strand.
CATTACATTGACTTGATATCTTGGTAAAATCTTTAGGAGGTAATACTCTAGAAAAATTGAGGTGTGTTGGTCATCCACCATGCCAGGAGATGGGCAGAGAATGCAGGTATTAGTCCTTGCCTTCAAGGAGTTTATATTTAATGAGAGGAAACATGTCACAAACAAGTAAATACAAATGTACATGCAAAATCGTTGTGGGGAGAGAGGGATCATTAATGTAGGAGGGAGCATATGAGCTGAGTTTTGAATGGAGCTAGGCATCCCAGAAGAAAGAGGTGAGAGCATTCCAGCATACGGGGTGCTGACCTGTGCCAAGGCATGCACCAGGGCAATGGATAGAATGGCATGTACAGGGACCAGTTTGGCCTGAATGTCTAGCATGATAGAGAGCCATGTCGTAGCAGTCTGGAAGCTAGGTTACAAAGGACTTGAAATACCAGAGTTCTTCATTTCTTTCTAGAGCCAGTCAGGATCTTCTGAATTGTTCCTTAGGAATATTAATTTTGCAGCTGTATGGAAGATGGATGGGAGTTGAATTGAGAAGTTAAAATGATAAATTGCTGGAAAATATTTTTGAGGAAGAGACATTAGAACATTTCAGCCCCACATTTTTTATTAATGGAGAAACTGACATCTATAGAGGTGAAGGGAGTCATTGATTCAGCACCTACCATGAGCAAAGTATTGAATTAATGACAGTGAGATTTTGAGAGCCTGACATCTGTCTCATGCTTCTTACACCAGGCTATGTTGATGTGTCCATGGATGTGTAAGGTTCTGTGCAGAAATATCTGGGGCACTCACAGTATCAGCAAATTAACTGATAGCATAGATTTTATAGCTGTTGGGACGTAAGAGGCCACCTAGTCCAGCCTCTCCCTCATTTTATAGATCAGATAGCTAAGCTTCAGAACAGCTAGGTGACAACAGCCTGGAGAACTCTGGACCCAGAGTCCGAAAGAGCCAAGTTCAAATCCAATTTCAGATACTTACTTAGCTATGTGATTCTGAGTTCTGCCTCTTCCACTTACTCCCTAGGTAACCTTGGACAAGTCACCTAACCCCTCTCCACCTCATTTTCCTTGTCTGTAAAATGAGGATTAAAATGGCATTGTTATTATTATTATTATTATTAATGTTAATATAATTAACGTCAAAGTGAATTGTCTAAGCTAAGGTCACACAGTAAAAGAGGTAACTCAGGACTCTTGAGATAGCTGTTCTTTCCACTCTATCCGTCATGCCAGATCTAGAGCCACAAGGGGCCTCAGAGGCCACCTGGTCAAGCCTTTTTTTGCAGAGGTGATGTGACTGGCCTGGGATCACTTCCGTTTGCACCCAGCCCTGTGAGGAGGAGTCAGCTTTTCTGAATTTTACTAGGCTTGGCCTCCCATGACAGACAGAGTCCCTAGGCTCTTACTTGAAACCTTTCCATCTTTGTAGGACTTGCCAGGGCTTGTGCTACTATACTGGCAGAACCTTTGATAACCCAGGGCTCTCTCTGTGTGGCCAAGTGGTAGTGGAAGGCTAAGGCCACACCAGATCATGTACTTCAATGACTATCTTATCGCTATAAGATTGATGGAAGAGAGTTCTGGTCAGTGAATATCAAAATGTGTCTAGTTCTCGCTCTGTCTCCTTGGGACATGGTACTTTGGGAGTGCTGGGGGAAGTCTTCAACTGCAGTGAGAAGTCTCTGGTGTCATCCTGACTTTTTTCTTTACTTATACCACTCAAAAATTTTTAAAAAGGCTTTTGAGCACAGTAGGCCAAATGTTTTATACCTGAATAGGAGGGTATCAGACTCTATAAATTCTCTTCAAGGCAGGTGGCCGTCACTTTGACTATATTAAAGTTATGGCTCCTCACACATTTCTCTAATGCTTTGGACCATTGGACAGCAGAGAAATCCACCCCCAAACCACTTCTTGATCACAGTCTCTAGTTGCACTTTATTAAGGTCTATCCTTTCTTTATACTTCGTCGTCATCATCATTTTTTAAAAAGAGGCACAGAGTCATGCTTGTTGGAGCTAGAAGGAGCATAGCATCATTGATTTGAAGCGGGAAAAGTACCTTGGAGGTCAGCTAGTCTAACCCTCCTTTTTAAAAGTCAGGCTACTGAACCTAAGAGATGCAAAGTGACACATGTTCGTATTAGAGCCAGGACCAGAAGTCAGATCTTCTAAGACCTTCCACTGCTTTTTCTGCTATGTCATGTTTCCTTAAAGCCATTATTTTGGTCTATGAATTTTAGTAAATATTAAGTGCCTACTGTTTGCCAGGCATTGTGCTAAGTACTGGTATACAAAAAAATGGAAAAGACAGTGCCTGCTTTCGAAGAACTCACAGTTCAGTGGGGGAGACAACATGTAAATAACTATGTTTTCAACAGGCTTTTTACAGGATAAATTGGAAATAATCATCAGAGGGAAAGCACTAGAGTTAAGGAGATTAGGGAAGGAATCAATGTAAAAGGTGATCTTTTAGTTGGGAATTGAAGCAGGTCCAAGAAACCATGGCAGAGATGCAGAGGGAGACCATTCTAAACATGGGAAACAGCCAGTGAGAATGCTTGGAGTCAGGCGATGGAGTGTCTTGTGTGGGAAACAACAAGAAGGTCAGTATCACTGGATCTCACAATAGGGTAGGGGGTAAAAGTGTAGGAAGACTAGAAATGTGAGGGAAGGCAGGTTATGGTCCCCCTTCTGACATACTGTTTGAACATGAAACGGGATTTTGCATTTAATCATGGAGGTAACAGGGAACCATTGGCATTTATTGAGAAATAGAAATCAAATTTCATCTAAACTGAGTGTGGAAACTGATGACTGAAAATGTGGTTTGAAGTCTCTGACCATTTGGTAGCTTACCATTTTGGAAAGGTGGGAGAGGATCTGATTCACATCATTATCTCTGAAACTCAATTTGAGATTATGAATATCTCCAGAAGACATTATTTCCCCTTTCTATCTGTGGAAATATCCTAAAAGAGGGGATAGATGTTAGCCAGTAGCTTTCAGGTTAAGGGACATGTATTTTACTGAATAGCATTAGAATTATTCTTAGCTAGCCTGATGAAGTATATTCCTTTTCATTAATTCCATTCTTGGTAAATGCAGTACAAGACACTTTAGAATATGTTCATCTTCTATTCAGATATTTTGCTTATGGTGCTGCTCTTCTGACATACTGTTGTGAAATCAAAAAGTTGAAGGTAGGATCTTTTTACACATATGTTAGGGATTTTTCCCTTTCATTGCTAGAATTATTTAATAGAAGCCATCCTACTCGTATTCCCTGGATAAAAGTATGGCATTTGCTGTTGCAGCCCAGTGGTCATCATTTTGGTGTAGTGTTTGTCTGTGGTTAGGTTGTGCTCACTGTGATATATCATAGCGTCCACTCTGTCGAACATGCAGTTGAATGTTCAGCTTACATAATAGGTTCTTCTCCAGGATCACTGCTAACATGTAATGAGATTCAGGATTAAGCAGATACTAATCTGCTCTTCCAGAGTGGTAGCAGATACCAGAAACTGAATTGTTTTTGTTCATGGAGAAACTAATCTTTCACTACATTTGTTGTAATTCCACTATAGTGGTCCTAAGGAGAAATCTGTGTGTGTGTGTGTGTGTGTGTGTGTGTGTGTGTGTGTGTGTGTGATGCAAAGCCTTTTCAGCTTTCTCTCTCTTTTTTTTTTTTTTTTTGGTCTTTATTTTTCTTTTTTCCCCAAAAACTTTATTTTTGACCCAAATGCCAGAACACAGAATAGAGAAAAGAAACAAAAACATAAATTTAAATATCGGAACTTAAATACAAAGTTAGAAAGAAATAAAAGCATGTCATGTGTACAGTAGTACATAAAAGTGTTCAAAATATATAAGAAATTTTCATTTCAAGAGATCCTATATGATAAATAATATTCGTTGCGTTGAAAAGTGTCCATCTTTTCTTTGCCTCCTTGTGAGTTTTCTTTTGTTCTCTGCCAAGCACTTTTACTTTGTTCATTTTTTCTCTTCCCGCCAAACCCTGCCCCTAGAAGGCCACAATAAAATTTAGATATGTTTCTCTGTAGCTATAAATATATACATACCTTCCCCCACCCCCCTATTTTTTTTCTTACGTGACTTCTTTCCTTCAGGTTAAGAATGATACTAATAGGCAGGAAAGGAGGTGGGTATTTCTGGCATTTCCTGTCTGGTTTAAAAGTAAACCCACCCTTGCCAATTCAAATGTCAGGAAGACCTGAAGACAACCAATGAATCTTGGAAAAGCATATTGTGGGTTCTTTTTAGTTTGAAAACTCTATCACTTTAGAAATGGAAGGGGGGTTTCTCCTTCCGGTGCCGCGGCGCCGGCGGTAGCGCCAGCCCGGCGGAGTGAAGTGCTCGGGGGCTGTCGGCCGTCGGACGTCGCCACCGTCGCCGCTGCCACCATGGAGACGTTGTACCGGGTGCCCTTCGTGGTCCTCGAGTGTCCCAACCTGAAGCTGAAGAAGCCGCCATGGGCCCACATGCCGTCTGCGATGACGGTCTACGCCCTGGTGGTGGTGTCTTATTTCCTCATCACAGGAGGAATAATTTATGATGTCATTGTGGAGCCTCCTAGTGTTGGATCAATGACAGATGAACACGGACATCAGAGACCAGTTGCTTTCTTGGCATATAGAGTAAATGGACAATATATTATGGAAGGACTTGCATCCAGTTTCCTGTTTACAATGGGAGGTTTAGGTTTCATAATCCTAGACCGATCCAATGCACCAAATATTCCCAAGCTCAATAGGTTTCTTCTTCTATTCATTGGTTTTGTCAGTGTCCTCTTAAGTTTCTTCATGGCGAGAGTGTTCATGAGAATGAAGCTGCCGGGCTATCTGCTGGGTTAGAGTTCCTTTTGTGAAGCCACAACAGTAACTGGATTCACTCCTTAAAATGGTCTTTCAAAGGCTGTTCTGCCCTCCAGGACAAAACGTGGAACATGGATTGACTGTGTCTAAGAATGACATAAGGAAAGGTCTGGTGTAAAAATGCAGAAGGTTTTAGTCCATTTTTTGGAAACAAAAATAACCAAAACCCTCTTGGTCCCGTTGATGTGATCAGTTTATAATAATAATAATAATAGTAATAGTAATAACACCATTGTTTTTCTATATTGACCCACCATTCCTGTCAAGTAATCACATCTGTCCTCGGTTTTTTCCCCCCATTTTTGAGAGAAACTATTTTCCTTTGTATAATGAAAGTATTGAATAAACTATTTCCTTATTACCTACAAGCCCATTTGTAAATTTCCCCTTTTCAGGAAAAGGCACTTCTGGTCAAGATGTGCACAAGTAAATTCAGGGAGCTGGAGCCTCCAGGCTGATAACTCTATCCAGGGGATCAGCTTTGCCTTGACCCTTCTTTATTTTAAGTGTAGCTTTCAAAGTCTGTGATTTTATGTGAGACTGTGTTCCCTAAAAGACAAGATGTATGGAAGGAGCCAAAATAAATCATTTTTCTATTGAAAAAAAAAAAAAGAAATGGAAGGGGACCTTAGATGGCATCTGGTCTTCATCTGACAGATGAAGAACTGACGCCTAATTAGGTAACTTGGCCAGTGTCATACACCTAAGTGGGAATCCCATACTCTGTCCATAAGACTAATTTTTCCAGAGCATTGTGAGATGTGTCTGTGGCATGCAGAGGAAGGATGGGTTAGTTTGTGGCTCTCTTTCTAATACTGGAGCAAGAGGAGGAAATTATCTAAAGTAATCAAGGAATACCTGAAGGGTCCCCTTACCCCCAAAATGTTTCTCTGCTGTTCTGACATTTGGAGGGTAATTCAGAGTAGCATCTTACCCTGTTTAAAACAGTATTTTTACTCCTCCCTGCCAGCCTTTTTTTACATCTTTGTGTGATTTATTCCACCTAGTTAAGCCTGTTTTCCTCACTGGATCTTGGGATGTAAGCTAGAAGAGTTCATAGAGGTCATTCTTCAGAGAAGGAAATAGGCCCAGATGGGTGAAGGTGACCACATGAATCTTGAGCTAGGGTTCAAATTGACATCCTCTGGCTATTTTCTGCAAAGGACTGAGAAACTCAATTTGAGATTATGAATATTTCCAGAAGACATTGTTTCCCCTTTATCTGTGGGAATATTCTAAAAGAGAGGATAGATGTTAGCCAGTAGCTTTCAGGCTAAGGAAGGAAGCAGGGGAGGCTTGGGAGGGCAAGCCTGTACCTGGGTGAGCTTCTTTGGGCAGCTTTGGGACAACATGAAAGCACTAGGTCATTTTGTGGGCAGGATGTAAGAGTTGGGAAGATAACAAAGGCATAGCCTCAAGGAGGAGGAGTTTGCCAGGGTTCCTTTGCAGTTTTTCCCCAGTACTCTCTTTTCAGTCAGCCTGTGCTCTTCCACTTCCAACAGCTGCCTCTTCTCTCTAGACCCCTCTTGCAAGATTTCCCTCTTCCTAAGAACTTTAGGAGATTCCTTAAAGAATAGCTCACTATTTTGAGGATGCTCCTTCAGTGACTTATCCATATGACTTATTTTACTGAAAGCATAGTCAGTGTTTTGTGTAGTGGAAAGCCTCTAGCCTGGCAATTCGGAGGCTTGAATTCTGGTATCTGCTCTGCTCATTGTTGGCTGGGGGACTTTGGGCGGAATCACTAAATCTCTCTGGACCTCAGGATCCTCATTGTAATAACGGAGGAGTCGGTGACTGGGTCATCACCTAAGCTCTGAACTGTCAGATATCTGATTGTAGTCCTATTCTGAATGGGTATGAAGCTGCTTGGATCCAGGACCGGCATGTTTTCAGTTTTCTCATCTGTAAAAAAATCTGTGGGCTGAGCTCCCCGCTCTAGAGCTGTAATCCAAATATAAATGGTCTGACCAGGAATAGTGATCATTCTTACAAAGGGAGATAAAGTTTACAATGATGCTATGTCATTCCCAAATGTGTATACACACACACACATCTAAAGTTGTACAATCAGACTTTGGTTGAGAAGAAATGATTTTGGTGTGAACCCCAATTTGTCCTGAGCTATCTTCTGGGATACTGTGTTTTGGGGCAATCCTAGGGGGAGATGATTTGACCAGTGTATTCAGAGGAAAGCTAAAGGATGAACATGTCACACACAGCTTTCAAAATTGGGGTGCCGGTGGTTATAGGAAACCTTTTATGAAGGATCAATGACAAGAATTTTTCTATACTCTTCTGCTTAAATTTCTGTTTTGCCTTCAATTATACTTCCTGTTTCATTCTTGGGTCTCAATAGCAGCTCCTGCAGTTTTTAACTGAAGACAGTATCCTCTCTGTTCATCTTAGAAGCTTTCTCCGGGGATGGTATTGTTCCTGACAGTGCTATTTAAATAAAATGGTAAAAAGTTAAGTAGCAGCTGTGGGTAAAATGCTGTTGAAATGTGTAACCTTTGGCCAGCTGGCTTTTGAATGGGAAAAGAACAGCTGTTTAGAAACACTAGATGTTTTGTCATGAATAAATCTCAGTGCTGTCAGTCTTGGTGATACAGTTAAAGTCCCCACGTGAAGAGTAAGGACGTGTTATCTTGTCTGCTCCAGCTTCTTGAAATCTAAATTCACCCTAACGAGTAGACAGAGAGAGAGAATGTTCCTATTGAGCGTGAGCTCAAAGTCATCTCCCCTGGTGGCTCTGCCACTTGGGATCCATAGGGTCATCATGAACTCATAGAGCTCCCTTTTCTTCTTCATGTTACAGATGAAGAAACTGAGGCCCAGGGCAGTTAAATGACTTGTCTAAAGTCACCCTATTGAACCTATTGACTCTGGAACCAATGCTGTACTTACTGTGTTATGTTAGAATTGTTGAATGTCAGAGCCAGAAGGTCTTCCTGTTTCACATCTATTCTACCCCTCTCACTTAACAGAGAAGGGAATAAACCTTTAGTTAGCATCTGCTATGTGCCAGGCACTGCACTGAGCCCTTTACAAATATTATCTCATTTGATAATATTTATAATAGAAGGAAACTGAAACCAGAGTGGGTTGAAGGTTGCAGGGCTCCTGGCAGCCTTGGAACTAAACCCTGCAGCACTCGCCTCCCAATTCGGTGTTTTTTCCTTTACCTTCTCCTCTCTTCCTGCCTGCCCCACCCCCCACACCCCCAGTTTCACTGAATACTCACGTTGAAGAGAGATTTGGAAAAATCTATGTCATTGTCTTACACCGGGCAGTGTGTGTCCTAGAGAAACACCTAATTCTTAAGGCAGTTTGACCAGAAGCAGCCTGACTCATCTCAGTGAGTCAAGGTTTGGAGTGTGGGGTAGGAGTTGGCTTTGGATGTTCTCACCTGGCCTTTTGACTGCAATTCTCATCAGGAGCCTGCCTTCCTTTTGGGCCCATGCAGACTGATCTAATTCAGCAAGAGTTAGAGATTTCTTATCTTTGGTACCTTTGAGGGCCAGGTTTGGGATACATGATACTTTTTTTTTTCTTTTTAGCTTCAGGGCTCTTACATTTTTTGTGTGTGAATTACAGTCTCCCCTCCCCTCCTTGGACAGCTAAGTGGCACAGCAGAGAGAGCGCTGGACCAGGAGCCAGGAAGATTCATCTTCCTCAATGCAAGTCCCTTCTCTGTTTGCCTTAGTTTCCTCATCTGTAAAATGAGCTGGAGAAAGAAATGGCAAGCCACTCTGGTATTTCTGCTAAGAAAACCCCCAAATGGGGTCACGACAGGTCAGACATGGACGGAGAAACAACTGAACAACAGTGTAGACCCCTTTGGCAGTCTGAGTTCTGTGAATCCCTTTCAGTAATGTTTTCAAATGCATAAAATAAAGTAGAATTTTAAAAGAAGCCAAACTAAAATGGAAATGTATGACACTATTGCATATGTATGAGCTGGATCACTTGGATATTGGATCACTTACCATCTCAGGGAAGGGGCAGGGGAAGGAAGGAGGGAGGGAGGGATAGAATTTGAAACTCAAAACTTTAAAGAAAATGTTGAAAAAATTGTTTTAACATGTAATTGGGGGGAAATAAAATATCATTTTTAAAAAAGGAACCAAAATACTAAATTAAGATACAATTATGAAAATAAGGAGGGAACAAATTTTTGGATTCTAGTTTAAGAACACCTGGCTTATAGGGTCCATTAATTTTTCAGGTTTTCCAATGGGGACTGCCTTCCATTTAGCAGGTAGCAGAAGAGTAGTAGGAAGCTTTGACTACATGGAGTCCCCTGATGTTGGGAAACATCATGATGTTTCCATGAATGGAAATAAATACTGAAAACTGGGGTGAAAATGTAGGCTTCATTAAACAGTTTGATTATTCTGCCTGTTGTTTTTTATTACATATAGTCCATATTGATGAATTTATAATAATTAAATAAGGACTCCAGGAATAGTAACTCAGTACAGTCATTGAAAACAGTGTTACTGGAGAGCTAGGTGGTACAGTGAATAGAGCACCAGCCCTGGAGTCGGGAGGACCTGAATTCAAATTCAGCCTCAGACACTTGACACTTAACTAGATGTGTGACTTTGGACAAGTCACTTAACCCCAATTGCCTTGCCTTCCCCCCTCCAAAAAAAAAACAAAGAAGAAAACAGTATTATGGACTTTTAGCCTCTTAGTGGAGAGGTGGCAGAAATTACATGGAGGAAGAGGCATTCACTTTCACATGTGCTCTGTGGATTGTTTTGCTTGATTAAGGTAGAGATCTACTGTGTTAAGCTTTTTAAAAATATATATCAGTGTTTACCTGGTAGGACAAACACTGCCCTTCTTGTTTTGTGTCCCTGTGTGATCTTCCTTCTGTGCTCTTTGTATTTTATGTGGTTCATTGGAGTTATAGCTTCTTATTGGAACTCTTACTCTACTATCCCCCTCCCAATCAAACTTTCTAACAATTTTTTTTGCTTTTTGGAGGGAGGAAGGCAGGGCAGTTGGGGTTAAATGACTTGCCCAAGGTCACATGACTAGTAAGTGTTAAGTGTCTGAGGCCAAATTTGAACTCAGGTCCTCCTGACTCCAGGGCTGGTGCTCTATTCACTGTGCTACCTAGCTGTCCCAGACAATTTCTTATTTAAAAAATAACTTTTTATTAAGTTCTTAATCACAGAAAATTTGCCTTCCTATGTAACAGATAATATTCTTAAAGACAAAAAAGAGAAATAATTAGCAAAACTGATCAATAAATCAAAAAATTCTGCAAATATGTGCAATTTTCCACATTCTTGGACTCCTTACATCTGCAGACTGGGGTGGGTGTGTTTCTGTCTTCTCATATCTCTAATTTGTAGTCAAGCTTGGTACTTTGTAATTTTGAACATTCACTCTGTGTGTGTATGTGTGTGTACATGTATACATACGTGTGTGTTGGGCGATTCCATTAACAGTTGTAAATTACTGTGTATATTGATAGGTAAATTCTTGGTGTGTAGTTCAGCTATTTTTTGTAAAATGATTGACTATTTCCTGCTTTGCCTCTGCAAAAGGACATGATTTCTGAGTTTTTTGAGGTCTTTTTTTCATCTCTGTGATTGTGCTTTCTCATCCTCATCCCCGTAGCAGTACATTTACTCCCAAGTACCAGTTCAAGGTTTTAATCACCTATCTTCATAGAAAATGATGACTTTTCTCTTCTGACTATCAGATGGATTGCCATATGTGCTTGGAAATCTCTGACCCTGGAATCAGGGGGCCTGGGTTCAGATCATCCCCCTTTTCACTTCCTCGCTGTGTAACCTTACACTTGTGCTCTCTTTGGTTCAGTTTCTTCATCTGTAAAATGAGGCTGAGGGTCAGGTGACCTCTGAGGTCTCCTTATAGCCTATGTTTGTATTACTTTTTGTTTTGTTGGACTTAAGACGCAGAACAAAATAAGAAAGAAAGAGAAATGTCATTCCTGCTTTGCTCCCCAATCTTGCGCTATTCAGAGCTTGAATGGAGCTGCGATCTTATTGGTGATCTTATTTATCTTACTGGTAGCAATGTAGATCACAGCCCATGTTGTGTCTTGCCTACATCCTGCTGTAATTCCCCCCACCCCAGGAGGTTTCCCCAGATATCTGAGGGTCTTCCTTATGTGCCCTAACCTAGGGAAACCAAAGGAACATGTGGGTGCTACCCCATCCCTTTTGGCTTTAATATTTGTTTAAGTTTTATTTCTGACCCTCAGATGGTTAGCATGAATTTCGCTTTCTTACTATTTGCTTTCTATCTCAAAAAGTTACTATTTGGTCAACACTGTAATTTTTCTTTGTATTATTGATGCAGTGTTTTTATGTTACAGTCATTCCTGGATATAATCTCCACCTTCCCATCCCCAGTTAGCCTTCCCTTGTAACAAAAGCAGTTACATAAAACCAAGAGATATAGCAGCTACATCTGCAAAATCTCCTTACTCCCAATGCCCCCTCCCCTCTTTAAAACCAAGATGTTCTGCTGTATTTTATTGTTACTTCAGTTAAAAATGTAATTATTGCATGTATTCTCTTCATTCCACATCAGTTCTTGCAAATCTTCCTGTGTTTCTCTGAATTTCTCATGATATTGCAGTCATATTACATTAAATTCATTTGCGACACTTTGTTCTGCTTTTCTCCAGTTAATGAATATTCACTTTATTTAATAATTTTTTTTGCTACCACAAAAGTGCTGTTATTACTATTGGGGGATATTGTGTCTCTGATCTCTTTGGAGGTATATGCCCAGTGGTGGGTAGATAGGATCATTGGGTCTGTAAGTTTTTCCCCCCAATATAAAAATCACTTAATGACAGTTTGAAATGCCTAAGCTATAATACTCTAGTAGTTTTAAAATAAAGAATGCTGAGATTCTTCGAAGCTGGAAAGCAACTTTAGAGCTATCACTCCTCATTTAAAAGATGAGGAAACAGAAACCCAGAAAGTGAAGCCACATGGATAGTAAGTGACAAAGCTGGGATTCTCATCTCTTTCCTCTGACTCCAAATCCAGCCCTCTTTCCACACTGATACATGATTTAAAATGAGTTATAGAAGATACTGCCCTTTTCAGTGTCCATGTGTAGGTTCATCTTGTCGAGGGAGGGCAGGTAGTAAAACTCTTTCCAATTCCACCCTACTCATTTTATCCTATTTGATCCTCACAATAGCCCTGTAGAAACAGTGTATTTGTTTCCCATTTTAAAGATGAGGAAACTGAGTCTGAGAGAAGAGAAATCAAGTGACTTTCTCAAGGCAACAGAGCTAGTAAGTTTTAAGAGACTCCTTGCTTCTGTTCTTGTCAGTGTTGAGGGAGCCACCATGGTACCACCCATTTCCAGGTGGTGAGTGGTGAGCATGGACCCCAGTTCAGTGCCCACTTTATATTTTCTCAACACACCTTCGTGGTGTTCCAGAGACATGCGAAATAGCAAGAGGAAAGGATTTGGGGGAATAGATTTGGGATCTACAGGAGCATAGATTTAAACCTGGGAAGGATCTTAGAGATTATTTAGTTTAGCACCTTCATATCACAGATGATGAAACACCAAAGTTCTGAGAGTAGCAAGATGATCTGTCCAAGCTCACATGGGCAGTGTGGACCAGTAGGAGTAAAGTCCATATTATATTTCAAATTCCTGTTCTTTCACTTGATACCACTTTTTGTGACTTTGGGGCAAGTCACTTATCCTTTCTGGGCCCAGGTTATACCATAGATTTAGATCTGAAAGGGCCCTCAGGTCATCTAGTCCAAATTTCTCCTTTTTGCAGAGTAGGAAACTGAGGCCCAGAAAGGTTAAGTGAGATGTCCAAAGTCCTAGAAGTAATAGACAGTAAAACCAAGATCAAAAGTAGCTGTCATTTCTAGAGCACTTTTAAGTTTCATAAAGCATTTTATAACTATTATTTCATTTAGCAGGTGAGGGAGGGAATAAGCATTTATAGAACTCCTTTTTATATACTAGGCACTAAGCTAAAGTGTTTTGCAATTATTATCTCATTTGATCCTCACAGGAATACTGGGAGACACCTACCTGTTATTAACTCCACTGTATAGGTGAGGGACAGAGTAAGCATTTACATAGCTCCTACTGTTTGCCCGGTATGCTAAGGTGGTACAGTGAGTGCTTAGAGCACTGGGCCCGGAGGCAGAAAGACCTGAGTTCAAACATAACCAGACACTTGCTATGTGATGTTGGGTAAATCATTTAACACTGTTTTACCTCAGTTACTTCATCGGTAAAATGAACTGGAGAAGGAAATGGCAAACCACTCCATTGTCTTTGCCAAGAAAAAACCCCAAATGGGGTCAGGAAATGTCTGACATAACTGAAATGGCTGAATAACAACAACAATAGTATACTGAGAGCTTTACAGTTTTCTTTCATTTGATCTTCTCAATGAGCCTAGAAGGTAGGTGTTATTTATTATCCCCATTTCCTAGATGAAGAAACTGAGGCAGGGGAATTAAATGACTTGGCCAAGATCACACAAGCTAGTAAGTATCTGGGGCCATATTTGAACTCAGATCTTCCTCACTCCAGGCCCAGAGCTTTTACATTGTGCCACCAGCTGCCTCTGACTCCAAATCTAACCTCCCTTATGTTTTACCTGATGATCTCTGAGACCCCTTCCCTCCATCAGTCTGTGATCCTGTGATGTTGCTGTTGGAACCCCCAAGCCTTTGCTATCCAATCTGTCATACTTCCCACTAGACTGTTCTGAGAAAAGCCAGTCAGAAAACAAAGGTCAAACTATACGTTTGGCTGTGTGCTAAGTGCATTCAGCCCCTGCGATATGAGACTTTACATCTCCAGGTTTTGTTCCAGTCATTGTTTGTCTACCCAGAAGCTGGGGGGGAGGAAGGGTGTGGAGGACCCGGTCCTGGGCATGGGCTTGCCTGTTTCTTTGCCAAGGTTAGAACTGGAGAAGAGCAATCTCTTGGGAGAGAGGGAGCAGAGAAGCTCCCTTCCCAGGGGCACGTGACCAAGCAAACCTCGGTATTGATTTGGCTAGGCATCTCACCTGGTTACCAGGCATGATTGTGCAGTCAGCAGCTATCTGGTGAGCATACATTTCAAGCTGTATTTTCTAAACCTGGGTGGGGGTGGGGGGGGCAGAGATTACTCCTTCCCTCTCCTGTATAGAATGCAGGCAGAAATTCTTCCCAGAACTCACCCCTATTTTTTCAATTCCATCCAGTTCTTTTTTACTCCTCAGTGTTTTGGCAGCAGAGTGAAAACAGACTAGAATTGCAGACTCAAGTATTTCCTAGAACCCCTGGGACTCTTGCCTTGCTCTTGGTTTGGTTTCCCAGTTGACTAAAGGAGTATTGGGGTTTTTTTTTAAACTGAAAATAGAGGCAAGCTCTCAGAGATATGAAATAGAGGCAAGGTGCTAAGCAAAGGAGCCAGCAGTCTGAAGCTCTTCTCCTAGGACGAGTTGGGGCAGACAGCCTGAAAGCAGAGAACACAGAAGATGACAGCGGCAAACTCGGCCTGATTTTTAAGTGGCCTCTGGTTCACAGACTTGGCAGGATTTGGGGGTTAAAGAAGTTTGAAAGAGTGAAATGAATTATTCAGTTGCTGGGCTATTGGGTTTTGCTTTCAAGGGAAATGTTTCCAATTTGAACCAGCTGGAAGGGGAATCTGAAAAGATACATTGAACAGTGACCATCCTTTGGAATTTAGTCTAGGAGTAGCCCTAGGAGGCCACGCTTAGGCAACTGAAGGCGACAACTGCAGAGATCATGGCCCCAGGAACATCATAGCACTCAGTACTCTGGTTTTTCCCTGAAATAAAAAATGGCTCCAAGCTGAAACCTAAAAAGTAGCAGGCCATACATATTCTTGCTCACGTTTGTGGTCAGTCACACAGGCTCAGCTTTTTGTCAAGCCTAAAAAGGCAGCTGCTTCCAATGCATTGTCCAGTGAAATGTAATTTTAGCAAGCATTTCTGAAGCTGCTCTTACTTTGTACCAGGTGGTAGGGTTAAAAGACAAAACAGGTGGTAGGGTTAAAAGACAAAACAGCTCAAAATACGGAAGGAAAAAGGGGGTGCAAGAATGGACCTAATCTCTTCCTAAGGTGGACAGCAGTAGGAGAATTTCAAAAATAATAGCGTAAAACAGATGTTTCTTTGTGGTTTTTTTCTCCCCTGAAAATCCATAATACATATCCTAATGACCCTGTGGTCGAAATGAGAGAGATGGGGCCAGAGGTTTGAAAAAGGAAGAGGAGGAAATCTCCAATAACCACGAACGGCATCTAAGATGAGTCTGGGCTTCATTATCGTTTTTTGTCCCACCTTTACCTCAGTTATACTCATTTGCAGGCCTAGCTGTTGTTCAAATGACCATTCTCCACCCTTTGCAGCTTTTAGTCAGAATGTATTAGCTAAAAGAGCCGTTGGAGATCATGGGGGGGGAAATGAGGGGGAGCATTTATTAAGCATCTACTGTGTACTAAGTGCTTCATAAATATTCCATTTGATCCTCAAAAGCCTACCTGGGTGGTAGGTGCTGTGATTATCACCATTTTACATTTGAGGAAACTGAGGCAAACAGAGGTTAAGTGACTTGCCTAGGGTCACACATCTAGTCGAGTAAGTGTTTGGGTCAGATTTGAACTCAAGTCTTCTTGACTCCACCTGGCTGTCTCTAGTATTTCATCCCAACCACTCATTCTGCTAAGGATAAAAAAGACAGCTGTATCTAGACTTGATGTTTTTTTAAGTTTATTTTTATTTCAACATTTTAAACCGTTTTTAACACTTTATTTTACTCTGCTATAATATAGTGGTGCTCTCAGAGAATGTGGTAAAAGGATGTGTTTTCATACATGCACATTCACTGTGTGTGCCATGATTCCTGAAGGCAAAGAAGGGTACTCCACTGTGAGTCCAAACAAAAGGCCTTTTGGTGATGGCTTTGAACTTGACTAGGCTAGACCTTCATCAGCACATCAGTGCAGCCCAAATTCAGAGAGCATTTATTGATCCAAAGACCACACAGGAATGGCCATTAAGAACCCAGGAGCAGCATGCAACATCTCTAGGCTAGGATAAAGCATCAGAGTAGAACTCATAGAAATTCTCCTATTAATAACATCCACTGAAGTATTTTACAATACGGACATGATCTGGATCAGGTTGTCTGATATGTTTTCCCTGAAAACTTTACATGTGTGAATATATATTCTTAAGCAAAACCCTTTTTAATGGTGTCAAACTTATATATATATATATATATATATATATATAGCTAGCAATAGTTAGCATTTATGTAGCACTTAAAGGTTTGCAAAGCACTTAATTTTTAAAAAATATATTTTTATTTATTTTGTTAGATATTTCCCAATTAATGTAAAAAAAGTATACTTCAGTTTGGACTCAGAGTTCATCAGTTCTTTCTTGGAAAGTGGATACATTTTTCATCATGGGTCCTTTGGAATAGTATTAGATCATTGTCTAGTCAGAGTAGCCAGGTCTTTCACAGTTGATCATCATTATAGTATGTTATTTGCTGTTACTATATGCCACATTCAACTGGTTCTGCGCACTTCACTTTGCATCAATTCATACAAGTGTTCCCAGGTTTTTCTGAAACCATCTTGCTCATCATTTCTTACAGCACAGTAATATTCCATCACAATCACATACAGCAACTTATTCAGCCATTTCCCAGTTGATGGACATCCCGCCTGTAGCAGCAAGCACCCCAATATCCCCAGGGTGACTGCCAACACAGGTTCTTAGATCTGCTTTTCAAAAGGAAAGCAACTCAAATTGGGTTATCAAGCTTACTTTAATCAAACAAACACACATTACCTAGTTCAGGGGGAAAAGGTCAGCACCCCAAACTTCAGAGTTACAGAACTTACAAATCAAACAGACAGGCTTCCAAACTGCCCTACCATTACATCAATACCAAATCACAGTTACCAGAGAGGGAAGCATCAACATCTGGGTTTTCAAAGCCGGGGGGCTCTCAACAACGGCTTCCCAGAGTCTCATCTGGTCAAATCACACAACACTTCTCAAAGTGAGCCCCAAAGCAAAGCCTCTCCTCAGGGCTTATATAGCCTTCTCTTGGCTCAGAGAATGTAACAACCTCCTTGACCCACTACCCAATCACAAAGTATCAAGGTGTGGGCTTTCCTGAAAAACAAGCCTCCCACCACACTCTCCAGGTGCACTTAAGCTAGGGGCAGGGAAGATCTTTAAATCTGCATTTCCATTACACCGCCAACTTCCAGTTCTTTGCTATATAAAGAGCTGTTGTAAACATTTTTGTACAGATAGGTTTTTTTCCCTTTGATCTCTTGCAAAGCACTTTATGTATTATTTGATCCTCACAACAGCTCTATGAAAATAGGTGCTAAATGTACCTCCATTTTAAAGATGAGGACACTGAGGATAAAGGAAACTGAATGACTTGCCATGGGTTTCAGAGCTAGTAAGTGTCTGAGGCAGAGTATTAACTCAGCTTTTCCTAAGCCTAGCAGTATTCACTCTGCTACTTATATACATACATAAATAGTGTGTGTGTGTGTGTGTGTGTGTGTGTGTGTATGTATGTGTATGTGTATATATAAAATCACCTAGCCTATTGCCTATTTATATTTTTTTCCCATAGAATGAATTTGTACTTATTTCTTTGCCCATTAACTAAGGACTGCCTGCTATCTAACTTGGAGAGGCAGTAAGGTATAGTTGCTAAAGTACTGGACTTGTATATCTTTCTGATATTCTGCTTTCTGATCTGTAAAGTGGATATAAGACTAGCTGCAGTAACATAGCACCATTTTTTATTGTTTTTTGGGGGGATAGTTGCTTATTTTTTTGAGGGCAATTAGGGTTAAGTGACTTGCCCAAGGTCACACAGCTAGTAAGTGTTAAGTGTCTGAGACCGGATTTGAACTCAGGTCCTCCATACTCCAGGGCCTGTGCTCTGTTCACTGTGCCACCTAGCCATCCCCCAACACTGTTTTGAGGTTAGTCTGAGAACTGGAATCTTGAAATTCAACACTACCATTGCTATAGGAAAGGATGTGTTAATCTTTTGGCCTCTTGTTCCATTCACCATCCCTGTGATTTCCCAGACCCAAACTCCCTACCTTTGTCAATACTTTTCTTTATGTGTGGGTCTGTTATTACAGTGTAGGTTAGGAGGCATTTCTTTGTGTTTTCCCCCTAGCATTCAGCCTCTAGTGCTTGACGCACAGTAAGCACTTAATAAATGCTCTTTTCATTCATCCGACACTTGTGCAAAGTGCTTTGCAAGCTTTAGAATGACATAGAAATGCTTGCTGTTGTCACTTGTCTTCCCTTCACTTTGTTTTTGGAAATTGCAGAGAAGCAGAGATTGAGCTATTTGGGTCTGTAATTCTGGGGCTCTGTTGTCAACAGGAACATCACCCACAAGAATGCATTTAGAGAAATCTCTTTTACAAATTGGAAAGGGATGTGGCTATAGGAAGTCAAGATCTTTATATAGGAAAGGCTGACTCCCCAGACTTAACCTGGACCACTTTTGAGGGAGTGGGGGAGGTAGTAGAGAAAGGGATGGGGAATGGAATCTTTTAGCCATATTTTTTTCTTGTAAAGGATAATTTAAAGTAGTCTCTTTCAACTTATTTTTGAAGCTATAAATTCTCCAACTTCCTGTGATGTCATGTGGGTCATTGTGTAAAAATAAGATATGGGTGGGAAAAACGTGGGGTGTTTTGAGTACTTTTTTCTATCCAAAATGAAGCTTTGTCATATTTTGACCCTTTCTCTCCAGATGCATGGTGATGGAAGTTAGATAGCAGTGATATTTGAGTCTGAAGAAAAATTGTATGAATATTGAGGAGGGGCCACCTTTCAAGGGCTCAGGAGCCTTTTTTAATCTGTGGAATTTGCATGAATGTGAGCTACTTGTGAGCAAATGGTTGTTGATTGATTCTGGCTACAGTGCTTTAAAGGCACATGAAATATTACTAAGGTTTGGAGATGAATAATATGTTTTTGGCTGGTACCTTCCTGAAGACACTTTATGGAAATTCTTACTCTACTTTTTCCTCTAAGGGGATTTGGTATTGAAAACGGAATGTGTATTTTTAAAGATGAGGAAACTGAGTGAAAGGGAGGTTGCATTAACTAGTATTTATCAGCATTTCAAAATTATAATGTATATAGAAAATTTGTATTGGAGGTGATATAAGC
Organism: Gymnobelideus leadbeateri; assembly: GCA_011680675.1. Taxonomy (NCBI): domain Eukaryota; kingdom Metazoa; phylum Chordata; class Mammalia; order Diprotodontia; family Petauridae; genus Gymnobelideus; species Gymnobelideus leadbeateri. The sequence goes on from WOXC01009733.1 coordinate 78,996, forward strand.
AAAGGGACTTTTGCTGTGATTTTTCTCCTTTAAAATAAGTGTTGGGGCGGCTAAGTGGTGCAGTGAATAGAGCACTAGTCCTGGACTCAGGAGGATCTGGCCTCAGACACTTAACACAAAAAATAGCTGTGTGACCTTGGGCAAGTCACTTAACCCCAATTGCCCTCCAAAAAGGGGGAAAAAAGGAAAATAAGTGTTATTGATGATTTTCATTCATATATCAGTCATTTCTCATTCTACCTGAGCCCTGACTTTTACCCAGAGAGGGCATCTTTGAGATCACCTAAGGGAGGCTCAAATTAATTAAGTAGTCTGTTAGCCCAAGGTCATACAGGTGAGAAGGTCAAAGCCAAGTCTTGGGCTCTCTGATTCTGGCTTTGTTTTTGTGATTTTGGCCCATTCTAGAGATGGGAATGATTACTAAGAAGTATTTCAAACTCATTGTGGGAGATCTTCCTCCCTTTACCCCCTCTATGTTCTTTCTTCTCTCTCCTCTCTTTCCCTGTTTCTTCTTTTCTCTGTCTCTCTCTCTCTCTGTCTCTCTCTCTCTGTCTCTCTGTCTCTCTCTCTATCTCTCTCTCTCTCTGTCTCTCTCTCTCTCTCTGTCTCTCTCTCTCTCTGTCTCTGTCTCTGTCTGTCTCTTTCTCTGTCTCTCTCTGTCTCTCTCTCTGTCTCTCTCTTTCTCTCTCTCTCTGTCTCTGTCTCTCTCTCTCTGTCTCTCTCTCTGTCTCTGTCTCTCTCTGTCTCTGTCTCTCTGTCTCTCTCTGTCTCTCTCTCTGTCTCTCTCTCTGTCTCTCTCTCTCTCTGTCTCTCTCTCTGTCTCTCTCTCTCTCTGTCTCTCTCTGTCTCTCTCTCTCTCTGTCTCTCTGTCTCTCTCTCTGTCTCTCTGTCTCTCTCTCTCTGTCTCTCTCTCTCTCTGTCTCTCTCTCTCTCTCTCTGTCTGTCTCTCTCTCTCTCTGTCTCTGTCTCTCTCTCCGTCTCTCTCTCCTGGGAAGAGTCATGTCCACACACTTTGCCTATCCCTATCCCCCAGGTGATGTAGTTTCTTAAATGAGTCCCTCAGTGTCATTATTATAGAATTGGAAGAAGAGAAAGCAGAGGGAGAAAAAATAATATTCTGCCCCTGCCCCCCCAAAGAGCTCTTTCTTAGGATGAATTTTAGGTGCTGTCAGTGCGTTCAAGTAGAGATGTTCTATAGTCAGTTAGAAATATAGGTCTTGACTTCAGTAGACTGTTGGGTGCTGAATGAGATTGTTAAATGCATTCTAATAGAAATGATGGTTTAAACCTTGGGAGAAGATGCAGCCACCAAGGGAGGAAGTACTAAGATAGAGGAGGAGAGGGCTGAAGACAGATGCTATGTATACAGAAGCAAGCTGCAGAAAAGGGATCCGCAATACAAGACCCAGGAGGGGTGGTTGGAAAGTTAAAGGAGATTGAAGAGGAACAGAAGGAGTAAAGGGAGCCGTGGTCCAGCATGACATGCTGCCCAGAGGCTAAGCAACACAGGACTTCCTGAGAAGAGGCTCTGTGAGATGAGCTAATTACAAGTTTGTCAGTGACCTCTGAGAGAACAGTTAAAGGACAGTGGTCAGGAAGGAAGCCAAAGCGGCCAAGCTCTGTGGAGTGAGTGGGGAATGAGGAGGGGGAAGTGATGATAAGTTCTGCCATGGAGTTAGCTCTGAAGCCTCCCTCCCTCCCTTTCTCATCCAGCAGTAACCAAAATCATTTTGATTCTATCTACCCAGAACATACCTTACATCTCCACCCTTCCCTTTGCATTCCCACAATTCTCATTCTGGCCCCCATTGCCTCACGCCTGGATGCTCTTCCCCCCATGCTCCAGCCTGTTCACCATTGCCATATCTATCCTCACTGTGAATAGCTCTTATCAGCCACTCACCTGGGTGAAAAGAAAACAGACATTTTTTCAGTGTTTGCCTATTGTTCACAAAACAAAGTCCAAGCTGCTTAATTGGGTGTTCAAGGCCTTCTACAATCTGGATCCAATCTATCTTTCTAATCTTTTCCTCTTGCTCCTTCATGGACCTCAGACAACTGCATTTGCTTTTCCCTAACTGTTGGCTGTGCTTCCTACACCTACAATACCTTTCCCTTTCTCTAGCCTGGCGTAGGGCACCAGACTTGGAGTTGGGGACCTGGGTTCATATTCTACTTCATGTGGTGTAAAGGTTTCCTGGATCTAGCACCAGAAAGGATGCCAGACATCATCTAGTCCAACTTTCTTATTTTACAGATAAGGAAACTGAGGCTAAGGGAGGTGATGTTACTTGCCCAAGGTCCTGCAAGATCAAGCTTCAGAGATAGGATTTGAATCCAGGTCCTCCAAGACTAGTGTTCTTTCCTTACTTTCTTTGTGACCCTGGGCAAGTCATTTGACTCTCTGAGCCTATTTTCTTATCTGTAAAGTGGGGAGAATGCTATAATACTTAGGTGACCAGACTGATGAAAAAAATAGATAATCTGTATTATAGGAAGCACGTTGTAAAACTGAAGAGCACCAAGTAAGTATTAGCCATGAAAGCTTTTCTTGAACATCTGATGGTAAATCTTCCCCACACCCTGTTCTAGGCTGAGAATAAGGTCTTTACCCCTTTCTCATTCTCCCCGTCTCTCCCCATCTCTCCCTGTCCTCTTCCCTCCAACACTCCACCCCATCCTCTCCCTTGCCCTCAGTTCCAACAGCACTTTGTTTTTCTGACTTATTCCTTGTGTATACGTCTTACAAAGGGCTACTAGACTAGAAACTCCTAGAAGGCAGACACTTAGTAGAGAGAGTTTGCCCGCAGAAGGTATTTACTGAATATTAGTAGATTTAAGCTGATTTTATTCATTTGTAGCTCATGTTCTGTATTTGTATTTATTTATGGATCGCTTGGATCTAATTCAGAGCAGTACTAATCCCATTCTTGTTTCTTTTTCCTCCCCATCCAGTCCTTCCGCCTGTGTTGGTTCCAAGACACAGTGAATATAACCCTCAGCACAGCCTGTTAGCTCAGTTCCGTAACTTGGGACAAAATGAGCCTCACATGCCACTCAATGCCACCTTCCCAGACTCTTTCCAGCAACCCAACAGCCACCCTTTCCCTCACTCGCCCAGCAGCAGCTATCCAAACTCTCCGGGAAGCAGCAGCAGCACCTATCCGCACTCTCCCACCAGTTCAGATCCAGGAAGTCCTTTTCAGATGCCAGGTAAGTTGTGCGTCTGCATGATTGAGGGCCATGGAGGTTCCCTGGTATGAAATTTGGTTTGCCCCCCCTCTCCTCGCTCTCTCTCTCTCTCTCTCCCCTCCCCCCTCCCCTTTCTTTTTCCTTCCTTATGGGGGTGGGAGGGTGAAGTCAGGTCAGCTTTCTCTTTTTCTAGAGTGTCCAGGAGCTGAGTCAGCTAGCTCTAGTGACAGGTTATGATTCTGACCCCTTGTAAAGCCCTTGTTGTTTCTCTGGCTGGTGGCCAGTGCTATTCCCCAAAATCACGATCTTGAAACACAGATTTTGACAAAAAGCAGCATCACAGGCAAGCAAGTGGATGACTAGTGTTCTGTTGTATGGTCCAATTTCTACATCAGGCACAGATGCTTAAAGGAGATTTCCTCTCTCCACCCCCAACCCCCCACCCTACTTCAATCTTAAAAGGTTTTGAAAACAGCTGCATCCTTCTGGGAGCTGTGTAGCTGTTGCAGCCTTTGGTGCTTGTGTGGGAGGGGTGTGTGTGTGTGTGTGTGTGTGTGTGTGTGTGTGTGTGTGTGTGTGTGTGTGTGTGTGTGTGTGTGTGTGTGTGTGTGTGTATGTGTCTGTGTGTGTGTGTGTGTGATAAATGCTTTATGTACATTTGCTATTATGAAAAACATAACCCCTTCCACACCATCTCAATACAGGAAAGATACCCAGTTGTGAGTTGAGCATTGGGTTACTGTTCCACCAAAGAAAGATGTTTCCCTAGAGTTCATACCACCCCCATCTGATTAAATTTATTTGAATGGTGATGTAATCACAAGAAACAAATATACTAGAGCTACAGAACAATCGCAACAGAGGTCCTGGAAAGCATCCACTTGTTTAACATCCTAGAGACAATAGAATGATTATTGCCCTCTTCCCCTGCCCAAGACTTGCTTAGAGCTGTCAAGTCAGAGAGAAGAATTAAATCCTCACCTTTTCTCCTTCTTAAGTTACAGAGGCAGCTAAGGCAGGGTGGGGATCAAGACTCCATGTGTAGCTGTTAGATCCCAAGAATGCCAACTGAACAAACAGATACACCAAATATACTTGACATCAATAAATATTTTCCTTTCTTGGAAGGACTATGGGCAAGAATGTATTTTTAGTCACTGAAAGGGCTTCATTCTCTCTCTCTCTCTTTCTCTCTCTCACTCTCTCCTCCCCCTCTCCTTCTTTCTCTTTCTTCCCTTCTTTCTCTTTTTCTCCCCTTCTCTATCTCCCTTCCCCCCGTCTCTTTGCCCCTCTCTCCCTTTCTCTCATCCTCTTCTCCACAAACTTAAATTCAACTCCAGTGTTGACTATGCCCTAAAAATAGTCCCTTTAGGTTTTTGAGGTGGTTCTCTTCCTTTGCCTTTGCCTCTGTCCTCCCAGACACATGGAGAGGAGGGAAAATGAGTAAAATAATGCTCAGTTTGAGGGTTGGGTGCCTTGGGTGCCCAGTGGGGGCAGGGCTAGTTTTCTAAGAAGAATGGACAGTATTGCATAATTCATGTAGTGGGATCTGAAGAAGCTATGGTTCACCACTATCGGGGTGAACCATTATTACTGGGTGCCTGGCATAGAATCCTCAGGAAGGGAATGTAACAGAGAGATGGTGTCAGGGGGAAAACCATGTTCATGATCAGAGTCGGGAAGACTATAGTTTTTGTTTTTGATTTTAGTTAAACATCTTAAAATTAATGCTCTCACCCGCTGTTTGTTATTGTTGTTATTTGTTCAGTTGTGTCCGATGCTTTAGGACCCCATTTGGGGTTTTCTTGGGAGAGGTATTGGAGTGCTTTGTCATTTCCTTCTCCAGTTTATTTTAGAGATTAGGAAACTGGGCCACACAGCTGGTAAGTGTTTGAGACTGGATTTGAACTCAGGTCTTCCTGACTCCATGCTCAGTGCTCTATCTACTACACTGTTTACTCCCTCGAAAAAATAGAAAAGCAAAACCTTATAACAAATAAATAGTCAAGTAAAGCCAAGTCTTACATTGACCATGTCCAAAACTGCATTCTCATTCTTCGCATTTAGTCCATCACTGCTCTGTTAGGAGGTAGGTATTATGAAATAAAATTCTTTACTGAGAGCATAAAAAGAAAATGAGAAGGAACTTCAAAGATTTCTCTAGTCCAGCTATCCCATTTTACAGATGAGAGAACTAAGGTCTAGAGAGGTCAGGTGGCTTGTACAATATCATTATATATCCCAGATGAGCTGTGATTTGAACCTAGGTCTTCCTCTGAATGCAAATCCAATGCCCTTTCCACTCTGCCACCCTGATCGACACAAACCATTAACTTGGTACAAAGCTTCTTAGCTTTGGCCTGGATCTTGAAACCATTCCCCATAAGAATCACCACAGATCCGAGCACCTCAGTTCTGTGTGTGCTCTCCTATCCCCTGTGAGAGAATTCTCTCGATTCATTCCCACCAGCTGGCTCATAGAAGTTCACTGAATTTGGTCTCTGAGGAGGTTGTTTGTCTGCATTCCTGGCCAGAGGTGAAGCAGTCAGCAGTGCAGCTGTGGTAGAGAAATTGAATTAAAAAGAACTGGAGAGAGGGTGAAAAAGGCATCCAGAAGAGGCCCCGGGTCCCTGACTCAGGCCTTTGAGTCACTCCTTTGCAAACTCTCTAGGCAGGCACCTTCTTGTAGCCACTGTGGGATTCGAGGCCAGAGCCAGGATGTACTTGGAGTATAAGGAGTCTTTATATTTGTGATGGGCCTACACCTTGTTTCCCTATTCATTTATTCAGTATTATATGCTATACACTGGATTCAAAGATACAAAGGCAAAAGAAGAAATATTCTGCCTTAGAGGACTTAAATTTTATGGGGAAGCAAGTTGGGAAGCACATTATTTCAGCAAAATAAAGTAGACAGGGCAAATGTTAGTCTCTGTGAAGAAACTAGCCTCTCAGAAAGGTAGACTGACTTGCTAAATCTTACACATTTGCTTGAGAGGTAGGAGGACCTAGGTCTTTTTGACTCCCAGACCACTGAACTTACTATTTTATGGGACTGCCTCATCTGTCATGGGAATCCCTAGACATAGAGAAGACAGATAGCTTGAAACCTATAGATGCCTTAGGTGATCAAGGGCAACACCTGGCCTCATTAATGTTGTTGTTCAGCCCTTTTCAGTCATGTCTGAATGGGGTCTTTGTGACCCTGTTTGGGTATTGGTATTTGGATATTGGAGTGGATTGCCATTTTTTTTCTCCAATTCATTTTACAAATGAGGAAACTGAGGCAAACAGAGTGATGTGACTTTCCCAGAGTCACACAACTAGTAAGTGTCTGAGGCCAGATTTAAGCTCAGGAAGCTGAGTCTTTCTGACTCCAAGCTGGAAGCTCCGTGTACTATGCCTAGCTGCCCACCCTGGTTCATACTTGATCCCTAAGGACACTTAGCAGGGGTGACTGGATGAAGATGTGCAATGGATAGAATACCAGATCTGAAGTCAAGGACCTAGGTGCAAATCCCAGCACTGCCACATACTCTTTGTAAAATGAAGGGGCTGAGCACCAGCCCTGGAGTCAGGAGGACCTGAGTTCAAATCCGGCCTCAGACACTTGACACACTTGCTAGCTGTGTGACCTTGGGCAAGTCACTTAACCTTGGTTGCCTTGCCTTCCCCTGCTCCAAAAATAAAATAAAATAAAAATTAAGGGGTTGGTCTTACTGACCTTACAAAGTCTGTAATAGCTCAGAGTATCCTGTGAGAGTTATTTGGAGGCAGCTAGGTGGCAAAGTGGATAGAACACTGGAACTGGAGTCAAGAAGTCCCGAGTTCAAATTGAGCTCCAGACACTTAGCCATGTGAACCTAGTCAAGTCACTCAACTGCTGTCCGCCTGTTTCTTCTCTGTATCACAGTAGGCCTCTGCCTCTTGGGCTGTTGTACAGCTCAAATGAGATGATGTTTGTAAAGCAGTGAGCACATAGTAAGCACTTTAATAAATAATTGTTTCTTTTCTTCCTTTCCAACACTTCAGGATGGAACAAGATTTCTATGGGAGGAAGTTCCTCTTTTACTTGATGTAGGACAAACGAATGTTAACGGTTCTCATTGCTAAATGCATATCCTCATGACTTTTGATCAGTTCTCTAGCTGCTTTTTTGAAAAGTACCCTTAAAGATCTGAGCTAGAATTGCCAGGGCTAATGAATTCCTCCTCTGCTGATAGTTTGAACTCTCAGGGTTCCCATAATGGGTGGGGAGGAGGAAGTACTGATAACCCAGCAATTGCTTTGCTACAAATCACTCATTTGCTAGATTGTAGCGGACATGGATGCAGCAATTCTTTGAGCTTGGGCATGTTGAAGGAAACAAACTTTCTGAAGCTTCTTAACCTAAAATCCCAGAAGGCATCCTTCGAGCCGTTTTCCCATAGGCTTTTAAAATAGGAAAAGCAGCCAGTTTTTTGAAGTTGTGTAGTAGGTGCTGTCTGGGTCATTTTGAAACTGAAGGATTTGGCAAATAGCAAGTCTAACTCTCTACTCTCACTGCCCGTAGGAAGGCATTGGTGGCTATTACTTTCAGAAACTGTTATCTAACTTCAAAACATCCACTTTGCATAAAGACCCATGCCTTCTATGTAGGTTTGTGATCATGGGGGAGTGGAGAGAACTGTAACTGGGAAGTCTTGTGCTTAGGGCAAATTTGGGATGTGGAGAGAGGGCTGAGGGATAGGATAGTCTGACCTGGAATAAAGTTACAAGAGACAAGCTCTCCTGTCCCCCAGAGTGCTAAGCATTTAGAGGAGGTGAAGGAGGGCAACAGTAATGGGAACTAGGGGAAAGTTATCCCTGGATAGGAAGCACACCTCTCACCCAAAATGCCTATACCCTGGAACTAACCCTGGTTTTTTCCTCGCACTTCTCTTGGTGGATATGGAAATTTGCTTCATCCACCAAGTATGTCAAGGCTAAGGGTGTGTGTGTGTGTGTGTGTGCGTGTGTGTGTGTGTGTGTGTGTGTGTGTGTGTGTGTTTCTCTGTGTGTGTGTGTTTATTTAATCTGGTTTGAAGGGATAAAGTTCTGTGATTTTTTTTTTCCAACCTTGCAGCGGATACTCCTCCTCCTGCTTACCTTCCTCCTGAAGACCCCATGACCCAGGATGGCTCACAGCCGATGGATACAAACATGATGGCTCCTCCCATGCCTCCAGAAATAAACAGAGGAGGTAAAATGAATGACCACTGAGTTTCCTTAGGCCTAAGTATATAAAGTATAAATGTTAATGTTCTCTCCTACTTTTTTTTAAATGATTTGTTATAAACAATATTGAACATCAGTAAAATCAGTTTACTTTGTGACTGTGTTTACATTAGACTAGTGGTAATCATACCTTAAGGTATGGAATATTGTTTATATTTCCTGATAAGGACAGTGTTTTGGTTTCAGTTTTTCTGAATCTTTTTTTTCTTTTTCCTTTCTGTAAATCCTTGTTGAAAGGGAAGGCTTCTCTGAAGGGAAGAGGAAAGACAGATCCAGAAATGACAAGGATAGGAGAAGAGAAGCAAATAAGCATTTATTAAATGTCTACTGTATGCCAGGCATTATGCTGATCCCTTTATAGATATGACTAGACTTATACATTCATTGATAGAGAAAATTCCCCAGTGAGGAAATTCCCACCCAATCCAGATCAGCACCTTTATGGTAACTTGAAATCTGAGGCAGTTGCTGGTACAAAGACGTTAGAATGACTTGCTGCAAAACTCCACAGATGAAAATGTAATTGGAGATTCTAACAAAATGAATAAAAATGATAATAGATAATGTTAATTTGAGATTTTCTAAGTCAGTATAGCCCTAGTTTGATACCACTGGCCTAGAGCACTGAGAGGCTAAGTGATTTGCTCTGGGTCACACAAGCAGTGTCTTTAAGAGGTGGTCTTCTAGCCTCCAAAACCAGGTCTCTAAGCTACTGTGGTCCCTCTGCTTCTCGGTAGAAATAAAGGCATCATTTAAACTTTTAGTCAGGCATTATTTAAATTAAAAAGAACATTTAAAAGGAGGAGTTCATCCCCTAAAATATGATGGCCAATCTTGTAGTCTCAGCCTTCTTTTGCATTTCTCAGTCTGTTCACATTTGTGTGTCCTCATAAAGGGTCTCATCTGTACTCTACTCTCCCCACATACATCTTTGTTAACATATAGAACAGTATGATATTTAGGAGTGACTGCATTCTCTGATTAGCCAGATGCTCAGAATCAGTTGGGCAACAAATAGAAAACAAAAGGCCTTTTTCAAAGGAAAAGTATAAATCTGAAGGGGCAACTGAGTGGTGCAGGAGATAGAATGCCAGGCCTGCAGTTAGGCAGATTCATCTTCCTGAGTTCCAATCCAGCCTCACACACTTACTCACTGTGTGAGACCCTGAGCAAGTCAATTAACCCTTTGCCTCAGTTTCCTCATCTGGAAAATGAGCAGGAGAAAGAAATGTCAAGAAAACCCCAAATAGGGTCAAAAAGAGTCAGACACGACTAAAATGACTGAAAAACAACAATAAATTTGAATTTTAACTAGCATAAATTTAATTTTAATTCTGCCACATTATTAAACAGAATTTAGAATTAGAAAGGCAGGAAAATCATATGCATTACTTGAAATAAGGGTGAAAGAATGCTGAGCATGGGGTGGAGATGGTAATGTGGACCTAGTAGCTTAATCAGAAATTCCAGAAGTGGAACTGAATGATATTGGGCCTTCTGAAAAGTCCCTTTGCCTTTCTCTTATGGCTCATTCAAGTTCTTCCTAAGAGAAGCAGTGTAATGTGGTAGAGAAAATGTAGTCATACCTGGGTGTGTATCCGGACTCGGCCACTTCGTACCTGTGTGACTTTTTTCTGTTTTGTTTTTTTCTCTCAGTCTGTTGTTTTCGCATCAGTAAAATGAGGCTGGTGTACCAGATTACCTGTAAGGACCTTTTGAGCTCTAAATCTGCCATCCTCTGACTTGAACAGTATCCCTGGCCGCAGACGATAGCTGCTGGCAAACCAATTAAAATGACTGCCAGCACATCTCTGCATTGTCCCCATCCTCTGGCCTCAGGACTGGCATTGCTCTGGGAAGTTCCCGGGGTGGGAGAGTGGGAGTGTTTGGAGGTATCTGATGCAAGGACTGTGTTCTTGCCAGTCTGAGATGGCAAGTTGCAAAGGCCTCAGAGGGTGCAAGATTGGGACGAATGACCTTGGAAGATTCCAAGGGTATCTGATTGGCAGGTGATTATCAGTAACCATGGTAGCCATGTTGGATAAGCTCCTGTCCCAAAATAGCATCTCATTGAAAAGATTTTTCTGGTTCAATTGGCACAAGGCATAACTAATTCAATTTGAATGTAGTTGTTGCAAATTGAAGTAAAATGCCATTTGATTACTAGGCATGTATTGTACAACATTTTTGTTGCTAGCTTTTTTTTAATTAAAATTAAAAGACCCTTACTTGCCATGTGACCCCTGGGTAAAGTCATTTAACTTCTGTTTGCCTCAGTTTCCTCAAATAGGGATAATAACAGCACCTACCTCACAAAGTTGTAAGGATCAAATGAATCGATATTTGTAAAGCTCTTAGTACAGTATCTGGCACATAGGAAGTGCTGTATTAAATGTTAACCATTCTCACTAAGAGAGTGGACCTTTTGGACTAGGCCAGAATTCCCTAGTCATTTTTCTATTGATAAGAAGCTTGGTTATCACACAGTTGCTGATTATCTTCAAATCTGTGGAAGTGTTGACAGACTCAAAGGGCTTATACTTTGACCCTCTTCTAAAATACAGAAAGTAATAAATTGGGCTTTGCACTTCTTCTTAGGGGAGTTGTTTCCAGGCTTTTGATGATGTCGCCATGGAATCTAAATGTATTTCCAGATGCTTCTCCATCTCTCGAAGGACTGGTTCAGTCTCCTTTCTGACACAAGCATTTACCACATAGGGAGATTTTGTGCGTCTTCCTCTGGGCACTCATTCTGTGGCTTGTGTACCATCTCCAGCATAGATTTCTCAAGCATGAAAAGACCACAAACCACAGGATAAAGAAGTGAAAAAATTAACTTCTTCCTAACACACACTCTTGAGAGTGCCTTGAAATAGTGGACCAGTAGCAAGTGGAGAGGGGACAGATAGACTGGGCATAAAGTAAGTGGAGGAGCCAAGTGACCTTGGCAGGGTTTACAAGCCAAAACAGCTCTTTACTCTTGTTTAATGTCCTGCTTATGTCCTGTATAAGCCAAAGGAGCCTGAATTCAGGAAATGAATTTATCCTTTAAGTAATATTTCTCAGTTGTTGATTGATCCTTGTAGCTCAGAAGTTTTCCCTCCCACATTTATCAGTATCTTTCTGTGTCTTATTTCAGCTCTCAGTTTTAAAACTGTAAATATCTGTAAAATGGACATAATAAAAGCACTTAACTTCAAAGAGTTGTGAGAATCAAATGAAATAATATATTTAAAATGCTTTGAAAACCTTGACAGGCTATATACATGCTGATTTTAGGGAAGTCTAGGATTTTTTTAAAAATTATATATTTTCTTTTTGTATTAACTTCATTTCCAAACATATATGCGTAAGTATATATTTTAATATAATTATATATTTATATAATTTATATATTATATGTTTACTATAATGTTACCGTATAATTTATATTAAGTCTATTAATAGAATACATATATGTATATGCATATATAGAACATACACATATATGTATATACATATATAAGGCATATAGATGTATTTTAAATGATTATGTGTATACACATTACATGCACATACATATATGTATGTTCTATTGATAGCCCTAAAAATCAATTATTTCTAGAAATTCTCATTTTTCCTAATAGCTCCCATCTAGATTGAAGCTTCTGCTATAGGAGAAAAACAGATGTCTTATGATTTCTACAATAGTCTGGCCCGATAGTTCTATACCTCTGTGTTGGGAGCTGGGAAGTATTTATCCTCTGGAACCATTATTGCTTTTTCATTTACTCAAGAGTTCAGTTTCCTTTTAGTAATGGTTCTACATAAATTGTGGATTTAAAGCTGGAAGTAACCTTAGAGCTCATCTAGGCACCTCTGCTCATTTTACAGATGAGAAGACTGAGGCCAAGAGAGGTGATGAACCTTCACCTGAGGTCTTGTGAGTAGGGTGTAACTGAGCCAAAGTCTGAACTGGAGTCTTCTGACTCCAAGTCTACTCTTTTCACTTGTAGTCTTGGTTCTTCCATAGTAGAACAGACATTAGGAGAGAAAAAAATGTTTCCACTTTTGGTTTCAAATATCATTGTGTGCCACCAAAAAAAATTGAGCATTATTTTCTTTTTTCTTTTTATGTTGTCATTTTCTCTTTTGTTTTTCCTAAATACTGTCACTGAAAGCATTTTATGATTTGTGGTTTCTCTGTTGACACAAAGGCAACAAGCTTACTATCCCTACCCTTCAACTCCTTCCTAATCTTCCTTCCTTTCTTGATTTCTTTCTTGCTTTCTTTCTTGCTTTCTTTCTCTTCTCCTTTCTTTCCTTTCTCTCTCATTGTCTCTTTCTGTCTCTCTTTGTTTCTTTCTTTTTAATGATTATATAGATAAAGCTTTATAAAACTCAAGTCATATATTAGCATATTGGATGGAGGTTTTTGTACTCCTGGAATGTCTGTAGTTAGTGGTAAAAGAAATCTTACTACATAGAGACTTTTCTTAAAAACCCTTTTAGTTGCAAATGTTTCAGGAGCCTGTTCGGTACAGAGATTTGTTAGTCTTAAGAGACTTGACTTAACAAGCTGCATCCTGTCAGTGAAGTTGGGTAATTTCCATTGTTGGCCCATTCTGGGAATGGAGAGACAAAACGCACCTGCTCTGCATGACTTAAAGCAAATGTAAGGAAGTCCGCGTGACATCTGTGGGAGACAGATATGATTCATTCTGGAAGAATGGCCAGCTGGCAAGATTTCTTCCTGAGTTTGAGAATTGGGGCAAAGCCGTGGCCTTGAGAGTTCGTTGGCAACTTTAGAAGTAGAGTAACTTCTTACCAATAATTAAAAAGTTGTTTTAAATGGCTTTGTGGAAGCCTAGGAATACTAAAGCTCTATGGAACTTAATCCTTTTTACACTGGCATTTCCTGGCATGTTTCCTGGCCTAAGTGTCCATCAAAGTTCTTTTCCTGATTATTTGGTTTTTTTGTTTTTTGGTTTATTTTTTTTCTTCTTCTTTTGACACTTGTTGAATTCATATAGATAGTAAAGCTAGGTTCTAAACAAGGGACCATCGCCATCTTGGATTCTATATATTATATAGCATCCAAATGGTGCACTCTAAGTGTGGTGACGTGGATGCCTGGCCACCATTTTGGTTTGCCAATTTTTTTTTCTTAAATTGTATTAAAGAGTTTTAATCCACAACTGTTAGTGATTGGAAGTTGTGGGAGGAGGAAACCTCTAGATTTAGATCTGGGACTTGGGTTTGTATCCCAGTTTATCTGCTTAACTACTTACGTAGCCTTGAGCAAGTCACTTCAGCTTTTCAAAAGATTCTGTTTCCTTATCTGTGAAAAGAAGGGTTCAGACTAGATACTGCCTCTGAGGCCCCTTCAGCTGTACCTATATGTGCTTGTGATACTTTGAATGAAAATTACTGACTTTGGATGTCTTAAAACTCTGTTTCTTTACCAATTGCTTTTCTAGAATGTCACTGTGGGATTGTAACTCAAGTTTGCAAACAGCAGACACTCATTCATCCCAGCTGGGGTTGACTGTAACCTTTTCTTCTTTGCAGATGTGCAAGCAGTTGCTTATGAAGAGCCCAAACACTGGTGCTCTATTGTCTACTATGAGCTCAACAACCGTGTGGGTGAAGCATTCCATGCCTCCTCCACAAGTGTGTTGGTGGATGGTTTCACTGATCCTTCCAACAACAAGAACCGGTTCTGCCTTGGGCTCCTCTCCAATGTTAACCGGAATTCTACTATTGAAAACACCAGACGGCACATTGGCAAAGGTGTGTATGTGTATGTGCTGTGTTCTTTCTTGAATGTTTTTTTTTTCCCTTGCCTCTATTCCTGAGCTGATTTGGTCACTCCTGCCATTCTCATGGTAAGAAGTTCCAGCAAATATCAACACAGGTTCTATTGGTTTATTGTGGTTTGTAATTTTTTTAGGAATGTGTGTGTTACCAGGAAGTCCTTCGCTTTCTAAATCATTTATTTTTATGGTCTGCTAACTCTCATAACAACATTAATTTTAATTAACTCCAATAATGGCTTCCCTATGTTGGCTGTTTGCAGAAGTTTGGCTCTTTTATAAATCGGGACAAAATAATCCATTCTTCAGAAACGTTTTTCCATGGCTCTTGCCTTTCCTTACCAGCCTCTCACGTTCCCCACCTAGGAATACAGCTTCCGTACTAACCTATTCCCACTTCTTTCTCTAATCACAGCAAAATTGAATGTGGAGCTCATTGTAGCTTGTGCCTGTGGCCGGATGTGGTTACAATTCACCTACATCTTGCTAGACATGCTTCTCTGGACCAATTTACATGGTTCACATTTATTGAAAAGTAATTAGTGAAATAGGGTGGTTATCCAAGGCACCAAGGATCTGTCATTTGCCCGTAGTGATCCAGCCAATATTTGTCAGACACTTGAATCCTGTCTCTGATTCCAAAGCTACCTTCTATCCACTTCACTGCACTATCTCAGAATTACAGATGATTTGTTTTTCTGAATCAGAAGAGGGATTTTCAGCACCAGAAGACTCACTGGTGAGCCTTTCCCACACTTATGAAATCACAGATATGGACCAAATCCCTTGTTCATAGTGCTTTTGTTTCATTCACCTTTTAAGGAATTTTGGGTCTCATTCCAGGATTTTCTTTAACCTCCAGTTGGAGATTTTGTTGTTGAGTCGTTTCAATCATGTCCACTCCTTGTAACCCAGCTTGGGGTTTACTTGGAGGAGGCACTGAAGTGGTTTGCCATTTCTTTCTTCAGCTTATGTTCCAGATGAGGAAACTGCGGCAAGCACAGTTAAGTGACTTGCCTAGGGTCATACAGTTAGTAAGAGTCTGAAGCTAGATTTGAGCTCAGGAAGATGAGTCTTCTTGACTCCAGGCCTGGTACTCTATTCACTGTACCACCTACCTGCCACATTGGAATTTGGTTACATGGAATTTAGAAACCATTTAGAGTCTATCTCCTCATTTTATGGTTAAAGAAATTGAGGTCTTGAGGGGTGTGGTGATTTATCCAAACTCAGAAAGATGATAAATGAGATGGATGGGATTTGAACCCAGGTCTGATTTCAAATGGAAATACCATATGGCCTTGTGGATAAAGAGAAGGCTTGAAGTGATGCACACTTGGGGTTCAGATGCTTCTCTAACACCTAATAAACCTGCTGGACCCCTGGCAACTCTGAGATTATGACCAAGCAGTGTTTGATGTGCTTTGAAAAACTGCTGACTCTTAGAGTCTAGCAAGCAGGGGCTCAGACCCCAGCTCTGGTACTTAATCCTGAGCACCCAGGCCAAATTACTTCACCTCAGTGGCCCGCAGTTCCTTATCTGTCCAGCAAGGGGACTGCCAGTCTTCCTGAGTAGAGAAAATTGGGTGGACTGAGGACCCCCATAGTTCCAGCCCTCCCTTCCCAATACAAATTAGTGAGACCGTCTGGGTGGGGAAGGGTGAATTGGAAAAGGGAAGGTGGTAATTGGCTCATTCACAACTACTTAGTTTTCCCAAAATGTCATTTAAATTCATGTTAAAATAGCCATATATATCAACTTCCAAAAAATTGGAACAGAGTAGATAGATAACATGGTGAGCTTATCCCATGTTCCTTGCAGCAGTGATCTAAGGAGGGGGTTAAAAGGTTGGGATTTCACCAGATTTTAAAAATAATGTGCATTACTTCTGGACTCCAGGCACCACCTACCTGCCCCTACCCAACTCCAATCCTAGCATGGCCGCAACAATGTTGCAACATGTTCTACCAAACATATGTTTGGTAGAAGCCTTAAGACTCTTTCAAAGTGAATCTCCTTTTTGTCCCTTTTAAGTCTTAATTTTTTCAAATCGGCAAAACCTCTTTAGACTTAGAGCAGCAGTCTGTTCCCTCGACAGTCCCTAGCCTTAACTGAAACACATGGTTCTATTCTGTGACATTCCAGAGTTTGGAGTACAGTAAGTAGACGTGGTGGCCATGGAATCCGTTGATTACAACACATCCCAAAGAGTTCACTTGTTGGCACATTAGGTATAAGCTGCAGATGTTTTACCACATTCCAGTTGAGGCTTTGGTTTCATCCACCTTGTAAGGAATTTTGGAGCTCGGAACAGGGATGCTCTCTACCCTCCATTTGCACTACTGTGGGCCCCACAGAAGCCCCAGGGGGGCATTCAGTGATGGGCCTGGTGTTTGCTCAGTGGGATTCTCATTTGTGCAACTGAGAGGGTTGGACTAGGATCAGGGTTTCCTAAACTTTTTCCACTTATCCCTTCAGTGATTCTTAAACTGTGAGTGAATTCCCATATGGGGTCTAGAACTAGGTAACTGTGGAGACTTAATGAAGGGACCTCATTTAAGTCCTCTTGAAAAGACTGAACAGCAGTAATTACCTTTAAAAGTAGGGTCCATGGGTGCCTAGGTGGCACAGTGAATAGAGCACCAGCCCTGGAATTAGGAGGACCTGAATTCAAATGCGGCCTCAGACAGTTAACACTTACTAGCCGTGTGACCTTGGGCAAGTCACTTAACCCTAATTGCCCTACAAAAAGAAAAATACACACAAAAGTGGGGTCCATTGTCTAGTCTTTTCTTAGGCCCAGAAGTAGTCTTTTAACTTTACAACTCTAGCAGTTTTGCAGAAAATGGGCATGTGAATATTTGTATAGGTCCACCTGACCTTATTATACGCTCAGTGATTCTTCCATGGGATAAGGACCTTTGCTTGAACTAAGCCATATTCTGGCTAACTGCAAGGTATGACCTATTTACATATACCCTGGATTGAAGACTATTTACAGTAGGGCAGCCTATTTAAATTAATCTCCTTTAATTCATCATGACACAGCTGTGGGGTCAGATCTCTAAATGTTTCCCCGCCTTCTTTTTCTTTTTTTCCTTTTAAAAAAATTTAATGTGCTTTCTTTCAAAGCAGAGTAAGATCAGTTTCTTGATGCTGCTGGGACCAGAGCTCTCACAGGAAGGTGTGTGAAGCAGGTGGTGGGCTCAGGGAGATCAGTTTTCATCCAGTGTGAATCATTTTTCCCCCTAGGTCAGAAAAGCTTTTCCTGACCTAGCATCTGTGTGGCTTTCATTCATCAGCACTTCCTTCACCTGTGCCTCTCTGGTTTCTCGACTTTTCTCTCTCCACCAGACAATACCTCGATTTCCAACACTCACAAAGCAGAACTGCCAGCCACGGGTTACCGAATGTCACCTCGGTCACTCTGGTTGGGGGACGGCTGGAAAATGTGAGATGTCACTTTTAAAAAAGCACTTGTTGAGTAGGAATGCTCTTGTGTTTGGCATTAAATTAAAATGAAAAATGTGGTCAGTGTAACATTTTCTAACAGGGCGTTGCAGCCATGCTAGCATTAGAGTTGGGTAGGGGCAGCTAGGTGGTGCCTGGAGTCCAGAAGACTCATCTTCCTGAATTCAGATGTGGGCTCAGACACTTACTAGTTGTGTGCCCCTAGGCAAGTCACCTAACCCTGTTTGCCTCAGTTTCCTCTCTATAAAATGAGCTGGAGAAGAAAATGGCAAACCACTCCAATATCTTTACCAAGAAAACCCCAAATGGGGTCAGAAAAACATCGAACATGACTGAAATGACTGAACCATAGCAACAAAGTCGTCTGAGTAGCTCAATAAGAGAGCACTGAAGTCAGGAAGACCTAAAACACTTATTAACTGTGTGACCTTGGGCAAGTCATTTAACCTCAGCCTTCCTCAGTTTCCTGTTCTGTAAAATGAGGTTAATAGCAGCACATGCTTTTTGTGAGGACCTTGCAAACCTTCAAGTGCTATGTAAATAGCATTGTTATTATTAAAGTATAGAACAAAGTGCGAGCCACTATTTTTCAGCCAAAAATTTTTTTTAAGTTTTTTAACTGCTTCTTTTAATAGTTTCTATTGATGCTTTCTACTTTTAGGGCCCAGTCCTTTCTGGATATTGCTCCTTTCTCTGTCTCTCTCCCAAACTCTACTCCCTTGCAAAAGTTGAATCCTCCCTTGTCTAAGGAGTCAGCTGGTGATACAATGGTTAGAGTGTTGGTGCTGGACCCAGGAAGATCTGAGTTCCCATCTGGCCTCTGACACTAGTTGTTTGGCCCTGGCCAAGTCACAGCCTCTGTTTGCCTCAATTTCCTCAACTATAAAATGCAGATAATAATAGCACCCACCTCCCGGGATTGTTGTAAGAATCCAATGAGAAATATTTGTGAAAAATGCTTGGCACAGTGCCTGGCTGTATAAATGCTTATTCCTTTCCCTCCCCCCATTGAAGACAATAAAAAGGGGAAAGAGATGTTTCACGGCAGCTTCTGTGCTATTCTGCTTCCATAGCCCCTACCTCCTGCTGATGTATGTAAAGGGAGGGTGAGTACACTTTCATGATCTCTTCTCAGGCATGCATTCACATTTTTGTTTACCCTTTAAGTGATTTTCTCCCTCCCTCACACCTCATCTGCACAGCGTTTCTGCTCTCCATTCACCACTGATTCTTGCTTCTCTTTCAGGTGTTCATCTGTATTATGTCGGAGGGGAGGTGTATGCAGAATGCCTGAGTGACAGTAGCATCTTCGTTCAGAGCCGCAACTGCAACTACCACCATGGTTTTCACCCCACCACTGTGTGCAAGATCCCCAGTGGCTGCAGCCTCAAGATTTTCAACAACCAGGAGTTTGCCCAGCTGTTGGCCCAGTCAGTCAACCATGGCTTCGAGACTGTCTACGAGCTCACAAAGATGTGCACCATCCGGATGAGCTTTGTCAAGGTGGGCAGCAGCTTCCCTCCAAAAGCCCCTTGGGAAATGGGTTGCTTGGGGGAAGAAGGGGGAGCCTGGGAGCTCCAGGAAGAATGTCCCTTTACAGGTGGCAGAAGCTTTCTAGGGCTCTTCTTTCCTAGAGTTCAGAGAGGCTGGCCTTAGGAGTCACACAGGTCTGGGTTCTCTTCCTGGGCCAGGCACATGCTCTCTGGGATCCTGGGTGTCATCTTATTAGAAACATTAGAGATGTTTCAGGTATGTAGAGAAAGCATACTTAGGCAGAACTTCTGCTCCAGTGAAATCATGTGTTGTTTCCCTCCCCCAACACACACACATATACACACATGCACATTCATATTGCTGGGAACCTAAGATTATCTCTGGATATGTATATAAATATACATATATTTATATATAAACATAAAAATAAACATTATATATAACTATGAATTTCTATACAAGAATTTATAAGTACACACATAATATTGAAATATATGCACCCATCTATCTATTTATCAGTCTGTCTCCATATCCAGAGATAATCTTCAGCCCCTAGCAATTTCCAGCTATTTTATACAGTTCTAATTCTTCCCGTGGTGTAAGATACTTCAAACAAACAAACAAAAAACTCAACCAAAAAACTTTTGATGAGTTGTCCTTGTTCATAATTTAAAAGGTTTGTTTTTAAGGTCAAAATTTCTTCTTTTTTTTTTTTTTGAGGGCAATTGGGTTAAGTAACTTGCCCAAGGTCACACGGCTAGGGTTTTTTTTGTTTGTTTGTTTGTTTGTTTTTTGTTTGTTTGTTTTGGTTTGGTTTGGTTTTTTTTAGTTTTTGGTTTTTTTTGTCTGTGTGTGCCTTAAGTGTCTGAGGTTGGATTTGGACTCCAGGGCCGATGCTCTACTCACTGCACCACCTAGCCACCCCAAGGTCAGACTCTCTTAACTGTTTCTCCCAGATATGTTTGCCTTTATAGAGGTAGTTTTCAGAGATGGAAATGATGGAAATCCCATCCAACTTAAAGCATTTCTATCATGTTAAAAGTGTTGAGGATATGGAGGTGTAATAAACTGTCTGCTGTGCTGGGATGGAACACCCTGCCTGTTAGGCTGATGCTATACAGTGTAGAGCCTGTGTTGGGGCCAGAATATATAGTCCTGGGATTCGTTCTTTAGGACCTCCTTCCTTGTTTTCTTGTTTCTCCCATATTTGTTTTCTAGTACTTCTTTAAAGATAAGACTTGCATCTTGTGTTTCAGGGATAAACAAAAGACTTGATTTGGTTTTTGTTTCTTCTTTTTCTCCTCCTTCATCCTTTTTTTCTCCTCTTAAATCCAGACTTTTTTTTAGCTCATCATGATTTTTAATAACTATTAGCATGCCCCACCATCCCCTTATCTTAAAAATTGTAGCATGTTTTATGCCCTCAGCCATGAAGTTGAGGTGTAAAAGGTTTATGAAGTTTTATTTCTGTTGTTTCTCTTTGTGACATCAGGAGAAGTTATAAGGAGCCGTTGAATTTTCTTTGGTGTCTGAACCTGGGATTTTATTGGTGTGGGGTGCTGCCCATGTGGGAACTCCTCCTGTTGCAGGCCAGTCTGTAAGATACACTCTTAAAGAGTTGCCTGGGGGCACTGAACGGTTGTGACTTGTCTTGGTCACAGGTTAATGTATGGAAGAGACAGGAACTTCAACCCACATTTTCTTGATTCCAAGGGCAGTTTTTTAAATGGGCATTTAAATACTAGTTGAGGTTTCTACAGGATTTGGTGGCAGATTGGAAGCAAAATGACTTCTTATCCCTGAATTAATTCCCTGGGAGGCAGATGCATCAAGAAAAATGAAGAAGGCGGCCTGCCCTCGGTTACTTTGGGAAACCTCCCTGCCTAATTATATACCTAGGTGGGGCCCGGCCCATAGCCTTTTATGTCCTGTCTTCTGAAGCTTTACCCCACTTGTTGTTAAACCTGTTCTGAATGGTATTTATTTCTAAGGATGATTTGAAGAACTATTTGTTAATTAGCCTGCCAGTAAGGGAGCCTTTTCTCAAGTGAAGCAGAGGATATATTTTTTTTTAATTTTTATTTTTTTCCTGTTCCTGGCCACTCAAGCAGTTTGTTGATGTGTTATACATGAGTGGTTCCCTTCTCTAAGTCTGTCTTCCTGCATTCTCTCAAAAGAATTTAAAGAAACCAATAGATTTAGTAAGTTTCTGCATGTGCTGTTCTTTCTCAAATTGGTTTATGTCAGAGTTCACTGTTATTTTTCTGTTTGTGCATGCACACGGGCATAACTTTCCTTCACCAAGACATCTCATTGTAAGGGTGCACTCTTCTTGTTTTCAGGGGTGACCAGTATGAGAAGGCAGTATTGTTCCCCAAGACCCTACAGATTTGTTTCTGATGAGCTTTGAGTACTGTTTTGGCTCGGCGTTTTGTGTAAAATTTTAGACAAGAATTCAGTACTTTAAGCCATTTTCCTCCCAACCTGTTATTTTTATCAGCGGGGGCAGATCCCCACTTGGAAAATCCCTCCGGATGCACATCAGCTGCTCCTGTTATCTTAGGCAAATCACTTTACATCTCTGGCCTTGGAAAAGAGGGGCTTTTTTTCTCATAGGCTTTGTGGTAAGATTTAGATCTAGAAGTGTCTGTACAGATCCTCTAGCTGCTACCCTTTAATTATGCAGATATGGAAACAGAAGTTTGGTGATGGGGGGCGGTGGGGCAGGTTGTACAAGGAATAAGTAGCAGAAACTTAAAATCCAATGTTCTTGCCATAGATGAGTTTTTACATGACCTTCCATTTCAGCTCTAAAATACTGTGATTTCTCTGATATTATTTTGAATACTTCGTTTGGAAAGACAACATTATTACTCTGAATTGGTACTTTGGGGTATGCAAAAGAAAAAAAAAAGAATTGCAAACCAAAAACCATGTCAGTTTTGGTTTTGCTTTTTACATCGAATATTTAATCAAGCAACACTGGATTTTATAGCATGAATTTGTTAAGTACCTATTTATGAGTCAATGGAGAAAAAGCATTTATTAAGTGCTTATTCTATGCAAAGTATTGTTCTAAATGCTGGGAATACAACTAGAAGAGTAAGATAGTCTCTGCTCCCAAGGCGCTCACTCCACTGGAAGCCAACACACATGGAAGGTTTCAGCTGCAAATTAACTGGAAGGATCTCATGGTCCTTCCAGTGGAGGGGTAAAGCAGATGAATAATGCTTTTCTTTAATGTCATTTCTACTGATAAAATCACATCAGTTTCTGATGTTGAACCATTTGACAGGGCCAAGGACTTGGGTGACAACTTTCTTGTGTACTAAACATCTCCTAATGGGATGACTGACCATCTCAATGACCCTATTGATATCATGAAGAATAGCAGATCACCAGATGTTAACAAAAATAACCAGAGCAGTTTTCCTTCCTTCCCTTTTGGGAACAGATATTTTGGTCATCATCATCATAATTACACACATTTCTTTCATCTCTTTAAAGCTGATGCAGCCCTTTCTCACAAGAACCCTGCGCTGGTTATAATAATCCCCATTTTACAGATGAAATAACTTGAGAGTTTAAGTGACTTGTCAGAGAGGTTATACAGTAAATGTCACAGACAGCACTGGAGACCCAGCTCTTGTGACCCTCAGGTTCATTGTGTAGTTCCTTTTTGACCATGTTGATACTATATCCTTTTCATAAATCAGGGAAGAACTTGACTGAAGTAGCCTTTTTGTAGATGACACTTCTTAAAAATGTTCAGGAGGACCTGAGTTCAAATTCGACCTCAGACCCTTTATACATACTAGCCCTGTGACCTTGGGCAAGTCACTTAACTCCAATTACCTTGCCTTCCACCCTCCAAAAAGGAAAAAAAAATGTCCATCTTGGCTCTTTGATATAGATTCAAGATGGTAACAACATATAAGTTTGTTTTACATTTCAAATTTATTGATACACTTTTTAAAAATACAACCATTATTTCCAAATACATGCTTGCCCTCACCCTTGCCCACTACACAGGGAGCCATCACTTGTAGCAAAAAAAAAAAAAACAGAAAAAAGAAAATAAGAGGAAACACCTCAGCAGAACTTAATCTACCATATCACCTGATGCTTATCTGCCATGGAACAAGAGCTTTAAGAAAATCCAAAGCATATAGAGTTATGTGATTTGCCTTTTGAGTCTACCTGAAAGCCACTTGAAGAGCCCCATCATGCTAACATTAGTTTTGCCAATTTAGTAACAGGACAGTGGCGGTAATCTCCTTCTTCGAGGGGAGGCTGGACTGCCTTCCTTTCTAACTCTGTGAGAATCCTAGAAAGCTGCAATTTCAAGGCATGGTTGTGAGGTAGCATAATCAGTTTCTCTGGCATCTCCAGTGGAGAGATAATGGAGCAGGGCTTCTCTTGGAGATTTTGGCAGACTCTTTGCAAGCCTGTTTGAGAAGCGTTGTTCTGGAACTGATCATTAAGTCGTTACTGCTGAAATGGCTGGCTGGGGTGAAAGGTGCTAATGAACTGGAACTGTTGGGACAAAGAGCTGTGTGTGAGTATGTAGGTCATAAGGTCATAGATTTAGAGCTGGAGTTAGAAGAAACTAGCTATGCTTATTCCCACTCCCATTTAACAGGTGAGCTAGGTAAGGCCCAGAGAGAGAGATTTGCCTAGTGTCAGACAGGTAGTAATTGATAGGGACTAGATGTAAACCCAGGTCCTCAGACTCCAGATCTTTTCCATTTCCCCTGCACCCCTCTGATGAGGGATTGTATTTAAAAAAAACATGAAGTAGAAAAACCTTGAGAATATTAATTTAGGGAGCTATCATCTTTATTCTAGGCTTTGATTGGATCCTATAGAACCATATAACAGTCTCATTGTCTGTGATAAAGATGGGCAATTGAGGGGTGGGTGGAAGAGGCAGACTATTGGTAGAGAATAAGATTAGAGAGAATACTTAATGGGAAGGAATTCAAAATCAGTAGCTCATGAGGTCAGTGACAAATGGGTCTTTTGGCAAAACCTGAGCCTTTCATTCTGTGGGACATTCCTGTGTCAGTGGTTGCTGGACCCTTGATTTTTTATGGGTGAAAAAAAATAAAATTGTGCTTCATTTTGAATATGCTTAGGGAAAACTTGAGAGGCAGCTAAGATGGCTCAGTGGATAGAGTACTGGAGTGGAGTCAGAAAAACCTGAGTTCAAATCCTGCTTAGATACTCTCTAGCTTTGTGACCCTGGGCAAGTCACTTAACCTCTGTTTGCCTTAATTCACTGTTGTTGGAAATGGCAAACCACTCTTAATATCTTTGCCAAGAAAACCCCATATGGGGTCGTGAAGAATTAAACATGACTGAATAACAGGGAACAATTATTGAAGGTTTTTTGATTGTTGTTGTGGGTTTTTTTTTTAAACCAAAAGTAAGTGAGAGGTCACCAGCAGTTCCCCATCCCCAGTAGCCAAAGGTCCCTTCTTTCATTTCTGTCTAGATGGACAGATGCCCTTTTTTATATGCTCTACGAAGATATAGTAGAGTTAAAAGGATTTGAGTTGGCCTGGTAACCCTGGTGGATGGTAAACTATATGGAATTACAGTAGCTTTGAGAAAACATATTCTTTAACTTTCCTTATGGATGCTGATTTTTCCAGTCAGATACAACTTTTGGAATTGCTTAGTAGGTAGAACAATATAGTAAAAACACAAAGATTATTCAGAAAATTAGTTTGCAGTGTTAATTATGGGTATATTATGCACTATTTAGTCTGGGAATTGGAATGGATCCGACTGGTCTATATATACTGTTAGTTTAAAATGATTGCTCTCCTAAGTCTTATAGCCCCCAGATTCCATTAATGGTTTTTTTTTTGCATCCTGCTCCAAACTCTGCAAAAAACTTTTTTTTCCTGCATTTTATTGTCTGAAAATCTTCCCTCTGTTCACTTGATGAATATCTAAAGGAGGGAGTTTTTTACTTTAAAAAACTAAATCATGGCACATAGTTCTCATAGTAGACAGAGCACAGAGTGCCCATAGTATCGAGCACACAGCCCTCATAGTATAGAGCGCACAGTTCTTATGGACTTGACAGCATTCTTCCAGACAGAGCTCTAACTAGGAATTTCTATACCTGAGGCAGAAGGTGGGAAGGGTGCCTTTAGTTTCTGGGGAGAAGAGACATGGGGCTGGCATGGGGCCATGAGCTCAGCTGTGCAAGTGGAGCAGGGAGTGACGGGCCAGCTATCTGGTAGCTCCCCAGTTTAGCTAATTATTGTTAAAGGTGCTTGTTAGGCCTTTAATGGTGGGTCTAGGGGCCCCCAGGGATGGTGCAAGGGACGGCCCACCCTTTCCCATCCACCCCCTGCATCTCAGCTCTCCCTCTCACACATGTCCACACAGACTTACCACAGGCTAGAGCCACAGCAGCGTGCTTCTAGTTGCTCAAAGACAACTCTCTCGGCCTTCACACTGGCTCTCTCCATGCCTGAAGTGCTCTGCCCCTTGACCTCGAAGTTTGCCTGGTTTCCTTTGAACCTCAGCTCACATTCTGCCTTCTTCAGGAGAGCTTTCCCGATCTCTGCTCCATTCCCTTTCCCACCTTTCTTTTATTCTGTGTATAACTCTGTATGTACATAATTATTTAATGCAGACTTGTTCCTTGAGGGTCACAACACTATTTTTTGTTTTTCTTTGTATCTCCTTTGCCTGGTATAGTGCCATTTAATAAGTAGTTCTTGACTGACTTACTGTTTTAACCATTCCAGTTGGTTCCTGGGGTATCCCCTTGCTTTCTTTCCCTCCCCTTGCTTGCTTTCAGCATCAACCTTTTAGAAGCTCAGATAGTTCAGGACTCCTGGTCACTATTTCCATCCCTTCCCATCCCCAGCCTGCCTCCTGGCTTCAACCTCAGTGGGAGTTAGTTACCCAAAGTGTATGGCATGTCACAGCCCTAAAGGAAGAGGAGATGGCTTGATTTTTCAGTTTTCCCAATCCTGTTGGAGGAACAACACTGTGGTAGCTAGTTTTGGAGTTTGTATCCCTTAGAACCCTCAGTCTTCATTGTATGGACCTAGAACTGCTTGCCAGTGGGGTGGCTTTTGACCTAAACCTAAATTCAGTGACCCCTAACCCAGCATTAGTTTCATCAATGGGGCTACGGTTGGTGGTAGAATTAGTTGATGAAGGTGTCATGACCAACCACCTCACCTGTAGCAAGAACATTTCATTTGATTAGCTCCTAGATACTAGGCTGTCTTCATGTATAAAATGAGGATAATCCTTGTACTATTTAAATAATAGTGTCATTAGAGGGAACGAGTGAACATGGATTTGGAGCACCTTTTACCTCCAAAGTTGCTATTCTTTAGGAGTCTTCATGGATAGTATTGGGAAAGATAAAATATGGCTATTCATTATTATCATTTTATTTATTTTTTTAAAGCAATTGGGGTTAAGTAACTTGCTCAAGGTTACATGGCTAGCCATTATTTATGCGTGGGTGCTCATTTTCTGAGGCCGGATCTGATCTCGGGTCATCCCAACTCCGAGGCCGCGCTCTTACTCACTGCGCCACCTAGCCTCCCCTTTAGGGCAATTGGGGTTAAGTAACTTGCCCAAGGTTACACGGCTAGGTTTTTGTTTGTATGGATTAAGTGTCTGAGGCCGGCTCCTAACTCAGGTCCTTCTGATTCCAGGGCCGGCGCTCTATTCACTGCGCCACCTAGCCGCCCTCATTATTATCATTTTAAAAAGAGTGTAGATATTAAAGCAATAATTTACTTTATTGTAATAATTTAAATTTGTATAAATTATATAAATATATACTACACAAAATAAAATACATAAAATAAATTTTTGTAAATTATCTAAATTGTAATTTAAAGTAACGTTTTACTTTATTGTGTCTTAAATGTGACACATTTAAAGTAACGTTTTATTGTGTCTTAAGGTCAAGGATGCTCCCATACAAATCACTCTTCCATGGTAAGGGTTTCTAGGGTTAAAAAATTCCTCAAACTGACCAACATGATGATGAGCAACTGCAGAATAGCTAGGGCTTTCTAGATTGGGAAAGGTCCTGGTGAGTTGGTGTTCCACTGTTAACTTGGCTTCAAGAACCATGTCCCTTCTCTAGGCACCAAGCTGTAGTATTAGAGAAGGCCCTGATGCTGCTGCTGATGCTACATATAGAAAAGCATTCTACTGAAACGCCTGCATAATCAGCCTGTTTAGTACAAGAGCAGAACTTGAAGGCTTGCTTTGGTTTGGTTTTGCTTCACTAGCTTTTCTTTATAAAGGTACTTTGTCTTTTAAAACTAGAATGATTCATTTTTCCCAATTGATAGACTGAGCCAAAGTCTCTATTTTGTAGTGTGTCCCCCACTCCCTGCCTCAGCATTTCAGTTCTTTTCCTTTCCTGGTTAATATTTCAGAATATCCATGAAACCATCACTTGAGGGTTTCTACCAGTGGAGATTGCAGGCCTTACTAGGTTGTTTTCATAAGGTGCTGTACCCAAAGAAATTAATTACTTGGGGACTAACTTTTTGGAAGTAAGCCTCTTGTGTTCAGATAGATTGTTCTTCCAGTGATGGGCCTAGAGTCCATTGCCAAGATTGTTATTACAGCATCTCTAGTGCAGATGACATGTGCTAGAATAAATCTTTGGGATTCCAAGAGTCCTGTGCTCTCCTAGCTTTCTGGACCATTTGGTCTAGAGTTGTGGAAAAGTTAATAACATGTAATGTAAATAGCTTTTAAGATGATAGTATGTTGTGTTTTCTGTTGTATCAATCAGTTCAATAATTAATTAAGTGCCACTCATGTTTTAGGCATTCTGCTAGATGTTGGGGATTCAGAAATATAATTTTTTAAATTCCTGTCCTCAAGGAGTTTACATTTTGCTAGAGAAATTTATATTCTTTCTTTTTAAATTTGTTTTCTTATTTTTCTAATTAATAAGCATTTATTCCCCCTATAATAGGGTGTGTTCCCCCTCAAAAAAAACTCCTCATAATATGCATAATCAAGTAAAACAAATTCCCATGTTGACCAAGTTCAAAAACTTTCTACATTTTAAGTCCATTGACTCTGTTCAGGAGGTGAATAGCAACCTTGGCATAAAGGATGCTTCATAAGAAGAGTTTATAGTCTAAAATGACTCTCTTCTGTATCACTTTTCTCACTACTTTCTATGAGACAGGGCAGGTATTATCCCCATTTCACAGTTTAGGAAACTGAGGAACAGGGCGGCAGAGAGGCTTATCTGTCCTTGAACAAGTGCCAGATGCAGGATTTGAAGTCATCTCTTAAGTAGAGGCATCTCAGTGTGATGGAAGAGCAGCGCATTTGGACTCCAAGGAGCTGGGTTCATATACCACCTCTGCTGTTTGTCTCTATAGGACCCTGGGCAAGTCACTGAAAGATATCTGGGCCTCAGTTTCTCCCTCTTTAAAATGAGTCAGTTGAACTGGCTCAACCTCAAAGACCCTTGTAATTCTAAATCTGTCTTTCTGTTGTACCACAACTGTTTTGATCAAAAGTAATTAGCATGTACTTTATCTCTGCTTTTTGTCATAAAGTAAAACAGTAAAATAACACGCTTTCAGGGGTGGCTAGGTGGCACAGTGAGTAGAGCGTCAGCCCTGGAGTCAGAAAGACCTGAGTTCAGATCTGGCCACAGACATTTAACACACACACAAACAAAAACCTAGTCGTGTGACCTTGGGCAAGTTACTTAACCCCAATTGCCCTCCAGAAAAAAACAACAAAAAAAAACCCCCCCAAAAAAACACGCTTTCTACTTATATTCACAGCATTTGAGACAACTGTGTGTCCTGTTTTCTCTTCAGCAGATGTGACAGTGTCCACATAACTGAGTATGTAACTGATGTGTACTGTGTTTTGTTTCCAGGGCTGGGGAGCAGAATACCACCGGCAGGACGTAACCAGCACTCCTTGCTGGATCGAGATCCATCTGCATGGCCCTCTACAGTGGCTGGATAAAGTTCTTACTCAGATGGGCTCACCTCATAATCCCATTTCATCTGTGTCATAATTGGCTCCCCTCCCCCATCACCCCACCCTACCCCTCATCCCCAGGATTCTGCCTCTTTTGGAACTCTTGAGCCTTGCATGTACTTGAAGGATGTATGAGTCAGACACATTTACAAACTGACAACAGGCTGAAAAGGAGCCTTGGTAATACTTGACCTCTGTGACCAACTGTTGGATTCAAAAACTAAAACCGTCGTAACATACTGTCGGTATCAAGAACTCATTTCGTTTACATTGTAACATTCTCTTGGAAAGTCGACTGGATGCGGATCTTCCAGCGGGGTTTTGTGTATCGCTCAAGAAGATACGGCCAAATGAGGGGCGATTCGTCCAAGGGACAAGTGTTCCTAAGAGATCCTTTTGTATTTGGCACTTTCAAGGGCATCATTTGGCAGGTGCTTAGCATTAAGCCCTTAGTCTCTCCGAAGTGTGGTTTTATCTGGTTGGGAGCCCATGATGAGAGTCTGCTTTTTTTATGGGCTTTTCACAATATTTTTAAAAACTATTTGTTTAGTAAGAGTTCCTGGGTTGTTCTTTTTTTTTTGTTTGTTTGTTTGTTTTTAAAGTAAAGGTTAATCTTGATGATATAATGTGTAATAGTCTTTCTAAAATTTGTGGGCTGACCACACTGCTGTCACAATAATGTTAGCATCTGCTCTCTGCTAAATGTGTATGTACAGTGTATTTGAAAGTTTAGAACTGATTAGACTAGACGATTAGGAGTATTTGGGGTGGGGAGGTGGGGGGAGGGGAGGGGAATGTGGAAACTGAAAATGTAGACCATACTGTAAACCCAGTTTCTTAGTTTAAAGAAACAGACTGATATCTGAACTTTTAACTGTGCATTTCATTTAATTTTTATAGTAACTTTATCCTACTTTTAAACCCTTTTTTTTTTTTTGCATTGCCCCCTAAATAAGCAGTTACACAACTGAGTAATCCATGTATCTTTGGGGAAAAAATCAATTACCAGAATCAGGAGATGGATTCTCCTTCAAAATATTGTACAATAAACTTGAATTGACTTGAGCATTTTTTTCATAGTTTACGTTAACAAGTTGGCTTTAATCTGTAAGTGCATTATTTTGCCAAACCTAGTCACTGTTTAAATGTTTGGAGGATTTAAAAGAACACCCCTGTTTCGAATTCCTTTCAAACTTTAAAATTATTTTTATTTTCAAGGTTTTTTTGTACTATGTTTGGTTTTATTTTATTTTTCTGCTAATCTTTTATATTCACTTAAGCTGTAGTACTTTGAGTACTTTTATTCCAAAACTAGAGGGTCTTCTCTACTGGAAATTTTAAATAAACCTGTCATTGCTTACTTTGATTAAAAACTTTGTGTCATCAGTTTTTCCAAGTGCACTTTCATGATCATTCAGATTTTCTACTCTTCTGAGAGATTAACTAGTCCAAGTCAAATAGGTAATGGTCCACCTCTTCATGTGAGAACTAAATTGATTCCTTAAATTCCCAGATCTAGAAATTGATGAAGGGACTGTGGAAATCTCCCTCCCCTCAGCTCTGTCATTTTATAGATGAGGAAATTTAGCTCCAGAAAGGTGGCCATTTGCCTTGGGCCACAAAGGGAGCAAATTGAAGAATTGGGATTTGAACCCTTGTCTTCCCATTCCAAATTCAGGATTATTTCCAGTACTGAAAAAGCAGCACTGGATCATAGACAAAAAGGTAAGGTATTCTGTAGGGAGTTTGGGTTTGGGTCTTGGGTGGCCGTTTTACTTTTCAGTACAGTTTCCAAAGGTATGGCAGATTTAGAACTACCTGTTGGGAGCCTCAGGTATATGTATTTCAGTGCTGATTAGTGACTTGCTTTTAATATTTTTCAACATGGACTTGAGGAAGATTGGTGAGAGGAAAATGAGTGAGATGAATCCATTTGAGAAACAACCCAGAGAATCCAAGAAGCGTCTGCCTAAATGACCCACCAGGTCAAAGAAAGCGATGGTTATCTTAATTCACTGAAGAATTGTATCCATACCCCAAGAAGGAGGCTTTCCTGACTATGCTTTCACAACCAACAGATCTCAGGTATGGAGGTTGATGTGGGCATAGATGATCTGAAGAAGTAGGTGCTACAATAGGAAGGTTGAATCTATGCAAAAACTGGCTGGAAAAGAGCCAATGGAGCTTTCTTTTTTTCAAAGTTGCCCCCTTGGAGGTAGGTAGGTTTTGGGGAAAAGGCAGATGTGTGTAGGGATAAAATTGGAAAGAACTGATAACTTAGTTCTCTCCTGATCCCCTTTTGGAAATCAAAGAGCTCACAGCCTACCAGAAATGCCACAATTTGTTTTTCAGATAGCCTCCTATTTAGCCATTCCTCCATCTGGTACCAATGAATTTGTGGGGTTTTTGAACCTCAGGTATATTTTTGTCGCTATTAAATTTCCTCTTGAACATATTTTTGCCTGTTGAAATCTACTTGGTTTTTAATAGGATAATCCTATGTATTAAGCTCTACCTCCTAACTTTCTCTCATTTGCAAATCTGATAAGCAAGATGACACAAAACCATAAATCACTATTCTTTGAGTCTGACCATTCAAACCATTCCAAATCCACCTAACTATAGTATTATCTAGCCCACATCTTTTTATTTAGGACCCCCAAGAGTATCATGAGAAACTTTCAACTGCTTTGCTAAAATCTAAATCTATTACCCCACCTTTGTAGAGAGGGAAAGGAAGGGGACCTTAGATGTCAAATATCTCATGCCTTGACATACTCTTGTACTAGTTGACATTAGTAAAATAACAAAAAAGGTGAAATGTAGGTAAATTAGTTATTACATTGCCTTGATCTGCTAGTGACCCTGCTGAAATGGCTAGTCTGAACACAAACTAGCCCTGAGCAAATTACATAAGGATTCTGAGCTCCTTTCCTTATGTGCAAAATAACTTGGTGACCTCTGAGGTTCTTGCTGGTGCTGTATCTATGATCCTATGATCTAGAAGGAATTCAGGGCCTCACACTATTAATGCATGCAGTAATGCAAAAAAAAAAAAATTCAGTCAGTGCTTTGAGGATTGTTTCTTCCTTTGAGGAAAAATGTGCATAGTGTTAAGCTTCATGTTAAAATAGTAATCTCTTGTTAATTCCAGGCTCCCAACTGGAGCCATTTCTGTGGATTACAGTATGGTTTTGTGTCATCTTCCTTTCCACTAGTCTACATCAGATTTAGTGCTTTTCTTCCTGCTTTTAGGATGTTTAGTCCTTAGAACTTTCATTTACATTCTGGATCACTATTGTGTGGCTCACTGGTCTTTGGATTCCTCCACCCTCCCACCATTGTAATTCCCATACATTGTCTTTGTTTTGCCTCCACTTTACTGGGTGAGATAGTCATCTTTTCTCCAAAGATAATCTCCACTTTATAGATGAGCCCTGAGCACTCTTTCATATCTGAGCTAGCTTTCTGGTTTTAAGAAAGCTAAAGAGAAGAATTTCATTCTTCATATGATCCTGGGATTTTTTTAAGTCTCTGGCTATTTTGTGACTCTGCACATGTGAATTTTCATATGATTTGCCCTCTGTTTGAGCTTTCTTTCATGTTAAAATGTATGGATCTGCTCTGAGGAAAGCATTTTTCCTTATCTTTCCTCATCCCATGCCTCTTTCCACTACAGAAGCAATCTAGCCTGGGCCCTCTTCCTCCATCCCATTTCATACAGCTAAAACAAGGAAGTATTGGTTTTTCCCTTGGGCCCCAAGTTGTGTTCACTTCCAGCACACCCCTAAACACTTGCTCTTACCTTTTATTTCTCTTGTGAATTACCACATCCCTGCTCTTTGGTTCTTTGGTCAGTAGGGGTCACTTTGAAAATCTGATTCTCTAGCTGCTTTTTCACTCTCTCTATTCAGGACATTGCAGCCTCTTAGGCTGCTTCTGGAGATTCATGATTCATATCTGTGTAAACTGGCAGGCACTTTACCCTGGGCCTCTGCCTAAGTACACAGCAGAGTCTACCATTACCAGCTATGCTATATTAATATCTCACTTGTATTTCTAGTAAAATCCATTTGCTAATGTCCCCACTAACCCTCCCTCACTGCCACCTCATGATTAAGAGACTGAAATTGATGCAGGTTCTTTCAAAAGGATGGGAGAAGCAGCAAATTTAACATTTTTAAGGGATATAATTTCATTTAAACATAAGGTTCACCCAGTGCATGAGATACTCATCTAGACTACTGAAATTTCTCCAAAGATAATCTCCACTTTGTAGATGAGCCCTGAGCACTCTTCCATGTTGGAGCTAGTATTTTTGGTTTTAAGGAAGCCCTCAGAGATACTAACATCAATGAGTTCTGCTATTTATCTTAAAAATGGGAAATGATGATGATCCTACTTCAGACTTATGGGCGTCTATATTTCAGGAGGTTATATTTGGCCAAGTTGATGGAATGATTTTTTAATTAAAATACTCATATGTGAAAGTTTGCTCTTAACTGTCAAAATTCAGTTCATTCAGAAAGTCATCTATTCAACTCACTTCATAATTATGATCATAGTGAATAGAGCACAAGACCTGGAGTCAGGAAGACCTGAATTCAAATTCAACCTCAGAAGCTTACTTGCTGTGTGACCCTCAGTTTCCTCATCTGTAAAATGAGCTAGAGAAGGAAATGACAAGCCCCTCCAGTATCTTCAAGGAAAACCTCAACTGGGGTCACAGAGAATGGAATATGACTGAAAGTGACTGAACGTGGCTTTGAAAATTGAACTGTCCTATTGTACCATTCTAGCTGAGCACAGCCTAGCACAGTATACTGGGTATTATAGTCACTCAATAAATATCAGTTGATTGCCTTTTCCCTTTTAGAAGGACCCAAGTCCTGAGCCTTCTCCTAAGCAGCCTGGCCAAAACTCAAGAGTATTTTGTCATGGGATAATAATAACTCACATTAAATAACTTAAGTTCTATAAAACACTTCTGCATATATTATCTTATTGCGATCTTCACAGCAATCATGAGGTAGATCCTATTAGCTCCATTTACAAATGAAGAAAGGGAGGCTCAAAGGGGTTAAAGCAAATTGCCCAGCATCATATAGTTAGCGAATATCTTAGGCAGCATTAAAATTCAAGGGTTCCAGACTCCAAATCCATCCCCCTATCACTCTGAAGCGGTTATGACAATCTTATTACCCTACTTTTTATGATTTTTTATTGTCAGGGAGGAGGACAGAAGAGGAGCTGGCAGTAGTGATACAAAAAAGAGGGCTTTTAGAGCATTTTTAAAAAATGCACAGAGGAAAACAAGCACAGACAAGCAAGACAGTTGGGTTTTTGTTTTTAAATTTTGGAAGAAAGTATTTAAGAATATTTAGAAGGGCCGCTAGGGGATGCAGTGGATAGAATTGCTGACCTTGGAGTCAGGAGGACCCAAGTTCAAATTCAACCTCAGATGCTTACTATGTGACCCTGGGCAAGCCACTTACTCCTGTTTGCCTCAGTTTTCTCATCTGTAAAATAAACTGGAGAAGGAGGTGTCAAACCACTCCGGGATCTTTGCCAAGAAAACCCCAAATGGGGTAACAGAGTCAGACACAACTAATTGACTAAACAACAGTAATTTTTCATACAAACGTTCTCCATAACTGATATCACACACAAGTGGGTTCAAACTTAAATCACATGTAGCAAGAGAGATAATTCACAGCTGGTTACTAGAATCTTTTTCTCCCCTTTGTGAAGTACTCATAAAATTCTCTGAGCCATGGTGGGGGTGCCTATGAGGATCTTCTGAATTCCTTGTAGAGTCTTGAACCAAGTAGAATGATTTTGAAAATAACGTGATTTACTTTAAAGCAAGCATCATGAAATGGAAATTCAGAGTTTCATATACAATCATCTTTTTGTGTTTTCTATATATGGAAAGTATTCAGAATTTTTAAAGTCAAATAATAAAAATCTTCCTCCTGAACCCCAAGTCTCCCCACCCTCAAAAAATCATACATTATGATTATTTTTAGTATTAGACATCTAGAAAAATAATTATTATTTTACATAAGATAGATTGCAATGGGGCAGCTAGATGGCACAGTGACTAGAACACTGGACCTGGAGTCAGGAGGATCTGAGTTCAAATCTGGTCCCAGACACTTAATACTAACTAGCTGTGTGACCTTAGGCAAGTCACTTAACCCCAATTGCCCTGCCTTCTTCCCTCCAAAAAAAAAAGACATATTGCAAGAGCTATTTGTATGTGATTTTAAAACTTACTTGATGGATTAATGATGCTTCAGAAATTCCTTTTTGTTATGAATCTGGTGTTCATCTTTTTTATTTTAAACATGATTCATTTCTGCTACAGGGAAGACTCACCTTGGGTCCTATGTGTTTGGCCTGAGTTTTCTCCTCTGCTTTTTTTTTTTTTTAATGGGTTTGGAGGTAGGGGGTGTGGATTGGCCTGACCCACTGTGCTGCCATCCAGGACAAACCCTGGATGTGAGTGTAGGGGAGAGGAAGCTCAGTCAGTGGAATTCAACTTCCACAAGCATTTAATGTGGCCAACATTAGGTTCTATGAGAAAAGCAGGAGAGTTGTTTCTGCCTCGTTCAAGTCAATCCAAATTTAGTGGGCGGGGGGAGGGTCTGGTATTAATATTCCAAAACCCATAGAACCAACAATAACTTTTTATACCTAGTGTCCCTAGCTTTTCGAAGTGCTTTATATACATAATCTCGTCATTTGGATGTATTATGATATTGGTTCTTCATTGGTAAAACTGAGGGCATTAGACTAGTTTTCTGAATTGTGGTCCAGACTTGGGTGGGGATTGTGAGGGCCAGGTTGGGACACAAAGTTCTCCCTGGGGGACATTAAGCAATGTCCAAAATTACTGTGTATTTGGGAGATACAACTTCCACAAAATACATCCTTTATTCAGAAGAAAAAAAGTTCAACTCAAAGTCAACAAAAGGCAAGACCAACATAATGAATTCACTCCAACTGGTTAGGGTGGCAGAAGGAGGCTCTGCCATGACTGGATACTGGATACATGCATCAGGGTATGGATCATGGATCCCCAACCTTCCTTAGACTTCTCCAGTTGCTGGGCAAATCTTGTTCCAGAAGTACAAGGATGAGTGCTTATGATCTACCCACTGTTGATCTCATGCCCTCTTCCCAGCCCTGATGTGAGAAGGGGGAGAATCTACATTTTCCTCTGTGGAAACAGACATCAGAGACTCACTAGTGGTCAGTCTCCAGAGAGCTACTATTTAGGGGCCCTTCCAGTTCTAGGCCATCATGCTCCAGTCCTATTCTTCCCATCCACTTGTAGGTAGAGAGTTTGGGTAGGGGTGCTGAGTTCCCAGTAGAGCCCATTGCTCAGTGGTAAGGTGAGGACCCCCACTGTTCCCTAAAACCTTAGTTTTAAGTAGTGAACATATCCTTGCTTTAAAAATTTGGGGAACCCGTCATCTCCTTCATGTTTTCTGTTTCACTTTTGATGGGCAACATGATGCAGTGAAAAGAGGAGTCTGAAAACCTGCGTTCAAATCCTGGTTCTACCTGGATAGCCTTGGGCTAGTCACTAAATCCCTATGGGGTCTCAGTTCCCTCAATTGTAACATGGAGGTGTTGAATTAGATGACCAAAGTCCACTCCATTTCTCAATCAATGATCTGTAGGTGGCTAGAGTACTTTTAATGTGAGGTAATTGTCTCCTTGGAGGCAAAATAAGTTGTTCTTCCAACTTCTACTCAAATTTAGTGCGTCTCCAAAGAGACTATTACCCCACATTCAAGGTACTCTGTGGGTCCATGCTCCTAAAACTATAGCTCATTAGTCTACACTGATGTGTTTACTTTTTGATAGTGACTCAGAGGATGTGATTTGTTTGCAGTAAAGACATTTATTGAAATGACATGCTAGGAAGGATAGGGACTAGATCTATGATTTCATTGATACAGAGAACTCCCAGATGAGAAAACATGAGACTTGACATGAGAAACCAAATTAATTTTTGAGATAACGTCCAAAGAAATATGGCAGCCTCTACATTTCATTGATTGTAATCATCACAGAGTAGAACTTACGTCCACATCACTTAGCAATAGGTTGACAAAATCCAAAGCTATTTTTTACAATACCAACAAATTAAGAACAAGAACAATCTATTCAGTCGAATGAGAAATGAAAACCCAGACTTCAAGAAACATAGATCTATCTCTAGAAACTATTTATGGATT
Source organism: Gymnobelideus leadbeateri (assembly GCA_011680675.1). Classification (NCBI taxonomy): domain Eukaryota; kingdom Metazoa; phylum Chordata; class Mammalia; order Diprotodontia; family Petauridae; genus Gymnobelideus; species Gymnobelideus leadbeateri. The sequence continues at coordinate 116,483 of WOXC01009733.1, forward strand.
CCACAGAACTTTACCCTTTCAAGTTTTGCCAAATCTCTCAGATCAGCCTAAGTGATTCAGATGTTGGAATTCTTGAAGGCACTTTCCAAAAGCCTTAGAAAGTAGACTCTGTGTCTTCCCCATGGTGGGATCTTAGCCAGAAACTGATCCAAGAAGCTCCTGAAATTTCCCATCTCATTGAGTAATAGTGTTACTTCTCATTGCTTGTTCAGAACTTGAAAGTCATTCAGAGGAACACAAGATCAGGAGTCAGATTTTTGGAATAATACCTCCTTTGTATTTATTCCTGATGGCTTCTAGCACCAAGCCAGGCATGTAGTAGACATTCAAAGGATACAATTTAATAGAAGCCATGACCTTCCACCAATACATCCATGCTAGGAAAATTTGCAGAATCTGTTCCCACAGAGAGCAGCTTAGCCTGCATTTCAAAGCCTTCACGTTTAGGATCATAGGATGGGACATCATAGATCTAGAACTGGAAAGAGCTGAGAAGCCATCTAGTGATTTTATAGAGTAGGGAACAGGCCCAGAGAGGTTGAGAGATTTCCCTGAGATTACAGAGGTAAAGACAGTCAGGATTTTAACCCAGCACCTCTAAGTCTAAAGTCCAATGTTCCTTCCATTACATCATGCATTCAGTTAGAATTATTTTCCCATAGTCAATGTTGATTCAACAAGCATTTATACAGTGCTTATTATATGCCAGTCATATAAAATATTGTTGTATATATGTTATAGCATATGTAATAATATAACATATGTTATCCTACATAAAATAACAATATGTTGGGCACAAGGACAAAGCCAAAACAATCCTTGTCAATAAGAAGCTTGGTGCTATTGGGAAGAAACTGGCATGTCCACAAAGAGGGAAATACAAAAGGAACACAAAATCATGATAAAGTCATTTTTGGGCTAGGGAGGGCATTAACAATTGAAGGAACCAAGAAAGTCTTCAAGGAGAAAGATTTGCTCCTACTCTACTTGCTCTGGTTTCTAACTATGATTTTTTTCCAGAAAACTTTGTATTGATATTTTTTATTTTTAGACCACCTTTTGTAGTAAGCCAGGCCTGTCTTAGACTGGACTAGAGCTGAGATGCAAGATTGGAGGGAAATAAGACACTCTTAGTACAACTAACAATTAACCAAAGGTGATTTACTTAGTAGGATGTGGCAGCTGAACGAAGAGCGAGTGTATTCCAGGTATGTGCAAAGGTGTGAAGGTAGGATGTCCATCTTGTTCCACTCCACAGTTCTTACTGAAAGAAGTAGGAAGTCTCCTGTTTCTTATAGAGTCAAAACTTCTTCCTAACTCCTATCTGTACTGGCATTAGTTGTACAAAAATGGATGTGGCCATGGATTATGCATTTATTAGATCAATGGACACACATATGATTGCAGAGGGATATAGTCAAGAAGCAAAACAATGTAAGGAGAAACCAGGAGAAACAGACCCTTCTGTCCATCTGTCCCCTTCCCCCAAGGGCTGTCTCTGACCTCCCTCCCAATCTTAAAACCAAGGAGCATTCTTTAATTTTGATTTTTCCTTGACCATCTGAAGCTTTTGACACTGTGGATCATCTCTGACTTCAAGGAGTGCTGATATACATCACTTCTCTCTCACAATCCCAATGTAACCCATGAATGAGTCAACATACATGTGATTTTTAAGATGTTTATTGTCATATGGGTCCCTCTACAACTTAATAGCTAAGTCTTAGGGATTTCCAAGAGATTCAGCAGCATTATCACTTACCTAAGATGATGCTAATTATCAGAGGCAGACACTGGACGGCAGTGGACAGTGGACAACTTAAAGTACTAAACTTGGTGTAGTGAGACCTTGGTTCTGCCACTTGCTTCCTGAGTAACTCTGGGCTACCTGGTAACCTTTAAGTGCCTCCGTTTCTTCACCAATAAATGAAGGGGGTTCACTAGATTGCCTCTTATGTTCCTTCCAATTCTAGATCTATGATTCCATGTCTTCATGACTCCAGCCCTGTTCACTACACCCTACTGCTTCTTAATATAGTATTATAAGTTAAAATATTTAAAACCAAAATGCTGTCAGTTCAGTGTTTTGTTTGTACTATACACTGTGGCTTTGGAGTATCCTTATTACCCATGCACTGTGGGTTAGCTAATAGTCACCAAAGCACAAAGTTTCCAAATCATCTTTGACTCACCTTGGTTGCCAAATCTGATTAATTCTAGTTTGGTAATATTTCTCTAAAGCATTCCCTCTTCACATAGACTCAACCCTAATCCAGGCTGTCTTGCCTAAATCAATTCATTACCTTTGGCTTAGACTATTGTAAAGACCTCTGAATTTGTTTTGGTGCCTCTGGTCTCTCTCTAACTCCAATCCATCTTTCATAAAGTTGTCAGATTAGTTTTTCTATTAGGATGATTTGTCAATTTTACTCTCTGGATAAAAAACCTTCAGTGGTGTCTTATGGCTGAAAGATTAAAATATGAAATAAAATATACCTTATGTCACTTGGGATCTGGTCCCTTGAATGATGGAACTGGCTACAATTTGAAGGAACTTTTTCAAAATTTTTCCTGGCTCATGTTCCCTCCCTAAAATACTACGGAAATTTAACTAGATTATTTTGCTCTTTTTAAAGGATATTCAACTCCATTGCAAGCTCTCAGGCTAAGACATCTAATATAAATGAATAAATTAGCATTAAACACTTAATATGTATAAACCATTGAGGATATATAAAGAAAAATAAGACTATTCCTTTTCCCAAGGAGCTCATGCTCTGGTTGAGAAGGGTATACCAAAGTAAAGGTTTCAGTTGCAAGTTAGACAGAGAAGCTCAGGGGTTCTAAGGGTGAAGAGAAAAAGCCAATGGCAATAATGCATTTTCTTCAATGTCTTTCCATTGATAAAATCACATCAATTTCTGAACCATTCAACAATGCCAAAGACTTTGATGATAAGGGCTTTCTTTTCTCAGTCTTCAGTAGCTGTGGCTGCTGAGGAAGTAGGAGCTCCATCACCTTCAGAAGTGGTCACTAACCCTTTTCACAAGGGTTGATTTTTTGGATAAACGCTGTAGGGGCTGGGCTGAAAGTAGGCATGGTGGTTTAAGGGACACTGCCATTCCCGGGTTCAAGGTTCTGAACTGTCCCCACCTAGGGAAGTGGTAGTCAAGGTAGTGTAGTGATTCGATCCTCCTGTCAAATGCTGTCCCTTGCATCTTCCTCATAATGCCTTATTGTTTCTGCAAGGCAGATTTGCTTCATAATAACATAAGAAGGGTTTTAGTTACACAAAAGAAATGCTGCAAAAGCTTCTATCTAAGGTCACAGACAGGCTAGAAAATGCTTGTATTTTCCCCATGGACAAAGGACACAAGGACACTAGAGAATCTACCGTCCTTCCCTTCTACCAAGACCTATATAATCTACATGACTATAGTTGTTGATAGGTTCACATGGCTCTGTGCAGTGCCATTTTCTCTTTTTCCACCCTGTTGCATTATTCCTTGTTGAACTGCTGTCTTTTTTGTTGCTTTCTTTTATCAAGGCTCTGTGTCTCTTGCATCTTCCTCTTGTTAAGGCTCCATTCTCTGAAGAACCAAATGAATGCAGCCACCTGAAGGCCCCTCTTTATCTTTCTGACTTGTCTCTTCCTCCAAGTCTGTGTTGTGTTTACCCTTTACCTGTGTCTTTGTTGACATTTCTTCATCACTTAAAGGTCTCTACAATTTAATTTATTTCAGTCTTACTTCACCAATTGCCCATCACATACATTACTTCCAGCTGAAGGGGACTGACAGCTATTTCCTACTTTCATCCTGCTTTCTTCCTCCTTCTTGCATTCTCATAGAATCCCAGAGTGGAAAGGAATCACAGAGGCTACTTAGTCTCACAGGTTGTGATTTGTCCTTCACTTTTGAACAGGACCATGACATCAGGGAGATGATGACATGACTTTGCAATTGATTTTGATTTGAGTAAGGCAGGGCTGTGCAAAGTCACCAGACTCACTTTGTACTCCAGAACCATCTGGGTCCAGTGATCAGATATCTCATCAGGATGACTGGAGATGGCCTAACCTAAACCCAAGTAAGAATCCCATCCAAAGCAAACCTGATACATAGTCATTGAGTCCTTGCTTAACGATGTGCAGTGAAAGGGAAGTCCACTCTCCTGAGACAGCCCATTCCACTCTGGGGTGACTTTAGTTATTGGCAAATTTTTCTTTATATCAAACTTTACTTAATTTTTCTCTCTGCAGTTCCCGCCTGTTTTCCTAGATTTTTCTTCTGAGGTCACATAGACAAGTCTATCCTGTTTCCAAGTAACCATCCCTCAAACACTAGGAGAGAGTTATCCGTTTTCCTTCCCTTCCCACCACCACTTCTTCTTTAGCTTGAACAACCCCAATTCCTTCAAATGATATGATCTTTTATAAAAATTACCTTTCCCCCCTCTAATAAGCTTTTATTTTCTCTGCATTTCCCTACAAGGTGAGGGAAAAAGAAGAAATCACTTGTAGTAAATAGATATTATCAAGCAAAACCAGCTCCCATAGTAGCCACATCCATTGTGAGACATCTTGGATCCATCTAGCATCCTGAATCTATCCCCTCTCTGGCAGGAGAAAGGCAGCATTGTTCCTCAGTCAGAGGGTGTGGCCCTTCACCATTCTTATCATGCTTTCCTGGTCACCCTTCATTTTATGTGCATCCTTCCAAAACTATGGAACGCACACAATACTCCAGATGTAATTTGACCCAGTCAGGCAGCAGATAATCACCTCCTTAGTTCTGGATGTGCTATTTCTTGGGGAAGACAAATATCACACTCACTCTTTGACCACTGTATCATACTCTTGAACCACACTGAGTTGGCAGTTCACTGTAACTTCAGATGCGTTGTGAGCCAGGCCAGGGGTCAGCAACCTACAGCAGGAAGAGTCCATTTTTCCCTGGTCTAAGCTAAAATGGTTTTTACATTTTTAAATACAATAAAACTTTATTTTAAAATGTGAAAACTATTCTGTTGTGCGCTGGATTTGGCTAGACCCCTGATCTAGACCATCTTGTAATTGTAAAGTCAACTTTTTTAACCCAATTGTAAGATTTTATAACTATTACTACCCAATTTCATCTTAGTGAATTTGGCACAGTGTTCTTGCCTGTCAAGATCTTTCTTTTGTACCCCAATTCTGTCACCAGAGTGTTAGCTATGCTTTCTAATTTTGTGTCATTTGCAAATATCATAATCAAACCATCTGTGTATTTTTCCCAGGTAACCAATGAAATGTTACTTGTAGAGGGCCAAGCACAAATCTTTGAGATACTATACTGGATACCTTCTTCTGAGCTAATATCGAACCACTAAGGACTCCTCTTTGGATACAGTCATTGGACCAGTTCCCAACCATTTTAACTGCATGTAGTCCATGTCTGTCCATTTTTTCCACAAAAAAAGTATGGGAGACATTTTCTACTGTTTTGTTAACATTGAGGTAACTCTATCAGTAACATTCTCCTAATCTATCAGCTTAATAACCATGGGCTCCTTTGTAATGATTGCTTCCTTTTCTAGATGGTATCTAGCCAGCCTTTTAATCATAATATTCACAATTCTGCCAGGAATCTAAGACAATCTCACTGATCTTTCGTTTACTTATTCTAGTCTCTTTTTTTGAAAATCAGAAAACTTCTCTCTTCTACAAGACTTCTGCCTGGACTTCTCCAGAGTCTTTCCAAAGGTCATTGGCAGTGGCTCAGCAATCGTATCTGCCAGATGATATAATTTATCTGAGCCTAGTGCCTTGAACTTATCAAGGGTAGCTAGAGACTCTTTCATTGTCTCCTTACTTGGGTAGGAACTGAGAGGTAGGTTAACATGTGATGAATTTGGAGGAAGAGAATCTGGATTCAAATCCACTTAATACCTGTGTGGCTTTGGGCAAATAACTAGGCCTCAGTTTCTTTATCTGTAAAATGAAGGACTTGGTTAAGATGTCTGCTAACAGTCCTTCCAGCTCTAAATCTCTAATCCTATGAACCAACTTATCTTTTGTATCAATTCCTTAGTGGTCATTTTTGTTTTGTTCATTCCAATCCAAAGATGAGACATAAGGAAAGAAAGGGTTGAGCATCTCTTCCTTCTCTCAGGCACCGTAATCATTGTTCCATCTCCTCACCATGATTCTTTCTCTTTTTTTGAGCCTCCTCTTTTTCCCAAATGTAGCAAAAACAAACCGTTGTTCTCTTCAGTCTTGTATGCCAATCTCAGATCATTTTGACCTTTAGTGCCCCTTACAATATCCTTAGAGAACAAGGCCATGCTTTTGTATTCATCTTTCGTTACTTGCCCTTTGTTCCATCTTATACATATGGAAGCATTAACAATTTCCTCCTTAGGAAAACTGAAAATCATAGGAAGCCATATTTTCTCCAGCCTAAAATTCTTTGCAGACTAAGGGAACTTTGGAAAAGTCAGTAGAACAAAAGTTAAAGCCTTTGTTAGGGACATAGAATAAGGGTGATAACCAAATGTAACCTTCACTGCAGGAGAAGACACTGCCTTAGGTAGGTCATGGGGCCAGTCATTTAAGATGAGTGGGGAGGCATAATGTTAAATTACATAAAAATTATTTCTGGCAGACTTGTGCTAAAAATGTCAAGAAGGGTACTAATATTTTTTCTTTCTCTCAAATATATATGTAGGTATACTTATATAATTTATATTACATGTAATATATCTCTTAAAAATCCAAGTTGATTGATGTATCCACTGTCCTTCAACATTATTCTATTTTTTCCTCCTCATGAAATCTTTTTCCTCTTTGTGTCTTAAAATGTCATTCTTTAGAGCTCTCCTCCCTTCTGGTCTGATTTCTCCTATAGAATTTTAGGCCATGGGGGCTATTTCTCCTTTTTGTGAATCCTTTGAAATCTGTTTCCTTATAATCTAAGGTGCCTATCAGGCTATGTTTGGCTTTCTTATGTTCCTCTATCACAGATGCTAAGATGGACGGGGTGACTTTCCCTCAAGGTTCCTACTTGAGCTGAACCTTTGAAGGCAGTGACTTCCTTCAAAGGATTTCTCAGGAAGAGTTGTTCATGGACAGGTGGCATTTTTTTTTCTTATGAAGTCTGTGTTGTGTTTGCTTTATTCTCTTCAACTTAAAAAAAAAAAGACTTTTCTCCAAAAAATTTCATAGGCTGTGTATTTTTAAGGAGACTGTGTACTTGCTGACAACATAGTGGATATATCCTGGTGTAAGTTTCCAGAATTACTGGCTGGGGGCTAAGAAAAGCTAAATCTCTTGAAATGTGCCTGGGCGTTTTGTGTCATGGAAGAGCCTTTCACATAAGCGTTCTCCTTTAGACTGTAAGCTTCTTCATGATGAGGACTAGTTCTATGAATTCTCTTGTAACTGTCCCCACAGGAATACTGTGTGCCCTCTGTGTAATATGAGCACTGGTAAATGTAATTTGCCTGATCAATAAATACCCCACTGGGCCCTTTCAGGCTCATTTGGAAACATCTGATCAAGGTTTTTCTGATGGCCTGTTCCTGATTTCCTATAGATTTCCTATAGGCACCCCTAGGTCACGTTACAGTTGACAAACAGAGATATACATGGGCATTGTAGAAGGATATCAAACCAGCATAAGCTCTGAAGACACCTCATTTCTATTCAGTTGAATGAAGCTACCTTGCCTGGGCTGCCCATCTTTTCCCACCAACTAAGTATCAAAGCATGCCTGGGGCTCCTGGTGGCTCTTTTATATGCAGTTGTCCAGGAAGTGAGGTCTATAGTTCGAACCTATGGTCCCTTGAGCCATTCAAGTCTCCAAGATGGCAACTAGCTTGACCAGCATAGGGGTCAGAGTTAGGATGTTACTCCTATATTTTTCTTCCTTTTTCTTTCTCTTCTCACCCTTTCATTTCTCTCTTCTTCCCTTCCTTCTTTTCTTCTCTTTCCCTTTTCCTGCTCTTTTCCCCTACCATTTAATTAACTCACCTTGGGAAAGTTGGAAGAAGCTTTTGGAATAACTGTAATAAAATTCTCTGAGATTTGGCCAGCATATTCCCTACAGAAGCAGTTGTAATGAAGCTAAAAAAAGGTAAAAGTCATTGGGCCTTCTTGTGAATGCAATGACTGATGGAAATAGAAAATTGAGCTAACATAGCCAATAAGTTATTTTTTATTTGAATAAACAGATATTGCTCATTAATGCTGACAAACGCAAATAGGTATATTTACCTTTTTTTTTTTAAAAAAAGAAACATTTAGCAATCCTATCTGTCTCCTTCCCTCCTAAAATAGAAAAGCAACAAAATCAGTGTGCTTAAATTTGGCTTGGGGGCAAATATGGATATTTATCATATTCAGTTGAATACAAGTCATTTGAGACAAATGCTACAGTTTTCCTCTGTTCAAGCTCAGCCATAAAACAGATAGCCTCTGGTAAACATTGAATTATGTTTCAGGGCAACAGCTCATATGTAACATGTATTTTAAAAGATTTCTTTCCCCCAATTTTGATTTAAAAATACCATCACCAAAATGAAATTGAAAAATACATTGAGCTGCATTTTCTCTCCATATAGGAAAGAATGGAATGATATTTCCACTTAGATGAATATCTTGGCCCTCACCAATAGGTAACCTATACTGAAAACAAATGGAACAAGGCATAATTTGACACTAATGCCATAAGAACTCAATTACTTGCAGAATGATGAGTGTTTCTTTCTGTTCAGGGCACATGTGCTGGTTCTAGCACTATAATATTTAGGACATTGGTTCGGCCATTCTGGAAATCATTTTGGAACTATACCCCCAAAGTTACTAGAATGTACATACTCTTTGATCTAGTGGTAACTCTACTAGGCCTATACCCTAAAGAGAACAAAGAAAGAGAAAAAGGAATCATATAGATAAAAATATTCTAGCACTCTTTTAGTAATGGCAAAGAACTGAAAACTAAGGTGGTAACCATGAAATGGGGAATGGCTGAAGAAATTATGGTACATGAATGTTAATGGAATATTATTGGTTATAAAAAATGATGAAATATATGGTTTCAGAGAATCTTGGGAAGACTTGAATGAACTGAATAGAAGCAGCAAAGCAATTTACACAAGGGCAACAATACTGTAAAGAGAAACTTGAAAGACTTAAGAATTCTGACCGATGCTGTGACCATCTGTGTCTCTAGACAACCTGTGGCAAAACATGTTACCAAATTCTTGACAGAGAGCTGATAACAGATATAAAGACATTTCGTTTTTGGATATGGCCACTGTGTAGATCCATTTTGCTTAAGTATGCTTATTTGTTATATAATGTGAATGCTCTAATCCTGCTCTCTCAAAACCAAACCCACTATATCACCCTTTAGAGTTTCAGGGCACCATTAGGGGTTTTGTTTATTTATTTTTTATAATTTTTTTCTTCTGTCATGACTTGAGACCTGACTAGTTAAGTATCTCTCATTTATTTGGGTCCAATGTCTGTTACCTCAATTCCATTTAACCACTTAAAACTTGATGCCTTTACAAAGGGATATTTACTTCACAGATATAATAACAACAAACATAAAAACACTTTTCCCCTATCACCTCAGGGGCATATTTCTCCTTATCACCTGTCTGGAGTGGAGAGATTGGGCTCATACTATGGTTCTGTTCATGCACAGCTTTGATCCCATCAAGTTCATACCCAAAGGTGCTATCACTGCCACATGAGTCCTTCTGTTGGGTTGAGGGTCCCTTCCCTTTTAGCACGGTTTTCTTACCAGATGCTGTGAATAGAGGAGTCACCTTACTTCCCCAGATGTGAATGCAGCAAAGAGATAGTGGGAGCTGAGTCAGGCTCTTTTGAAGGTGCTCGCTACATGACCAAAGAAAGAAAAGCCTCCCCCCAACCATGTGGTAGACCAGCCAGAAGCAATTATAGAGTTTCCATGCATGCAGCACTCTCTCCAAGGTACTTCCCTCATGTATCAGCATGATTCTCCTAGAAGCAGCTCCCAAACTTCCTCCACATGTAGCCACCATCTGCTCCCTAGCATCCTCCACCTGGTGACACCATCTGCTCCCTAGTGTTCTCCATGTGGAGACACCATTTGAGCAAGCTGATGGGTCTGCCCATGTATCAGACACCTATACCAGCTACAAGGTTCGGTTGTTTTTTCTTCTCATTGTAGCTTTTTTAATGGAGAGAAGGGATGAGGGAGTTAGCAATACTGATGCAAAAAAAAAAAAGACAGTTGTAATATATTTTTTTTTAAATGCACAAATGGGTCTTTGGCATTAGAGGGTGCCACTGACCTTTTATTAAAATACTGATATTATTAATTAAATGGCTAAAAAAATAAAATGCACAGATGAGAACAGAAGGAGAAAACATAGACAAAGCAGGAAAGTATTATAAGTAACACATAGAATTTACTATATACTTTTTTTTAGAAAAAAAGCAAGCATTATGAAATTGAAATTCATAGTTGCTCATAGAACTCATTTTGTTTTCTTTATCTGTGGACATTCTGGTTTTGAATATTTAAATTCATAATAAAAAATAAAGAAAATATAAATAATTTTAAACACATTGTTCTACCTGAAAGCCATGACAAAAAGAGAGATAGTATTATATTTCAAGAAATCATGAAAGAGGGGTGGCTAGGTGGTGCAGTGTTTAAGAGCACCACCCCAGAGTTGGGATGACCTGGGATCGGTTCTGGCCTCAGTACTTAGCATCCACACATAAATAACTAGCCGTGAAACCTTGAGTAACTTACTTAACCCCAATTGCTTAAAAAAAAAAAAAAAAGAAAGAAATCGTGAAAGAAAATTACCCAGACAAACCACTTTGAAGAACTTAAGATCAGTACAATGGCCAACCATCAATCAATCAATAAATATCTGTTAGCACCCTAATGTGTGCCAGACCTTATGTTAAGCACTGTGCTCACCATAAGTACGCAGGACTATTTTATGATCTATGCTACCTATCCTTAGTAGAGAGGCGATGGACTCAAGATGAAGGATGAGGCATACATTTTTGGATATGGTCAATGTGAGGTGTTGGGTTTTTTTTTTTCACTTGATACAAAGGTTTTGTTTTTCTTTCCTTTTTTTAAGGGAGGAGGAAAATACAATATTGTTCATTTAAAAATAAAAAACTAGAACAATATGGAATCACTAAAATTTATATTGAGTTGGAGGCTTTATATCATTTATTTTATGTTGGTATTATAGTGGAAAGGACACAAGACTTACAATCTGGAAAGATGAGTTCAGATTCTGCCTCCGGCACTTACTGTGTGATCGTGTACAACTCACTCACTATCTCTGGGCCTTAGTTTTCTTGTTTGTTAAATGGGCTTGTTAAATAATACCTGTATTATTTTTATTGGGCCATCATTTGGAAATAATGAATTGAAAGCATCTATTCCCTATAAATGTCAGTTATTATTCTTAATGTAGATGGTCCCTAAGTCCTCTGGCAGCCCTAAAATTCCATGATTCTATGAGGTATGATTTAAAACTGTCTAGATGACTACTATTTTTACTGTGGTTGAACTCTGTAAATTTATGCCATCAGTGATCTAAGTTTGAAGGTTCTATAACTTGTGAACATTTTCGGGCTTTCTCTAATGGTTATAGGGAACCACTTTGGAATAATGATGCTTACCTCTTATCCCTAGTCCTCAAAGGACTAGCCTTATTTGGTTAATTCTATGAGGTGTAGGGGAGAAAAAGCTAAGGTAGAGTTGGCCAATGTTATAATGAAGAGGTACAAAAGTTGACCTAAGTCCTGAGCTGGAGGCCAGCTTGGGATGCTGGTGATGACAGATAAAAGAAACAAAAGCCAACTCTATGTGACCAGCCATGCAAACCAGAACGTGTGTCTGGCCTGTAATTATTGGTCCAACTCAGCAATTCTTCCTTTTCAGTTCTGTGCTCAGACTATCCTGAAAAACACCAGGAGCTACTTAGCATGAGTTAAAGATGGGGACACTAGCAAAGCTTAAATATAGGAGTGAGAGTGGGGAAGGAGTGGGAGGGAGAGACTCATAAATCTCATGTCTGATGTACTTTTAAGTGGAGGAAAAGAAGTTTTTTGATGCATCAGGTGGGGGGAAGGGAGGGTAAGCCAAATGAAAGGTCATGTACTAGATGACCTCTCAGGGTCTCTTCCAGCCCAGTGGTTTGATGAGAACCTGCTTTTTTTCTTTTCTTTTTAAAACTCTGTTACACAAGTCTAAAATGGTCCCAAATAAACCATCATGTCACTAGTAATTAGGGATAGTTTTTTCTCTTCTTTGTCTATCTTTATGCCTTTAATTTCATCTTACTGACTAGTAACACATTGTGCTGAGAGGCCTGTGACACAGGCTGGTTATGTGACTGGACAAGTCATTTAATTCCAGGTACTACAAGCCGCTTCCCTAAGGTTGGAAGTTACACACTAGCTGATCTGTACAGAGGAGGGAGGGAGTTTCCATACCGAGCGTTCTCCACATTGATGAAGACGGAGGTCCAGACCAAAAAAGAAAAAAAAAATCTATGCATAAGTATTCACACATCACCAAATTATGTATATACGCAGTTTGGAGTGTTACTACCCTTTTGTCTTTGTACTGCATATTGTTATAGCTAAAAGCAATGCATATGCTACCACTAATAATAAATTAATAATAAATATAATAAATTAATAATAAAAATAATAATAATGTGTGTATTCATGCTGTCTGATTTGATACACATAGTAACAACCCTATTTGAGGTCAATACTTTTATTATTCCCATTCAACATGTAAGGAAATTGAGGCAGATAGAAGTTAAGTGACTTGTCAAGGATCACATAGCTAGGAAGTGTCTGAAACAATTAGAACCCAGGTCTTCCTTATTCAAAGTCCAGCCATATGGTCATACATCTTAGGGAATGTATAAAATACTAGTTTCTCTGGCTCTACAATGTTCCTATTGAACTATTTGTTTGCTACTTAATTAAACCTTTATTAAACATCTACTATAGGTATTGGCTTGCAGTCAGGAAGACCTAAATTTAAATTCCACTTGAAACACTATGTTACCATGGGTAAGTCACTTAACCTCTGTGTACCTCGGGGAGGTAAATGAACCCCTTGGGGAGCTTTCCATGCTGATAAAATCACAGGTTCTGCACATATCAGTGCATGGGCAAAGCACTGCGTCTATGAATTAGAGTTCATAGCCCACATTTACATAGCAATTTTAAATTTATAAATCACTTTGCCCATATTCTTCTTACTGATATGACACACCTTACTAGATATGACATGGGCACTTTTTCAAGAAGCTATATTCTAACATTGCCATGACCAAGAAGTCCTGCTTGCTTCCATTGAGACCTGAAGGATTTTTGAAGTGAAATTATTTTTTTAAATGTTAATTTTTTGGCCATTTATAAATCAGTACATCTTTTTATCACATATATGGCAGCTTGGTACAATGGAAAGCATACTGACTTTGGAGTCAGAAGACCTACATCTAAATCCTATATCTCAAACTTACTGCCTGAGTGACCATGGACAAGTCATTTCAGTCCCATGGGTCTCATTGGAGTTAATGGCTTCTGAGGTCTCTTCCACCTCTAGAACCACTATGCTACGAGCTAGCCAGTCACTGTTGTAGCTGACAGCAAAACTGTTAGCCGGAATGATATTGAAGACCTTGAAGTATCTTTTTGACTAACAAAACAATCCCCATTATTTAAATTCCTGCTGCTATGAAATACTTTCCTTGGGTTCATTTTGTCTTATACAGAAGGCTTTTCTATCGATTCTAACTGATTTTCTAATAATACTTCACTTAAAAAAATAAAGCTTAAGTACTGTTTTAATTTGGGAGGGCAGGTATTTCTAGACTGTTCACTTTTATTATACTTTCCACCATGAATCCATGTAGAGAGTTGGTGTGGTCTGGTGGAAAGACTGCTGGAACTTGAATGAAAGGAACATGTAAGCTTCTTGAGAACAGATTCTGATTGCTTTATCCTTTTCTCCCTATCATTTAGCATAATGAGTGGCACATAGTAAACCCTTCATAAATGCATGGGGAAATGAATTAATGAATTGAAATCAGAAGGCCCAGAAGACCATGGTTCAAAGCTATACTACAATATTTATGAACAGTGGGACCCTGGTTAAGTTCCTTTCTCTTTCTGAGCCTTGGTTTCCCATGTGAGTGATAATACTTGCATGTAAACTTCAAAAAGTATAATAAGGGTGGCTAGGTGGCACAGTGAATAGAGCACCGGCATTGGAGTCAGGAGAACCTGAGTTCAAATCTGGTCAGACACTTAACACTTACTAGCTGTGTGACCTTGGGCAAGTCACTTAACCCCAATTGCCCTGCCTTTCCCCTCCAAAAAGAAAAAGAAAAAAGAATTATAAAAATGTAAGTTAGGATTACATTTGTTGTCAAGCTGTCTTTCTACAGCAGTCAAATTAGGTGACACTTTAGAAAGGGCAATCAAAATAAATTTTTACATAGATTTTTTTAAAAAAGAAGTTGGAGTCATTTTTAAAGGTGTAATGATTTGCTGTAAAGAATACATGAAAACCATAGCTTATTCTTGCTCATCTTTAAGATGGTAGAGAAAGAAAAAAAGTGACATTTCCTGAAAAAGAGGGATGAGTGATCTCCATTAAAGGATTTTCTATTCTCCCTTTGTAGTTACAGTTGCATCATTTCAGTTGTGTCTGACTCACTGTGACCCCATTTGGGGGTTTTATTGGCAAAGATACTGGAGTAGTTTTCCATTTTCTTCTCTAGTTCATTTTCAAATGAGGCAACTGAGGCAATCAGGGTTGAGTGACTTGCCCAGGGTCACACAGCTAGTAATTGTCTGAGACTGGATTTAAACTCATACAGATGAGTCTTCCTGATTCAAAATTCAGTGCTCTGTCTAGCCGCCTAATTGCCCCATAGTTATTGTCTTTTACTACCCTGGCTGGACTTACTGTATTATCTTCTCCTTACTGGAGTAATTATGCTATACAGACCTGAAATGATATCATTCTATAGACTTTCTCATTTTTAGTCATTTACACTGATTTAATTCGTTGTTTGCATGTGCTTCTATTTCGGTGCCTATCCTTCCTGTCAAAAGTGTCTGTGTCCTACCTATTAATTTAGAAACATAGGAGCTGATCTTTTTCTTAAAAAATATATTTTTACAGGTATTTATTGTCCTTTCTCCCGTTACTGCCCTCAATTGGAGAATCATTTTAAAACCCTCATAAATATGTGTAGTGGATCAAAACAAATTCCACATGGTCCACATCTCAAAAAGCATGTCTTATTTTGCAGTTTAAGTCCATATCTTCCTGGCAGGAGTTGAATGGCATGTTTCATCTCCAGTTCTCTGGACTTGTGTTTCTTTGTTGTATGGATAAGAGGTCTAAAGTCTTATAAAGTTGTATCCTGGTTAACTGTTTCCTTTTAATTAATTGGCTTTATTTGATTAATTGTTTTTAATGTAAAAAGTCTGTCTCCCCTTATATTTGGGGTCCAGCTCTAATATGAGGAGGGGCCTGGTCCCGATTTGTTAGTCAATTGACATGTATTGATTAATACATCGATATCCTCAAAACCTTGAACCTTTGTTTCCTAAGCCATTTCATCTTTCACCTGCCACATTATATAAATTGTAATCCTGGTTCTGCTCACTTTACTTTGCACCACTTCATTCAGGGCCTCCCATGAAACTGGCCATTTCATCATCTTTTAATACTCCAGTACATTTAAATGAGATAACTACAAAGCCCTTAACACATGGCTTGGCACCTAGCAAATGCTATGTAAATATTGGCTATTATACACCACAATTTGTCCAGTCATTCTCCAAGAAATGGTCTCTACCTACCTTAGTTTCCAGTTTGGGGTTACTCTTAAAAAGATCTGCTATCAATGTTTTTGTACATATGGGTCCTTTCGTCCTCGCTTAATCTTTTTTTGTGGCATAGGCTTAGTAACACTACTAACTAAGTAATTGTTGGGTCAAAGGGTATACATAATTCAGTGACTTTTGAGCATAATTCCAAACTGCTTTCCAGAACGGCTAGATTAATTCACAGTTCCACCAACAAACAATGCATTAGCCTGCCTGTTTTTCTGCACACCTTCCAATATTTGTCATATTTCTTGTTTGGCATTTTTGCCAATCCAGTGAATGTGAAGTTGTTTTCATTTGCATATCTCTAATTATTAATGATTAGAAATATTTTTCATATGATTTTGGATATCTTGGATTTATTCCTTTGAAAAATGCCTATTCAGGGGGCAGCTAGGTGGCACAGTGAATAGAGCACTGGCCCTGGAGACAGGAGGACCTGAGTTCAAATCTGACCTCAGACACTAAACAGATACTAGCTGTGTGACCTTGGGCAAGTCACTTAACCTCAATTTCTCTGCCTTCTCCCCTCCAAAAAAAAGCAACCCCCCCCGAAAATGCCTATTCATACCCTTTGACTATTTATTGGCAGATGGCTCTCAATTTAATACATTTGAATTAGTTTCTTATGTATCTTGTATATGAGATTTTTATCAGAGAAATTTGCTGTAAATATTGTCCCCCATTACTGGTTTCTCTTCTAATTTCGTTTGTGTAAAACCTTTTAATTTTATATAATCAAAGGTTCATTTTATCTTCCGTTGATCTCAATTTCTTTTTTATTCCCATATTTAAAAGTCAATCATCCTCCAAAAATCTTTTTCTCCTTCATGTTTTCATTGATCACTTTAAAAAATATATCTTTCATTCTTCCTGACTTTGCTCTTCTATTTTCCCAACTTTAATTCCATTCCATTAACAACTACAATTCTGAGATTAATGCCAAAGATTGTCTCAAACCCATCTGTAACCTGGCTTTTCATTTTCTTGGCACCATCAAGTGGTGAAACTGTGTATCACTATTAAAAGCTTGCAGCTGACCAGATGACTCAGTGGTCCTATACAGAAATCTCACATTATGATTTCCTCAGAATTTTTGGAAAATGTGACCATTACCTCTCCCCAACGAGTCACAGAAATAGAATGAAATAAAAAATAATGAAATATGTGCACAGCAAAAATATTTGTACAAATACCTTTTGTAAAAGGGTAAAAAGGAAAGGGGCGGCTAGGTGGCACAGTGAGGAGATCGTCGGCCCTGGAGTCAAGAAGGACCTGAGTTTGGATCCGACCTCAGACACTTAACGCACACACAAACTATACCTAGCCGTGTGACCTTGGGCAAGTTACTTAACCCCAACTGCCCTCCAAAAAAAAAAAAAAAAGCAAAAAAAAGGGGGGGAGGGAAGATGTTAGCTGAGGAGAAAAACATGAGCTATATTTATATATCAAAAAGTGAAATTTGGTTATTTTGATAAAAATAAATAAGGTCAGGACTACTCAAAGTCTCTCTTTTGCTTTCAATATTACTGTGGGGGGGGAGGGGGGCGGAGGTCCAGTCAGGAAATGGCTGAACAAACAATATATAAATGTAGTGCATTTTAAGAATTGATAAGTAGAAGAAATCCAGAGAAACATGGGAAATGATGAACAGGAAAGAAAGCAGAACTGGAAGAATAATCTATATAATGATTATAATTATGTGAACATTAACATGGCTAAAAAGCTCCAGAACTCTGAAAACAACCTGGGTCCCTGAGAACTGATACTGAGAATTTCTCTTCTTAATGGAAAGGGTATACACTACACGTATGGTGTTTGTGTATGTGTGTGTTACTGTGGCAGCAGTTGGATGCAGAATGCCATCTATACAGTCAGAAGCAGCCCATCCTGTGTGGTCAGCTTTGCTTAAAAGTTTTTCTTTGTTAAGAGAAAGGATTCAGTGTGGTAGGGAAGGGAGCATAGCTTGGGGGTAGGGGAGTATTAATGACTATGGTGTAAAAACAAAATGTGTCCCTTACGCTTAGAGTCTGTCTGCATGGTGGAAAAAATTTCCAATTTCCATTAGAATAATTAAATGAATAGGGTATTTGAAACAAGCCTTATTTAGTGTGCTACTCTCTGTTTGTGGGTTTCTATATGGTTGACTGTGTCTTCATGTGTCTTCATTAAATGGATCATTTTCTCCATAAGTATTAGAGATTTAGTCCTATAACTTTCATTTTCCATAGGAAGCCAGCCTTATTCCATGAATCTCTGAGGGCATTATGCAAATACAACCCACTTTCATTATCTTTCCACTTATTAAATTCATCCAGAGCTGTCCAGGAACAGCTTTTCTGTTTTGTCAACTACATCCCCAGTCTTGTTCTTGGATATCTCACCAGGATTTAAAGACAGCAGGGGAGGGGAAGTGAGCAATGGAAACAGGCTTATGAATTTTAAATGGGTTGTGAGACTGTGAGACTGTAGTTTCACACATTTGGCTTCCCTGGGTGGTTGTTCCCAAGGCACCATTTCAGAGGGTAGTGGCAGGTTAGCTCATTGTATTCTAATGAGACCATGGATAATTTCTAAATGAATCAGTGCACTTCAAACTGAGGAAAAGCTGTTCAGTGGCCACAGATAGTATGGGGTACTATCTGTACCCCTAACTCTGATCAGAAGTCTCACAAATCTGTGCTTTTAGTTATGCATAGATCCCACCATGTTGCTCTGTTTGAAACCCTTAGATGACTCTCTATTGGCTTCTAAGTAAAGTTCTAAGTCCTTAGCCTGGCCTTCAAGGCCATGCACAATTTGACATACCCCAATATTTCCATATCTTCACACCTTTGCATATGCTGCTCCTATGCCTGAAATGCTCTCCTTTTCTTTTGCCATCCTTGCTTCTCTCAATCTGTTTAATTCTTACTCCCTCCCCTTTAAAGTTCAGCTGAAGTGTCACTTTTTCAGGAAGTCTTCTCTAATTGCTCCTCTTGAGGTCAGTAATAACATCACTTCCACCTTCGGATCTCACACTGCGCTCCATTGGCCCTCTCTCATGCATTTATGTTTCTTTTGTATTGAAATTATCTGTTTAAATCTCACATCCTACCACTAGACTGTGAATTCCATGAGAATGTTTTATATCTTGGATCTTACTCAGTCCCCAGCACAATGTTCTGCCAACACCCATGCTTAAGAAGTATTTGTTGAATTGAATTATTTGGTATGGAGTGTGGTATAACTAGGCAGTAGAATATATATCCAGTAGAATGTAAGCTCTTGAGGACAGGGATGGTCTTTTGTCTTTGTATCCCTACTAGCACAGTTCTTGGCCCATGGTTGGAACTTAATAAATGTTTAATGAATAAATTAATACATGTTTCAATTGAGATTGGCTTAGCATAAATTGATTACACTATTGGACAAACAAGTCAAACACCAAAGAACATATCCTTCTACACGTGGTTCAACATGAATTCCATACTAATGAACCACATTTGGTGGAATGAGTTTTCCCTGAGTCCCTCATTAGAAATAACCTCACCTTTTGATGTGTTTCTAAAACACTTGTTTGCATATCTCCTCCACTTCTGATCATATGTCTCATAGATAGAATAGGTATTGGTGTATATATTACATCTCTCCATCTATATAGTAAGTTTTTTGAGGATAGGAATCTTTATGTATTTTATAAGTTCTCTGTAGTACCTCTCAGTCCATAAATATGTACAATGAAAATATATTTTCAATGAAAGATAAAATCTATTTTAAAAAATTTAATTTACTTTTTCTACATGCAGTAAAGGCCTTCAATCTTGTTTTTAGACTATATCCTCATTGCATTTTTGTGGAAGGCTTTCATAACTTTGTTAGTTTATAGTTTTGTAAGGCAATTTTTGTAAGAACCGTGAATTTCATAGTTTCTATTCTATTAGGTTTTTTTAGTTTTTGGAACTTTAAAATATGGCTATCTTTTTGTTTTTATGTCATTTTTTCCTGCATATATTCCTCTCCTTCCTAGCAAGTTGTCCGTTGCACCAAATTATAAAGAAAAGAAAGAGAAAAACAAAACACGTCAGCCATACCATCTGACATATCAACTGATTCTTACGGTATAGGTAATATGCTATACCCATAGTCTACCACCTCTGCAAAGAGGGTGAGAGATGAATAGTATTTTCTCAACATTTCTTCTTTAGAGACAAGCTCTATATTCAAAGCATATGGCTTTCTTTTTTTTTTTTAAACAAGGATAGAAGGGTCAAGGTGTTACTACTGATTGTAGATAGAATATATTAACTCATTTGAGTTTAGATGGTGTCTTTGCTGATGAGTTCAAAATACTACATAATCTTACAAGCATTCCAAGTATGCTGAATTTGACCTAGGATTTTCTTTTTTTAAATGTATTTTTTATTGATAGTTTTATTTTTTTTTTTCATTTTTTTAAAAGCAATTGGGGTTAAGTAACTTGCTCAAGGTTACACGGCTAGTCATTATTTATGTGTGGGTACTCATTTTCTGAGGCCGGATTTGATCTCGGGTCATCCCAACTCCGAGGCCGGCACTCTTACTCACTGCACCACCTAGCCGCCCCTTTTTTAGGGCAATTGGGGTTAAGTAACTTGCCCAAGGTCACACGGCTAGGTTTTTGTTTGTGTGGGTTATCCTCTACCACTCTTAAAGCTTTCTTTAACTCTTCCAGGAATTTTTGTTGAGCTTGTGTCCAATTAGCATTTTTCTTTGATGTTTTGATTACAGCTGTTTAAACATTGTTTTCTTTTGAGTTTGCGTCTTGGTCTTCCCTGCCATTGTATTAGCTTTTTATGGACAGGTTCTTTTGTTGTTGTTGTTGTCGTCTGTTCATTTTTCCAGTCTATTTCTTGATGTTGAACTTTATGTTAAAGTTAGGTTTTGCTCACCTGAGGTTAGAAAGGCATGGTCCCAAACCTTAGGTTTTTTTCATGATACTATTTTCAGAGTTAGTTCTGAGGGCTGCAAGTTTTCAGTGATGCCAAGATGGTATGATCTGGGGAGATGTGTGGGTCCTGCTTTTCTGGTCTGTGCTATAATATTTTTCCAGGAAGTTCCCCTGTTCCTTTGTAGCTGCAAGTACTAGTTCTCTTCTTGGCTCTGAAACTATGACCAGGTCCCATGTTCTCTCGCAGCTGAAAGTGTTAGTGCTCTTCTCTGTCTTGGAACTGTGACCAGGACTCTTTCTCCCTTGTGACCAATCACAAATGTTCCTCTCTACTCTGGAACTATGATCTAGAACTGTGTGTGGGCAAATCAACCAACAGCATCTAGTGGCAACAAAAGGTTCCCTGTAATCTCTTTTTGACCAGTTGTCCAACCCCCTTACCATCTCTGGACTGAGAGCTCCCAAAACTGCTGCTGCTGCTATCCCAGTCATCTCCAAGGCCCCTTGTTAGTGCTGCCACCATCTCCATTGCTGGTCAGCCCCACCCTAATGTCACAGATCTGCTGACCTCCTAAGTTGTCTTAGGCTGAAAAATGTTTCACTTTGTCCTTTTGTTGGCACTGCTGCTTCAAAATTTGAAATGAGGCACTATTTTTAAAGTTGTTTGGAGGGGAATATTGAGAAAGTTCAATTGGCTTGATGCCTCGATTGGCTCTGCCTAAACACTTTTTTTTAGAAAAAGAAGAGAAAAATGTAATAAAACCAATCCCTAAATTGGAAAAAAACCTGAAAAAACATGTAATGTTCCACATCTTTGGATAACCCACCTGCTCAAAGGAGCGAGAAGTATTTTTTCACATTTATTTTGGGACCATGTTTGCTTTTTATAATTTTGCCATATTTATCTTAAAATATTTTGTGGTGGTTGTACTTTTCTTTTACATTGTTGTAGACATTGAGCATATTGTTTTCTTTGCTCTGTTTTCTTTATTTTGCATCAATTCATGTGTAACTTCCGGTGTTTCTCTGTATTCATTATATTTTTACGTAGGACATTTTTACATCATTTCCCAATAGATGTGTATGGTCAGATTTTCAATCAACAAAGTCCCAAAATGTAAAAGAGTGGCTTATTAAAAGTGAAGATAAGAATACCATGTTAGAGGCCCTCTACAAAGGAACAGCATTGAAATTGGAGCCATAGTGAAGATTTGAGAGGTCCTAAAAACCCTTCTTTTGCCTTAATAGATCTGCCTAAAATTGCTCTGCCTGTTAATATACTGTCCAAATTCATCTTTTTTCACCTAAGTGCTGCATAAATGGAGCACTAAAAGGCAAATACAACTAGTCCCTAAATTAAGAACAGCTGATTTAAGAACATTCTGTACGAATATGAATGAGGAATGAGTTTCCTTTCTGATAGCCCACTACTTCTCCAGTTACCTGACAGGGGGGTCACTGTCCTTGGATATCATTCCAAACACCATTCATAAGTTGAAAACTCTCTTTATATTTTTCTTCAATGTATTGTAATATACTTTCATTTATGTCTTTTCCTATGGTCAAAGACATGAGTCTATTTAAAACATCTCTGTTTTTAAATAATTGTTTTTTAAAATTATGTTTAGAAAAGTTGTTTGCTGTAGCCTGTTCATTTGCAGCTTCCAGCTCTCAGAGGAGTCACTTGGCATTTTGTATATGTGTGATAGTTTATAAGGAAGAAACCATTCAATGCAAATTTTGAACAAAAGCTCTGGCTTCAAAGGTCAGAAAGCTAGTGCTTAGAGGGGGAGATTTCACTGTAGTGTGGCAGTATGATAGAAGAGAAATAACTGGGAATCCAGAGACATTTGACAAATTAACAGATTAACATGGGGCTGTGAGCTCTGGTGTTAACTATTGTGCTTTCCCCTACCCCAACTTGCCCTGCTACTGCAGAGTAGGATCCATGGTACTAATTGAACTCTTCCTGGTTTGGCGAATGGAGAAGAGGGGAAGCAGAGAGGGTCCTGCTAAACCTAATTTGGGAAAATTGTGGGGGTAAAAAAGGGCCAGAATCAAGAACAAGTTTAGTGAGCTGACCAGCTAGAAGGGCCAGAGGCAGAAATCACAGTCTGTTTTTTACATTTCAAGGCCCTTATGCTAGACAAGAAGAAAGGGTTTCTGCCAGATCAGATGTGGATCGGTGTGACCTTGGGCAAATGATTTCACCCCTGTGTCACCTCTCAGTCTCCTCTTCTGTAAAATGAGGGAGTTCTGCAGGATCAGAGTCTGAGGATGATCTCACTCCTCAGAGCCCTTCTCTTCAAAGCCTCTTCAAGGTTGAGTTCACATTCTATCTTCTACCATAAAGTTTTTCCTGGTGCTTCCAGTTGTTAACGATCTCTTGCTCTTACAATGAATTACACTTGTGTATGTAATAGAGATGTACATTTTGCATGTTTGGCAGGACTGACCACCTCTATGGTGTTTCTGAAACTTTCTCGAGGCTTTCCCAAACAATCTGTATCCTTAAGATCTTGGTAAGGGTACCCCCGTACCAAGACTGGGCATCTGGGGAAGATGACAGTAGTCAAAATTTGGAAAGGGTAAATGGAAGGGAGTGTTTCCTTCTCAGACTTAAAAAGCCTCAGTGAGAGTAACTTTGTGTGTGTGTATCATACATACTGTCTGAAAACTGAAAGAGAAAGACGTAGATGGGATTCAGTTATATTCAGATATAATTGAAGGCTGGGGATCTTCTGAGAAGCCATCAGGAGGTCTTCACAGCTGCCTGAGAGGTTCATTTATGTGTGAAGTGGGACTGTAGGGCTTCCTAGCAAGAGATCAAGACATTAGTTGATTGGGTCTAGTGGTCCTATTTTTGAACAGCTAGAATACCAGTGGGTTAGGATTAGCTACAGAGGTAGAAGGAGCTTTAAGGAGTGAGGGGACTTTAAACCTAGATAGGAGCCAGAGCATGGGTAACAAAGAGCTGAAGGAAGAAAGAAAAATGCTGGGCCTAGTGGCTGAAGTAATAGAGCAACAGAGCCCTAAAGGAGGAAGAGAGATCAGAGTGGATGGAAAGGAATTCTGGATCCAAGGACTAAGGTAATGGCTGGAATTTAAGAGCAATGAGGCCAAAGGCACAAAGAGGAGAGGGTAGTTGTAAGAATATTTACTAAGTGGGTCAGGCTAACATTTAGTATTGTAATGGAGGTCTGGTGCATACTCAGTGCCTGTGATGGCCTCTCCATGTGGAGGCTAACAGTGAGAAGACGGCATTTCTCCACATGGAAGAAGTTTGCAAGGGAATGGTGATAATGTGTAAGGGAAATGCCTTTGAGAGATTGTAACTGGTTCTGGTCAGTTAACCACATGATGAAAAAAAAGCTTTTTGATTGACTGCAAAGCCATTAAAAATACCTCTCAAGCTCAGTGTCCTCAGTGTTCTTGTAGGTTCTTAGCAACAGATGAAGGGAATGGAGCCTATTACCTTGTGAGTTTGAAAGATCCAGAGGGCTCCTTGGCACAGTCTGAGGCTTCATAACCAATGGAGCATGGATGCCCTGATGAGCAAAAATGACTTTTAGGAGTGATCTTAGGAGCCCAGCTTAGGAGTAGCTGAGATCCAGCAGACTACTGGAGATGAACTTGGTGTAGTATGTAGAAAGTAAGCTAAATTTTGAGCC
Source organism: Gymnobelideus leadbeateri (assembly GCA_011680675.1). NCBI lineage: Eukaryota > Metazoa > Chordata > Mammalia > Diprotodontia > Petauridae > Gymnobelideus > Gymnobelideus leadbeateri. The sequence continues at coordinate 141,000 of WOXC01009733.1, forward strand.
CAACCCCCCTCAAGAGACTGAGGTGGAGTTGAAATTATGTCCTCAGATATTGAAGGAAATATTTGTATGTTTCTTCTTGTGATGTGTTTGAAGTAAATGTCTCTTTGTAAAAGCTAATCCAATGTTAAATGGAACTGGGTGTGCTAGTCAGTGGACCCTAACAAATGGAAGTATTAAGGCCAGTGTGGGTTGGAGCCCATAGCAGAGAACAGTGATACCCACAAATCCCCTCAGGGTCCCTGAGAACCCGGAGAGGGAGACAGAGTTTGGCTTGAGTACTATGAAAGTATTGAAACCAACTTCTACACCTAATTGGTTTAGGAGGACTCAGGCTCGGGTTGTTCATTTAGCTTTCTGGTTGATTAAATGCAAAAGCCAGCGCATGAGAAGGTTGCTTTGCTATCATTGAGGACTGATGCCAATGTTAGCATGGATAACACAGAGGCAGGGAAGCTGATACAGTACATATCTTTGCTGATGTTCTTAACAAACATAGACTTTGTATTTAACTGGTACTATTAGTCATGTATAAGTCTGGGAGAAGGAGATTGATTCTACCAATCCTGGATTCTTTCTCCATTTGAATAGGGGTGGCAGGTCAGTGCTAAGGTAACACTACAAGCCTAGAGTAACTATATAGGACACTAGGGAGGGTGGGGCTCACTGTAGGTATGGACATCTGACTCTTTAGTAACTTGAAGTTGGGTTTTTTTGTTGTTGTTGTTTTTGTTTTTTGCATAGGGATTTTCCATCACATGACAGGGCATGGAATCAAAGTAATTGTATAGTACTATATTTGTTGTTCAGTCGTTTTCAGTCATGTTCAACTCTTTGTGACCCCATTTGGGATTTTCTTGGCAAAGATACTGGAGTGTTTTGTCATTTCCTTCTCTAGCTCATCTTACAGATAAGGAAACCGGGGCAAACAGCATTAAGTGACTTGCCCAGGGTCACATAGTGTCTGAGGTCAGATTAGAGCTCAGGAATATGAGTCTTCCTGACTCTAGGCACTATACTCTATCCATTGAGTACACCTAGCTGCAGTAGGGTAGAAGATAAATCCACAATAATTCCAAGCATTCTGAAATATCTGAAATAACAAAAATCAGAAGAAATTTATAGAAAGAAATAGAATTTACAATAACAACAAAATGTATCCAATATCTGAGCACTGGCACACATAAAACTAAAAAATTTAAATAGAAATAAAGAGGAAATATAATAATTGGAAGATTCTCAATGCCCAGCACTAGCCAATATGGTATAGATAACAGTGACCCAATTAATTTGTAGACAATGCAATACCAATTAAAATATCAATGTACTACTGTATAGAATTAGCTAAAATAATTATTTTATTATTTTGGATACAGACTTGTGTTTTCATCATAAAGAAGCTCATTTTACCATAGCAGGTCATATAGTCTTAGGGAGTTGCCTGGGCTACTGAGAGGTCAGATGTCTTGCTCCTGATTGGAAAGTTACAATCTGGAGATGGGACTTGACTCCTAGGCTAACCAGTCCTTTACCAACATTGCCCATCAATTAAATGTATGTGGAGAAAGAAATAGACAAGAATTTCAAGGGGATTTATGGAGTGGGAGAAAGGAGAAATAGGAGTTTAAGTTTCCAGATTTCAAATTAAAGCAAATATATACAAATTAAAGCAATATATACATATATGTTAATATGTATATATGTGCATATACATACAATATGTATTTATATATACACAAACACACATATATGATATAGAAATGGAAAAATAGATCCATGGAAAGATTATTCCCAAATTTGAACCAAAGAAGATAAAATTTTAAAAGCTCAAGACCATAAAATAACTGAGGAAAGAATTCATTGGTTAATAAAAACTATAGTGAAAACTGGATTTTGAGGAAAATTGGATTAAATTCACAGCTATACCATATGCAAATGGGTCAATTATTTATTCCAAATGGGTCAATTATTTAACTTTTTAAAATAATAAGGCAGTAAAAGATAATGCAATGTTATACCCATCAAAGTTGTGAAGAGGATTTGATTACTTGCTTAGTTATTAAGCAAACAGGAGAAATTAAAGGAAACAAAATAAACTGGTTTGATTATATATAATAAGTTTTCATATAGCTAAAAACATTCTAACAACAGAATAAGAAAGAAAGAAATGGAATTGGAGAAAACTTACTCAAAACATTCTTAATAAAAAAAACTGATATGGGGCAGCTAGGTGGCACAGTGAGTAGAGCGTCAGCCCTGGAGTCAGAAGGACCTGAGTTCGGATCTGGCCTCAGACACTTAAGCACACACAAACAAAAACCTAGCCGTGTGACCTTGGGCAAGTTACTTAACCCCAATTGCCCTTCAAAAAGACAAAAAAAAAACAAAAAAAAAAAAAAAAAACTGATATTCTAAATCTATGAGGAATTGATGCAAATTAATAATCAATGAAAAAATATTTATTAATTACCTACTGTGGGCCAGGTAATAAGAATATGATATCTTATATTCTCTTAATGTTCTCTTAACAGAGGATTGGTCAAAGAAATGAATAATTTCTTATAAGAAAAAACAAATATATAGCTCCTGGAAAAACTTCACATTTGCTAATAATTAGAATAATGCATATTAAAACCCTAATATGCCCCTTTACAATTGGTATAGTTTAAAAATAATGACATTTAATAGCAGAAGGATTGTAAAAGAAACAGGCACATAATATGCTGTTGATGGGGTTATATTTACACAATCTTTTGATAAAGGAATATGTAATTATATAATAAGAACTACAGAATTATTCACACCTGTTGAATCAGTAATCATACTAGGTTGGTGCCCTAAAATATGTGTACAAAAATATTCCTAGTAGCATTATTTGTAACAGCAACCGAAAATAAACAACTCATCTGGGGAATGGCTGAACAAATTATGGTTTATAATTGTAATGAAATTTTATTGCATGAATAAAAAATGACAAATAGGAAGAACACAATAAAATACTGGAAGATATATGAAGTGCTGCTGAACAAAGAGGAAAGAACCAAAATAACAATATGTAAACAACTACAATTATATAAATACTAATAATAATAGTCACAAAGTTAAGGGAAATGCAGAGAAGGAAAAAATTTGGAAGTGATATGGAAACCAATAGGATACTTTTTATTATTATCTCCTTTAGTATTTATATCTACATTTTAAAAACCCTGTAAATATAAGTCAGCAATTTATGCCCATCCTTTGAAACTTTATTCATTGGAATGCTTCTGTTAATGGCTAGGAAGGCATATAATTTTTTCTTTAAAATTTTTTATTTAAATCTTTTGGTTTGACATCACCTTTATTTCCAAAAAATATCCTAACTCCTTTCCCTATGCACTGAGCCATCTCTTGTAACAAATGATAGGAAATAAGGGAGAAAAAGCAATTCAGCAAAACTAACCAATGTGATATAATGCATTTTCTACAATAAGATAAAATTTAGCCTTGTAAACTAAAGGTCAAAGACAATCACAATTCATGACTGCAAGCTCCAATAAAAATAATTTCGAAATGGGGAAGGTAGCAAATAAGCAAAGTGGTTGGTTACATATGGCTCCGTCAAGTAAATTACTAATAATGAATGACAAACAGGTATAAATATACTGCATTATCACGGGATAGTATGCCAGTTCTCATTTTAATTGGCTACAACAACTCCTTTACAAGGTGTGGAGGGTTTGCAGATGTGTGGCAGTGGTGGAAAGCCCACCATGATGAAATAAAGGATTAAGTAACTTGCCCAAGGTCACACGGATAGGTTTGTGTTTGTGTGTGTATTAAGTGTCTGAGGCCGGATCCGAACTCAGGTCCTTCTGACTCCAGGGCCAGCGCTCTACTCACTGCGCCACCTAGCCGCCCCTAATCACAAATCTTTTCAAGGACTGAATAGGCAGGTGAGAGTCATGTAGCTCTGCTTGGGAGAAAAATTAAAAGCTAGGAGCAAAATTATTATGTACCATAAAATTCAGTCCCAGGAGTGGAATAAAACCACTAAATTAATTTTTAAAAGGCAGATAAGATTCCCTCTGTCCAATCAGTCTTCTTGCTCTTCTAACTAGGAGAGGCTACAGGTCCCCTTTTAATTTCCCAAACACTTAGCAAGTTTAAATTGTTTTACCTATCTAGTATTGATTTGCTGCCACCTGCTGGGAAGTAGGAGTGGGCTTCAAGTGCCTTAGCGTAGGTGACTGCAAAACTTTGCTTTCCCCATAAAACAAGTCATGATTTTGAAAAACCTGCAACCTGGGCAATAGTTCACTGCTAGTGGAGCTGTGAAATAGCCTGACTCTTTTATGCAATGATTTGGAATTATGCAAGAAAACTTACAAAATTGTTCTTAGCCTTTGACCCAAAGATCTAAGTCTGTGCCCCCAAGGAGGTCACTGATAGTGAGAAAAGGCATCTCTCTGTACAAAAACAGAACAGCACTAGCAGAGTTGGGAAGAGTGATAACTGGGTGGTCAGTGATTGGGGAATAAATGTTTGCCCAGGTTGAAGTATACTAATGTAATAGGATAGAAGAATTCAAACAAAATATGTGACGATTTGTAGGAAGTGATGTCTAGTGAAGAAAGCAGAATCAAAAAAAACAGTATACATAATGACCATAACTCCAAAAAAGATATTAACCAGCAACATGACTCTTGGTCAAAGACAGTGCACAAAGTTACTGCTAACTTATTAAAATTAAAACACAGAGCTTTCCTTTACTTTCCTTTGTTCGTTTATTCTTCCTTCCCTTCCCTCCCCATGGAACAAAAGAAAGAAAAAGAAACCCCTTTTAATAAACATCCACAGTCAAGTAAAGCAAATTCCCTTATTTGTCCTGTCCCAAAATGAATGTCTCATTCTGTGTTTTTAGTCCAAAACCTTTCTGGTAGGAAGTAGGTAATAAGTTTGATCTTTAGTCCTTTGGACTTGTGGCTCAGAGATCTACAGTCTTTCAAAGTTTTCACTTTACTCTGAGTCAGTTGATATTAGTCCCCCCAGTTTTCTTTGAAAACTGCCTATTTTGTCATTTATTATAGTACAATAATATTCCATTCTGTGTGTGTGTGTGTATATATATATATATATATGCTGCAATTTGTCCACCACCTTAATTTTCAGTTCTTGGGAAAGCTTTCCCACCATCTGTTGGAGGGTATCATTCTTTCTCCCAGCTAATCCATTTTTTAATCTCTTGTTTCATTCATCCAGGTATTCATGAAATCTCTATGGCCAGGACATTTTCCCCCCTTAGGCTCTATCTGGACTTGTAGAATTTTACTCTTTTCCTATGGGTTTACCTCCTTGGGCATCTCACAATCCAAGGTACAGCTAGGTCTGGCTATACAGTGAAGTGGTTGTATTATTTTAATTCACACTGCATATTTCCATTGGGTTAGACCCAATTCCCATAGTTGACATAATTACTTTGCAGAGTGTGAATCTGAATACACACAACAATTTCATAGGAGTTATCATTTGCACTAATTAGGTCCTAGGTTACTTTATTATTTTTAACATTTGCTTAGGTCTATTTACATCATTAGTCTCAGTATTGGGATTAGGGTCAAACTCCACGTTGGCACTTCTGGATGGTGTGGGCAGACCTTGATTGGTCATGAGTGAGATTGTTTGGTGGTATCTTCTGCTGTGGTTCAAGCCCAAGCTGCCCGTATGGTACTCTGAGCCTTTACCAGTGCTGAAGCTATCAAAGTGTAAGGTTGTATGTGTTATTAGTTCCAGTCACTCTTTTGTACTTTTTTGTTACCATGGGGGGGGGAGGACATTGTTCTAGTTGTAAATTTGTATGCTGTGTCAAAATGAAATTTATCATTTTAAAAAGTTGGAAAAGAAAACCCAACCACCTTTGTGCTTAGGAATATCAGAAAGGGAGAAGAGGAGTGCCAAATTTGAATAAAAAATGGATACTGGACATGAAAATGAACATTTATAAGCTAGATAAATTGGGACCAATTATTCTATTTATCAAAGGTTTTACAGCAGGATTCTTTAAAATGGTAGGTATCATATAAATACTCTTATAATGTTTGTTTAGTGACCATTAACTATTTGATTAGAGTCAGCCAAGGGTGTGTATGAGTTCCTGGTTCTGAGGCAAGAGAAAATTTAGGCTTAGATCCAGCTTCTTACACTAGTTATGGGGCCCTGACCCTAAGAAAACTCTGGAAAAGGAAACTTTTGAGCTAAAGAACCTTTGTAATTGAAGGTCAGTTAGCTCTCCAAAATGATAATGTAAATCAATGGGAGTGGAAGAGTTGGAAATAAAGGGTTAGGTTTGAATCACGGTTGTGTCACTCTGGAAAAAAATCAATAATCATTAACGAATTGAGAAGAGAGGGGAAATGAAGGGAATAAGCATTTATATAGCACCTACTATGTGCCAGGCACTGTCCTAAACCCTTTACAAATATTCTCTCATTGGATTGAATTGGATTTGAGCTTGGCTACTTGCTAGGTACTCAGGATTCAAATGGAGGAGTGGCAGGGAGGGGATGGATCTAAACAGTCTCTATTGTCAAGAACTTACAGATTCTCTCAGAGGAAACAAGGTGTGTGATATATCACACATATGTAATGAAATTTGGAAAGGAAACAAGGTGTGTGATATATCACATATGTAATGAAATTTGGAGAGGGAGACACATGTGGCTAAGGAGAACTTGAAAATCCTTACATAGGATGTGGACCTTGAGTTGAGCTATTAAGGGAGCTAGGTAGCACAGTGGATAGAGCACTGGGCCTGGAGCCAAGAAAACTTATCTTCCTGAGTTCAGATCTGGCTGCAGACACATTAGCTGTGTGACCTGGGCAAGTTGTCTCAGTTTCCTCTTCTGTAAAATGAGACAGAGAAGGAAATGGCAAACCACTCCAGGATCTTTGCCAAAAAAAATCCTAGATAGGGTCCCAGAGAGTCAGACATGACTCAATATCAACCAAAGGATCCTATGAAGTAGGGGCAAAATGAGGGTGCATTTGAGGCATAGAAGACATGGGAAAGCACTGGGTAGGCTGTTAAGTATGAGAAAACCAGTTTGGATGGAATGTAGTGAGTATGTGGTCAGGAGTAGAGTGTAATGAACCTGGAAAGGAAGACTGCAGCCAGTTTGTGAAGGACTTTAAAAGCCAAGCAGATCTTTTGAGATTTGAGGAGCAGAAATCACTCTGATGCTTTAGGAGGATTACTTGGGCTGCTGGGTGTAGGATGGGTGGGATAGGGAAGAGATTAGAAGCAGGGAACCCAAATCAGTAGTCCAGACAGGAAGTGAGGGAGGCCAGAACTAGGATGGTGGTTTTACAATTGTAGAAAATAGGATAAATGGGAGAGCTATTTAAAAAGTAGGCAGACTTTTTGACCTTGTCATACCACCAGTAGGCAGACATCTCAAAAGTGGTCAAAGACAGAACATGGGGAAAGGACCCACAGAAAAAAACATTTACAGTAGCACTTTTTGGATTTTAAGTGAGTTGATCGTCAGTTGTGGAAAGGCTGAACAAATTATGGCTTGCAAACGTAATGGAATATTATTTTATCATAAGAAGTGACAAAACCAGGGGTGGCTAGGTGGCGCAGTGAATAGAGCGCCGGCCCTGGAGTCAGAAGGACCTGAGTTCGGAGCGGCCTCCGACACTTAATCCACACAAACAAAAACCTAGCCGTGTAACCTTGGGCAAGTTACTTAACCCCAATTGCCCTAAAGGGGCAGCTAGGTCGGAGTTGGGATGACCCGAGATCAGATCCGGCCTCAGAAAATGAGCACCCAGGCATAAAATAATGACTAGCCATGTAACCTTGAGCAAGTTACTTAACCCCAATTGCTTAAAAAAAAAAAAAAAAAAAAGAAGTGACAAAACCTGAGAAGACTTATATGAAGTGATACAGAGTGAAATGAGCAGAACCAGGAGAAAAATTTGTATATGACTACAATAATATAAAGGAAAACAATGACCAATCACAACTCCAGAAAACTGATAATAAATCATTATCATCAATGTAGGGGGCATTGGACTAGATGAACAGAAAGAGGCATATATTTTCAGACAAAGTCTTCTTAGACATAGCCAAAGTATGAATGAAAAGGCATTTGTTAAGGACTTACTATGAGCCAAGTACTGTTCAAAACTGTAGATTCAAAGAGAAAAAGGAGATACTCTGATTTCAAGGCACTCCCACTCTAATTGGTGAAGAAAATAATACATTTAGGAGAGTAGAGCTACAAGATGAATCCAAAGGCCTGAAAGCCTTAAGGGTACAGCTGTAGCTGTAGCTGGCCAAGTCCAGGAGTCCTTAGGATGAATGGGAGAGAGAGCCATTAGGAATATCCTCAGCATTGGAATTGTGGGCATGGGTCTAAGGGTCAGAGTAGAGGGGGAATTTTTGGCAGGGATGATGATATGGGTTCAGTTTCAGGTCAGGAAAGGAAAAGGAGAAGGGGGTATTGACAGGAAGATTAGGGCAGTGGTCTGGGTGGGGAAAAGAGAAAGGGGAGTCACAGTAGATGCTAGTTCCAGATGAGGCCTTTCAAATGCTCACTTTGGGGCTTTTTATTTTCTAGGAGAAGAGTTTGAGGGGTAATTATAAGGATGAGAAAAAGAAGAAAGAAAAGCATGTCAACGAAACATTAAAAAATACACATAAGAGAACAGAACAAAGTTCAGAAGGAGATAAAGACAACTATTGACAAATCTCAATTAAAATTATTGTGATAAATTTAATATGTAACATCTCTGACCACGTGAGCCTGGGTAGCTCCTTGGACTGCCCTGGGATACTGTATACGTGTATATTATATTAATTATGTTATATTATATATCATATCATATTATATTATATTATTTTATATTATATTATACTTAAGCCCCCAAGCTGTGTTTAATAAAGGTTAATTTTTTGAAAAATATAGTTCTGTTTTTCTGTTCTTTGTATATGGATATTTTTACATTTAATTTCTTTTTTCCACTTAATAGTATTTTATTTTTTCTAATTACATGTAAAGATAGTTATCAACATTCACTTTTATAAGATTTTGAGTTCCAATTTCCCCCCCCCATCCTCTCCCCCCTCTTCAAGAATGTAAGCAATCTGATGTAGGTTATACATGTACAATCATATTAAAAATATTTCCACATTGGTCATGTTGTCAAAGAAGAATGAGAACAAAAGGGAAAAACCATGAGAAAGAAAAAATTTAAAACGTGAAAATGGCATGCTTTGATTTGCATTCAGACTCCATAGTTTGTTTAATTTCAGAATAAAATAAAATTTACAAATATTTTTTAAAAGGGGATAGAAATATGCATTTATTAAGTGCCTACTATGTACCAGGAAGGGCAGCTAGGTGGCTCAGTGGATAGAGTTACAGGCTTGGAGTCAGGAAGACTTGAGTTCAAATGCAGCCTTAGATACTTAGTAGCTGTATGACCCTGGGCAAGTCATTTCACTACTGTTTGCCTCAATTTCCTCATCTGTAAAATAAGCTGGAGAAGGAAATGGCAAACTACTCCATTATTTCTGCCAAGAAAATCCCAAATGGGTCACAAAGAGTCAGACATGATTGAATAATAGCAACAATAACATGTGCTTTACAGAGAGTATGTCATTGGATCCTCACAACAGTCTTACGAGGTAGGTGCTGTAATTATGTCTATTTTGTAGATGAGGAAACTGAGACAAATAGGGTTAAGTGACTTGCCCAGGGTCACACAGCTACTAAGTGTCCGAGGCTGGATTTGGACTCAGGTTTGTCCTGACTCCAGGTCCAGTGCTCTATCGACTAGCTATTTTAAAAATAGGGAGAACTTCCTTTCTTCTCTCCCTTCTTTGTAAAGGTCAGGAACCATGAGCGTTGAACGCTACATATAAAGTCAGATTTAGTTGATATGTTCCCTTTGTTGTGGTGTTTTCCCCTTTCCTCCTTAAAAAAAAACAAAAACCCACAAACTTTTCTATAAGGGGTAGTTCTCTAGAAGGAAAAGGAGAAGGGATATATTAGGAAACAAAGGGGAGGCAAAACCAAAAGATATCAATAAAAAGATTTATAGTAGGCAGAAATTTCAAACCAAGGAAAATAGAAAAAATATGTCTTCTGCGGACTTTCTAATTCTTTCACCTGACTTGGGTTAATGCCTATTTGAATAGCTATAGCCTAGGAACTGTTCTTTGGTATAAAGGGATCATCCTAATCCAAGTAATACCAATAATATTGATTTGAAAGGAACTAATAGACCTTCTATGTTCTTGTTCTATCTTTGACAAGAATCAAGGTCAAATCAAGGAGAGGACCATTCTCTCTATACAATTAGTTGAATCTTGCAAATATGATCCCAGAGGGATGTGTCTTCTTGCTCCCAGATGGTAATTGGACTACAATTGTCAAGAAGGGAGATTGCTGTTAATTTTCATTTGGTCCTTAATGCTAACTATCTTCAGGGCCCCGGTCTTTATTCATACATTGTAGCATTTAATCCATTTAGGGAATTAACTAGGCTTTTCTCTAAATATCCTGGAGTGGTAAATCCCACAGGTTGATTAAATATTGTACAAACCAGCATCCCTTTTAATTACCTTTCTGTATTTCTTCAGTAATTGCAGCAATTTGGGGTAAGGGGCTTCCCCCTCTGTCTTGCTAGTGTTTTGTTCCTCCAATACTTCAAATTTTTGGAACAAGTCCAGGACTCCCCAAACCATAAAAACTCAGAAGGAGACCTCACTTCACCCTTCCTAGAACAATTTACTGACATGACCACTTTCTAATTTGATTATCCAAGTTTTAGGCATAAGTCCTAGATCCTTTAAGCCAATATTATAAAAAATAGAAATCATAGGAAGATCTCACATCTTCCTTCCTACCTATAACTGTTATCTAATGATGTGACCATTGCCACTTAACTGTCCAAATTTTAGGAATAAATCCTGAATTTCTTGAGCAAATTAAAAAAGAAATAACTAGAGGGAGGTGTTACTTTTAACTCTTTTATTATGATCCACTAATCTGACTCTCAATAGAGTTTTTAAAATCTAAAACATTGCAGCTAAACTCTGGAGAATGGCTTATAATTTGGTTGTTTAATCATTTTCAGTCATGTCTGACTGTTTGTGTCCCTATCTGGGTTCTTCTTGGCAAAGATACTGGAATGCTTTGCCATTTCCTTCTCCAGTTCATTTTGCAGAGGAGGAAACTGAGGCAAACAGAGGTTAAGCAATTTTTCAGGATCACAGCTACTAAGTGTGTGGGGTTACAATTGAACTCAGATCTTTCTGACTGTAGGCCCTGTGGGCTATCCACTGTACCACCCAGTTATCCATGACTTATAATAGGCCACAATATTTAATTTGCTTTATCCTATGTGCTTCTCCAATGCTGGGCACATGTTTTTTGCCTAATATATGTTTCCTTGCTTGACTTATTACTTTGTATATATTGTGTACAGTAGAACCTTGGTTTACAAATTTAATTTGTTTTGAAATTCTGTTCATCATGTGATTTGTTCATATTAAAAAGTGAATTCTCCCATGTAATGTGAAATTGGACAATCGGTACCACATCTCCAAAAATATTCACATGAAATTAATTATTTATAATTTTAAGTAAAATTTTTGTCTCTAATGTGCCTGAAATACAATAGCAATGATTAGTACACAATATAAACTGAAAATAAAACAAATTAAACTACAAGGAGAATCTCCTTCCATGACAACATTGGAGATTTCAACTGGGAATGTTCTCTCTTATGCTTTTGTTTTTTGAGGGGGGAAAGCAGGGCAATTGGGGCTAAGTGACTTGCTCAAGGTCACATGGATAGTAAGTGTTAAGTGTCTGAGGCTGAATTTGAACTCAGGTCCTTTTGACTCCAAGGCTGGTGCTCTATTCACTGTGCCACCTAGCCACCCCTTACGCTACTTTCACTAAAAGTAAGACTAACACTACTGCCTTCACTTATTTTTCATTTTTTAGAATCACTTTGATGTTTTGACTCGTGGATTTTTTTTCTTTCCGTTCATTTCTGACTAGGAATCTATCTGACAACACTTGTTTTTGATGTTTTTTCAGAATGTCATGGAAATGTGACAGTGGCTTTTCATTGAAAAATATTCATGGCTCTCATTGCTACAGACTTGTTTGGGCGATGTTTTTCAAGATAATTTTGCACTTTTTCCCACATCTTACAAACCTCCCTAATCTCACTTGATATGAGGGACTCCCGCAACCTCTCAACCTTCTCCTCAGAAGAGATCTCTTTCACGACCTCTCACTGTTGCTCTCATGCAGATCCATTAGTTTGTTCATCATCAGCTCCTGGCTATGTTGCAAATCACAGTCACCACTGTATACTTTTATGCAAAGTATTACTATGCATATGTAAACACACACGAACTCACTTGTAATGGTACTGTTAAGAGAGAACAATGCTGCCTTGAGGTCAATGCTGAATGAGGTTGGTTAGGCAGTATACCAACCTGAGGATCCTTTATTTGACCTATGAAAGCAAAAAACCAAAACAAAACCCCAAAACCAAACCATTGCCTTAGTTAAGCGTCATCCCTTCACAAGTTGTTCCAGTCTAAACACGATGTTCATAATGCAAATTTTTGTTCATCTTGCAGGACAAATTTTGTGAAAAAAGTTTTCCTCATCCAGCAAAGCATACATAAATCAGATTACTTGTAAACTGAGGTTCTACTATATTTAATTTTCTTTCTTTTTTTAGGTTATGCATGTACAATCATGTTAAACATTTCTATATTCGTCATATTGTGAAAGAAAAATCAGAACAAAAGGTAAAAACCATAAGAAAGAAAAAGCAAACAAAAAAAGTGTAAGTAGTATGCTTTGATCTGCATTCAGACTCCACAATCTGGATATGGATAGCATTTTCCACCATGAATCTTTTGGAATTGTCTTGGATCATTGTATTGCTGAGAAGAGCTAAGTCTATCATAGTTTGTCATCACACAATGTTGCTTTTACTGTGTACAATGTTCTCCTGGTTCTGCTCACTTCATTCAGTATCAGTTCATGTAAATCTTTCCAGGTTTTTAAGAAGTCCACCTGCTCATCATTTCCTATAGCACAATAGTATTCCATCACAACCATATACCACAACTTGTTCAGACATTCCCAAATTGAAGGGCATCCCCTCAATTTCCAATCTTTTGCTACCACAAAAATCCATTATACATATTTTTGTATATATGGGTCCTTTTTCCTTTTTAATGATCTCTTTAAAATACAGACCTAGTAGTGGTATTGCTGGCTCAAAGAGTAGACACAGTTTTATAGCCCTTTGGGCACAGTTCCAAATTGCTTTCCAGAATGATTGAATTAGTTCACAACTCTACCAACAATGCATTAGTGTTCCAATATCCCCCCCATCTTCTCCAACATTTGTCATTTTCCTTTTTTTTTCATATTAGCCAATCTAATAGGTATGAGTCTGTACCTCAGAATTGTTTTAATTTTCATTTCTATTATCAATAGTAATTTAGAGCATTTTTCCATATGACTATAGAAAGCTTTAACTTCTTCATTTGAAAACTGCCTGTTCATATCCTTTGACCATTTATTAGTTGGGGAATGACTTATAAATTTGGCTCAGTTCTTTTTATATTCTGAGAAATGAGGCCTTTATCAGAAAAACTGGCTGTAAAAATTGTTTTCCACCTTTCTGCTTTCCTTTTAATCCTGGTGGCATTGGTTTCGTTTGTGCAAAATTTTTAAATTTAATACAATCAAAATTATTCATTTTGCATTTCATAATGCTGTCTATCTCTTGTTTGGTCATAAATTCTTCCCTTCTCCATGGATTTGACAGGTAAACTATTCCTTGCTCTCTTAATTTGCTTATGGTATTACCCTTTATGTCTAACTCATGTGCCCATTTTGACCTTATCTTAGTATATGATGTGAGATATTGCCCTATGCCTAGTTACAGCCATATGATTTTTCTGTTTTCTCAGCAATTTTTGTCAAATAGTGAGTTCTTATCCCAGAAGTTGGAGACTGGGTTTATCAAACAGTAGATTACTATAGTCATTTACTACTAGGTCTTATGTGTCTAACCTACTCCATTGATCTGCTGATCTATTTCTTAGCCAATGCCAAATAGTTTTAGATCTGGCACAGGTAGGCCACCTTCCTCTGCATTTTTTTTCATTAATTCCCTTGATATTCTTGACCTTTTGTTCTCCCAGATGAATTTTGTTATTTCCTTCTAGCTCTATAAAATATTTTTGGTAGTTTGATTGGTATGGCACTGAATAAGTAAATTAATTTAGGTAGAATGATCATTTTTATTATATTAGCTCAGCCTAGCTATAAGCAATTGATATTTTTCCAATTGTTTAGATCTGACTTTATTTGTGTGAAAAATGTTTTGTAATTGTGTTCATATAGTTCCTGGGTTTGTCTTGGCAGGTAGACTCCCAAATATTTTATATTGTCTACAGTTATTTTAAATGGAATTTCTCTATCTCTTGCTGCTGGGCTTTGTTGGTAATATATAGAAATGCTGATGATTTATGTGGATTTATTTTATATCCTGCTATTTTGCTAAAGTTGTTAATTATTTCAAGTAGTTTTTTAGTTGATTCTCTAGAATTCTCTAAGTATACCATCATATCATCTATAAAGAGTGATAGTTTTGTATTATTGCCTATTCTAATTCCTTCAATTTCTTTTTCTTCTCTTATTGCTAAAGCTAAGATTTCTAGTACAATATTGAATAATAGTGGTGATAATGGGAATCCTTGTTTTACCCCGATCTTATTGGGAAAGTTTCTAGTTTATCCCCATTACATATAATGCTTGCTGATGGTTTTAGATAGATACTACTTATCATTTTAAGGGAAACTCCATTTATTCCTCTGTTCTCTAATGTTTTTTATAGGAATGGGTGCTATATTTTTGCCAAAAGCTTTTTCTGCATCTATTGAGCTAATCATATGATTTCTGTTAGTTTTGTTATTGATATGGTCAATTATACTGATAGTTTTCCTAATATTGAACCAGCCCTGCATTACTGGTATAAATCCCACCTGGTCATAGTGTATTATCCTTGTGATAAATTGCTGTAATCTCTTTGTTCATATTTTATTTAAAATTTTTGCCTCAATATTCATTAGGGAAATTGGTCTATAATTTTCTTTCTCTGTTTTGGCTCTTCCTGGTTTAGGTATCAGCACCATATTTGTGTCATAAAAGGAATTTGGTAGGACTCTTTCTTTGCATATTTTCCCAAATAGTTTATGTAGCACTGGGATTAATTGTTCTCTAAATGTTTGCTAGAATTCACTTGTAGATCAATCCATCCCTGAAGATTTTTTCTTAGGGAGTTCACTGATGGCTTGTTAAAGTTCTTTTTCTAAAATGGGTTATTTAAGTATTTTATTTAACTTTCTGTTAATCTGGTCAATTTATATTTTTGCAATTATTCATCCATTTTACTTAGATTGTCAGACTTATTGACACACAGTTGGGGCAAAATAGTTCCTCATTACTGCTTTAATTTCCTCGTCACTGATGGTGAATTCATCCTTTTCATTTTTGATACTGGTAATTTGGTTTCCTTTTTTCTTTTTTTTAATCAAATTAACCAAATGTTTATTTTTTTATATTATTTTAGTTTTATTTATTAGTTCAATAGTTTTCTTAATTTCAATTTTATTAATCCCTCCTTTGATTTTTAGAACTTCTAATTTGGTATTTACTTGGGGATTTTTAATTTGTTCTTTTTCTAGCTTTTTTAGTTGCATACCCAATTCATTGATCTTTTCTTTCTTTATTTTATTCATGTAAGCATTCAGAAATATAAATTTTCCCCTAAGAACTGCTTTGGCTGCATCCCATTAGTTTTGGCATGTTGTCCTATAATTGTCATTCTCTTCAATCAAATTATTGTTTCTATGATTTCTTGTTTGACCCACTCATTCTTTAAGATTACGTTATTTAGTTTCCAACTAATTTTTCATACATCTTTCCATGGTCCTTTATTACACATAATTTTTATTACATCATGATCTGAAAAGGATGCATTTAATATTTCTGCCTTTCTGAATTGGATTATGAGGTTTTTATGCCCTAATATATGGTCAGTTTTTGTATAGGTGCCATGTACCACAGCATTCTTTTCTATCCCCATTCAGTTTTCTCCAAAGGCCTATCATATCTAACTTTTCTAAAATTCTATTCCCCTCCTTAACTTCTTTCTTGTTTATTTTGTGGTTAGATTTATTTAGCTCTGAGGGGGATGTTTAGTATTGATATTACTTCATAGTCTATGGTACCTTTTAGTAAGATGTAGTTTCTTTCCTTATCTCTTTTAATTAGATCTATTTTTGCTTTTGTTTTATCTGAGATCGGGATTGCTACCCCTGCTTTTTTTTTTTTTTTACTTCAGCTGAAGCATAATATATTCTGCTCCAGTTTTTTACCTTTACTCTTGTGTATCTCTCTGCTTCAAATCTGTTTCTCATGAACAACATATTATAGGATTCTGCTTTTTAATCCATTCTGCTATCTGCTTCTGTTTTATGGGAGAGTTCATCCCATTTACATTTACAGTTATGATTACTAACTGTGTATTTCCCTCCAGCCTATCCCCCTCCACACACACCATTTTATACTTTTCTCTCTCCTTTCACCCTGTCTGTCATCACCAGTGTTTTGCTTCTGACCACCACCTCCCTCAATCTGCTCTCCTCTCTATCACTCCCCTTCCTTTTTTCCCCTTCCTACTTCTACCCTCCTTCTATCAGCCCCTGCCCTTCTTTTTCTTTCTCCTTTCCTTTTGTACTTTCAAACAGGGTAAGATAAATTTCTATACCTAAGTGTACTCTCTCTGAGCCAAATCCAATGAGAGTAAGGTTCAAACAATGCTTACCCCTCTCTTCTTTTCCTCTACTGTAATAAGTCTTTTGCACCTCTTCATATGATGTACTTTACCCTATTCTTCCTCCCCCTTTCCTCTTCTCCCCGTACAATCTTTTTTTCCATCCCTTAATTTTTTTATATCATTACATCAAAGTCAACTTATACACACCTCCTCTGAATACATGTATACTACTTCTAACTGCCCTAATAGAGATACAGTTCTCAAGAGTTAGAAGTTTCATCTTCCTATGTAGGGACGTAAACAGTTAACCTTATTGAATAACATGTTTTTTCTTCTCTGTTTGCCTTTTAATGCTTCTCTTGAGTTTTGTGCTTGAAGACTGAATATTCTGTTAAGCTCTGGTCTTTTCATCAGGAAAATCTGAAAGTTCCCTATTTCACTGAATATCCATCTCTTCCCCGAAAGAGTGTACTTTTTTTTAATGCTCATTTTTGCTGAGTAGTTAATTCTCGATTGTAATCCAAGCTCTTTGCCTTCCAGAATATCATATTGCAAGCCCTCCAATCTTTTAATGTGGAAGCTGCTAAGTCCTGTGCAATCCTGACTAAGGCTCTTTGATATTGATTGTTTCTTTCTGGTTGCTTGCAATATTTTCTCCTTGACTTGATAATTCTGGAATTTGGCCACAATATTCCTTGGAGTTTTCATTTTGGGATCTCTTGGAGGAGGTGATCGGTGTATTCTTTCAATGACTATTTTACTCTCTGGTTCTATGATATAAGGCAACTTTCCTTGATAATTTTTTGAAAGATGCTGTGCAGGCTCTTTTTTAATCATGGTTTTCAGGTAGTCCAATAACTCTTAAATTCTCTCTCCTGGAAATATTTTCCAAATAAGTTGTTCCAATAAAATATTTTACATTTTCTTCTTCTTTTTCCAATCTTATGATTTTGTTTGACTGATTCTTGATGTCTAATAGAGTCATTAGATTCCATTTGCTGATTCTAATTTTTAAGGTATTATTTTCATCAGTTAACTTTTGTACCTCCTTTTCCATTTAGCCAATTCTACTTTTTAAGGAATTGTTTTCTTTGGGGGATTTACCCCTCATTTGGCCAATTGTATTTTTTAAGGAATTATTTTCTTTGGTCAATTTTTGTCCTTCCTTTTCCAAGCTGGTGACTCTCTTTTGTATAACTCTCATTTCTTTTCCCAATTTTTCTACTTTCTCTCTTATTTGATTTTTAAAATCCTTCTCGAACTCTTGCAAGAAGGAACGGCTTGAGGCCAATTCATATTTCCCTTTCAGGCTTCACATGTAGGCATTCTGACATTGTTGTCCTCTTCTGAGTTTGTTTTGATCTTCCCTGTCACCATAGTAGCTTTCTATGGTCAAGAGACTTTTCTGTGTGTTTGTTTTTTTTCCCTCATTTTTAGTCTATTTCATGACTTTTCAAGTTGGGTTCTGCTCCTGGGACACAGGGGGCACTGTTCCAAGCTTCTTGTGCTAGGGGCCAAGGGCCTGATTGCTGGCTTTATTCGATGGGGCCTCAGGTGCTGGCAGCTTGCCCACTGCACTGGGGTGGCCCAGCCTAGTTGTGCTGGTTGTGCCAGGGCTCCAGGACTAGAAATTTGCCTCTCTGCTGGGGTTGGAGGTCTTACAGGTTGGCCTACAGGGCCTCAGTTACTGATATGTACTGTGGCTAGGAGTCTCCAGCTGGTTTGCCCAGACACTGTTTGTGCTGGGATGAGCTTCCCTTTTTATCCAAATGAAACAGCGCTTTTCTGAAGTCCAAGTTATCTTAAGCTGGAAAATTGTTTCAGTCTGTCTTTTTGTAGGTTCTATTGCTCCAGCATCCATTTAGAGGCTTGATTGAATGTTGTTTCTGAGGGAAACTAGGGAGAGGTCAGGCAATTTCCTGGCTTGCCCCTGAGCATTTGATTTTCTAAGCACACTTTGTTTCCTCAGGCAGAATTAAGTTTATTCTTTTTGTATATCCAATACACAGTGCCTGCCACAGGAGATTAATAAATGCTTCTTGAATTGAAGTGGGGAACAGAGGGAGGAACATGTGGAGTTCTATGAGCATTCCATCCTTCTTATGAGATGACCTACCTATCTTGACTTTTTCATTCAGTAATTCATGACAGGGGCAGGATTCTATGAATTATTTTTCCTAAATGAAAGTTGTAAACGAGTCCCAGTGTGAACTCGGGGCTGGGCGGACACGAGCGGAGAGCCCAGAAATGAATTACTGCTCCCGTGTGCATTTTGTTTCCAAAATTATTGTACTCGTTCTTAGCAGAGAAAGCAAAGGATAAAGCTACACACGCCTTTTTTTTCTGAGCCTCACAGACACTCCCCTCCACGCGCTTCCTTCCCCTCTCTCCCACTAGGGGACTGGCGCCCTCAGACTATTTCTCTCACCCGGTCCCCTGCCCCGCCCCCCAACACTAAAGTTTCAGTCCCAGGAGCAGCTTTTTTGCGCATACGCGCTTCTCAGTTTCCCACAAGCCACGTCCGCAGGGACCGAGGCCACGCCTCTTTCGCCTCCCCCGCCGTTCAGTAGTCGCCCGCACGCTGGTTCCCCGTCCCGCCCCCTTGCTCCCCTCTTCCCCGCCTCCGACAGAAAGGAACTTCCAGTTGGAGGTGGCGGCTGCGCCTGCGCCGGGGCCTGCACCTGAGCGGAGGGGCGGGGCGGAAGAGGCGCGGCTTCGGTGTCTGTGACAGCCGTCCCGTGTGAGTAAGGGGCAGGCGGTGCGAGGGCTCTTCTGGCCTCAGGGGCCGCCCTTCCCCTGTCTTTGGTGGTGGTGCGGCTGTAGGCGTCTGTGGCTGTGGGCTGAGGATGGGCTGGGGTGGGGAGGGAAAGGGCCGCGCCCTCCTTGAGACCTGGGACTGGAGGGGGGGGATGGGTGCGCGTGCGCCTTCCCTGAGCCTGGGGAGAGGAAGGGGGAGGGGGATTGGGGAGAGGGAAAAAGGGAAAAGGAAGTCAGGCCAAGGTTAGGTCAGAGCCTGGGTTTCTTGATGCGGCCTTAGCGCGCTGCTGCCTCTCTGCAGAGGGGAGACGTTTGCCTTGAAGCAAACATTTAAAAAGCTAAAATTCCCTCGGGTAGATTGGCATCTTCTTCGGGCTGAGAAGTTGGCAGCCTCGCCTCCCGGGAGCCTGGGGCCCTTTGGCCTGCCCGGCCCGCGAACTCAATGCCCTGGGACTTGGACGCGGGCGGGGCTCGGCCCTGTGAGAGGGAAGGGGTTATGCAGATCTGTAGATCCACGTGTAGGACTTGAACCCAAGTCTTAATGCTCATCGAGGCTAGCCCTCTGTCCTCAGCCTCTCATTTTTATATATGTGTCTACACATCTGACACTTCAAAGCGCTTTATTCATTATTCATTTGAACCTCTATCTGGTGAAGTCAATAGACTTCATAGATAATAATCCTCATTTTACTTCCAAGCTTTAATGCTCATCATCATCCCCATCGTCATCATTATTCCTATTTTTGTGGCGCAGACGGATCAAGGGCCCGGCCGGGAGGTAGGGCTCCCACGATGAGTGTCTGAGGCTGGCTTTAAACCATTTATCCATCAATCTCTACTTGTTGGCATTAGAAGTCCAGCATTCAAAGAGCCTTTTTACAGGAGGAGGAGGAAGAGGGTACAAAATACACATGCAGAGTAAATACCAGGAGCTTGGCGGGGTGGGGAGTCAGCTGGGGATGTCAGAAAAGGCCTCGGTTTTGTTGCTCAGGGAGAACCTCGGAATTCTGAGAGGCACAGGTGAGGAAGAAGGATGTTCTGGGTTGGGGACAGAATAGTGTACTTGAATTTTAAAAGTAGTGGTGCTTATGGCATTTCAGTTGGGTCTGACCCTTTGTGACCCCAATTGGGGTTTTCTTGGCAGAGACACTGGAGTGGTTTGCCTTTTCCTTCTCCAGCTCATTTTACAAATGAGGAAAGTGAGGCAAAGAGAGTTAAGTGACTTGCCCAGGTCAAACAGTAAGTTTTAGAGGAAATCTGACAACTGTTGGAAAATGTCAAATTCTGTAGTATAGTGTGAAAAAAGGAGAAATTAAAATGATTACAGTTGGAGAAAAAGCCTCATATGAATCCTACCACTGCTAGGCAGAGACAAAAATAAAATTGTATGTTCCTGAGGACAAATGTACATATGTAGATATACACCAAATTTATACAAAAAAATACAGGGCAATTTTTTTTTTTTGGTAGGGAAAGGCATCAGCTGCTGGAGGGATCAGGAAATGTTTCATGTAGAACTGAGATTCTTAAATTTTTTTTTGTCATAGACCTTTTTGCAGTAATGATAAAATTTCCAGACCCTTTCTTAGAATACTGTTTTATGTTCATGAAATAAAATATATAGGATTGCATAGGAAACCTTTAATTAACCAAATGTAAAAAGTTCATAAACTCTGGGTTAAGAACTCTTGATGTAAATAGTGCAAGCTGAGTTTTCAAGACAAGGCATCGGAAGAGGTTGAGGTGAGGAGGAACTGCATTCCAGGCTTGGGAGACAGTGCAAAACCACAAAGATGGAAGATGAAATACGCTGTGTAAAGAACAGCAAAAAAGCTAGTTTGACTGGATCATAGAGTGAGGTAAGGGGAGTAATATTTAACAAGGTTGGATAGGTAGGTGTGAAGAGCTTTAAAAGGCAGAGGAGTTTATATTTGATCCTAGCAGCAATAGAAAGCCACTGGAGATTATCAAGTAAGGGAATGACATGATCAGACCTGTGCTTAGGGGTACATATGTGTGTGTGTGTGTGTGTGTGTGTATGTGTGTATGTAAAACCAGTATATTTTCTATTATTACTGTTATATATTGTGACATTAAAATATAGCCAGCTTATATTGACTTTTTAAAAAGTCACACATTTACACAAAAACTTCATAAGGTTATTGTTGGGGCAGCTAGGTGGTGCAGTGAGTAGAGCCTTGGCCCTGGAGTCAGAAGGACCTGAGTTCGGATCCAACCTCAGACACTAAACGCACATACAAATAAAAAAAACAACAACCTAGCTGTGTGACCTTGGGCAAGTTACTTAACCCCAATCGCCCTCCAAAAAGCAAAAAAAAAAGTGTATTAAGTGTAGATAGTATAGCATATTAAGTGTAGAAAGATTATTCTGTAAAGAATAAACTTTCATTAAAGTAGAGAAAAGTATATCAAATAGTTAGATTCATGGTATCAGGCAGTTTATCTTCACAAGTGGGTTAGCATTCAGAAATGATAACATGTGTAAAATCATATTATCTTTGTGGACACTGCAGTTCTATAATTATTGATTGAAATTCCATACACATTTTTATGCTTGAGTAATTATTGAAATTGAGAATATTCAGTGGATCGATTTCAGTCATATATTACAGAAAGACCCCAGCTGTTGCCAAGCAAGTTTTCAAGAGAGAAATACAAATGCATGCATTGGCATGGAATTAACAAGTTTAAAAATATGCCTTTACTAGAAAATATAGAAAAAATGTAAGCATTAAAAACATCAATTCTGTACTTATTGTGTATGATGATGGCACTAACCCATGTAAAGCTGTGGAGGATGGTGAGTCTTTAAAAACAATCTCCCTCTCATGCCAATAGAATACTGTTGTTTAAGAGTGCTATTTACTAGGTGAAACAAATGAAGGGGAATTCCTGCCTTGACTTGTACTTGATTTCACTTGAATTTAAGAGAGCTTTGGTGCATCACTTATAGAATGATTGCAGTCTCTTTAGTGAATGTGAAAACAGCTTGAAATGTTTAGATTTTGTAACTGGGGGGGGCTTTTCTTCTGCTTAACTAAAAAGACAAGATGCTAATTTAGGTAACAGTTGTCAAGTCCTTCGCTCCTGCAACTGTAACCCATACCTTAGGACCTAGAAGTTCCAACGGCAGCACTGGGACTTTGTCTTTTTTCTTTCATGGGATCTTTTTAGGTTGATTTTGAATATGTTAAGAATTCTTGGTTACATAAACTATTATTTATGAATTACATAATAAAATGATAATATCAAAAGGTCACTCAACCCTTTTTAAAAAAATACCAGCTGCCAACATGTGAAGAGATGATGTAAATTAATCCTTATATTAGCCTGAGCAAAAACATAGTTAAGAATGTGGTATTTTCCTCCTCCAATTTATATAATGTATTTCAAATCTAAACAGTGGAAAATGTTGAACTGGAAATCAGAAGACTGAGTTCTTATCTTGGTTCTGCTACTTATTACTTCTGGACCTTGGATGAGTGATTGAACTCTCTTTGGACCTCTGTTTCTTTATTTATAAAATTGAAGGATATAAGAGACAAGATTGGATAGAGACTAAATTGAGAATAGATGATTGTTAAGGTACACCCCAGCTCCAAATTATTGATCCTAGGATCCTTTTTAGTGTTTTGTAATTCTTAAAATTATATATAAATTAATAATCATTTATGAATATGAAATGATGTTTGGAAGAGGAAATAGGCTAGTCATGTGGCAAGAGCAAGGGATAACTAAGGAAAAGTGCATGTATTCTATTGGTATCTATGTGATTCCAGGAGATCTTAGAGGAAATCTTTTTGGAGTGTATACAGGATGACATGAATAGGAGTCAAATGAATGGGTTGCAATTGTAATTATTGAAGGAGATACATAAATTGATGAGCTCACAGATGTCCTCTCACCTCTCCACCTTCTACATGAAGCACTTCCTCCTTATCCCAGTGGCTCAGCTATGAATATTTCTGTCACTAAAAAAACCTCTTATATGTTATATTTATTTTCTTTATATTTTTAAATATACTTACATATGTATTTCTTATCTTCCCCATTAGAATGTAAGATCCTTGAGAATAGGTAGTGGTTCATTCTTTGTATTTGTATTCCCAGTGCCTAGCACAGTGTAGTTCATAGTAGGTATTTACTAAATGCTTGTTGGTTGATTAATTCATTCATTGAAGTATCAAAATATCCAGTACTCTTTACCATACTTGATCACACATTGTCTGAAAAGCATAGAGAATACAAGATCCGAGTGTGCTTATTGTTTACTGATTATAAAAAATCATTTAGTTTAGGAGGGCAAAGTGCCATTTTAAAGACTTTTTTCCTACAAGATATCTGCCATATGCCTATTAAAATTCAACAAGATTCCTTGAGAGATGCAACGACAGAACTTTGTGATTATTAGTATGAAATGAGGTATAAAACAGGGAGATATAACTCACTGGGAATATTGGCTACTGTCAAGGAAAATGTTCAGTGAAGAGACCAAATAGGAGGATTCTTAGTGGATTGTGAGAACCTTCACATTCTCTTGTTTGTGGATGGTGTTCTATGGCATCAAACCCTAGGACACTGCAGAATTTTCTAGATGAGATTTATAATCACTCAAGGAAGTTTCACCTTACTCTCCACAGAGGAGAAAAAAGAAAACGAGCCTGTTGTTCAGAATATGAAATGAAGTTAGATGGATAATCCTTAGAGCTAGTCCGTCAAAGGTTTAGATTTTGAAGGGGCCTTGAGGCCATCTAATCTAACATGCTCATTTTATGCAAAGAGGAAACCAGAGACTAATATTAAGTGATTTATCCAACACCGTCTTCTGACTCAACATTTGGCATTATTTCTACTGTAGCACTTACAACTCAGTACAGATGGATGATGAGTGGGGTCCAAAACTAAATAAGAACAGAGTATGTTGGGCAGTGAAAAAAAGATCCTGAAACAAAACCCCATCTTTTAAAAACCAGTACTCCTGTGGTGATGTTATATGGCTGTAAGTCAGGATATCACGGTTTGCAAAGAATTAATGTTCTGGGTCCCTACCCAAAGCCATTGGAGAGAGATGCATGGTGGGTGTGAATAGGCTGCAACATATTAGCAATGATAAATTGTGCATCAAAAGCAATATAAAAGATATAAAAGAGACTGATGAGCAGAAGAAGAGGTGAGCTGGTCATAACAGGGATAACAGATGGCCAGTCTGTGTGCTTCATTGGTACCAGCATAATGTCAAGGAATCTAGAGGAACGTTCTTAGCTTGATACAGATAATAGGTTCATATGGTGATCAGCACCATTTGAGGGAGAACCATTACATTAGTGAACTCACAGATTCATTGAAGTATTGTAGTTTCCATCTTGGCATTGTATGTGTCACTTATGAATAGAAAAGCTACATCCAGGGAAGTAGAGAGGAAATTCTGAAGAGTAGAGATGGAATGAAATGAGGTGTGTAGAACTAACTCATTGTATACTTAGTTGTATCTTCTGCTCTTGTGCCTTTTATTCTATTATTAAAACTCTTTGGTAGAAGTTAGATGGTACCATGGATAGAGTGCCAGGCCTGGGATCAGGAAGACATCTCTTCCCAATTTCAAATCTAGCCAAGTTACTTTAACTCTGTTTGCCTCTGTTCCTCATCTGTAAAATGAGCTGGAGAAGGAAATGGCAAACCATTACATTGTCTCAGCCAAGAGAACTCCAAATATGGTCATGAAGAGTCAAACATGACTGAAATGACTGAATAATTCCCAAAAGGGACAGAGAGCCCCTGTGAGGTGAAATAAAGTGTGTAGCTTTTTGTTGACTAAATAGACATTATATTGTGTTTACTATCCTTGTAGTTTTGTCTGACTACTAAATAAATTTAAGCCTTGAGTCTCAAATGGGGGCAGAATGCTTAGTGTCCAGGGAAGTAGAAGGAAGAACCTGTAGCTAAGTCCCAAAATAAAATCAGGAATTTTTTTATATTTGTGTCTCCATTCTCATTTCTTACATATATGAATTTGTCATTGTAGTTAAACATAGGGGATTTGCTATGGGATCAAACTAAAAAGACAAAGACTGGGATTTTTCTGTGATACGTTATGCTTGTGTTTTTGCCACGTAATGCCTGTGTGTATCTAAAATTCAAGTCCATGTCTACTCTTGAGAAAAAGTGAAAGGGCTGGAGGAACACATCTCTGTTCTTTAGATTATCAGTGGGAATTGAAGTGTTCCTGAAAAAATATGCTTCAAGGCAGAAATAAGAGCAAGAATATAAAGAGACAGGAAGGAATTCTCATCAGTTTGGGGGGATTGGAAGTTGGCAGAGAAGGAAGGGGACGACCACTGAAGATAAAATAGATATAATAACATAGATGGTATTTGCAGAAGGGGGACTATACTAGACTATTCCTGGAGGAAGCAGCTTTGTTGGGCTCTAGGGAATGTTGATGTCCATCAGGTAAGAGGTCATTCAGTAACAGAGGAAAAGCAGAGTAGTGATGAAGAATACCAAGGCAATTGTTTGTAGACCAGATAGGAATGAAGAGATCTGTTGTGCCAGGGTGTGTATCTGGATTGTAATGGAGATTGTTCTGAGAACTGTCAGACCGGATGACCACTAGCTACTTCTTATGATTCACACAGGAACAAATGAAACCTAAAAAATGTAGCTTAGCATTATAAAGAATTGGGAAAAACTAAGGCCCTGGAGCACAGGGGGTGTTTTTATCACTACTACTGATTGACGGTAGAGGATTCAGAAAAGAAAGACAGATAGGGGAAATGAACAGCTGGCTAGGAAGAAGGTGTGTTAGAACTAGATTTGGATTTTTAAGCCCTGGCTTAAACTGTTAGAAAGGTTAGATTTGGACAAGAGATGGTGTATACCCAACAAATGTCAGTAAAATCTATTTGTCTGAAGTCTTGAAAATCTAATTAAAGGATCTTTAAAATGAAAGTGAAGGAGGAAGGAGAAAACTACTCACCTAGATCTGATAAGCTTGGTCCCAAGGAATAACAGGTCCAGTGTTAGACGGAAGAAGAAAGGTACAAAAACTAATAGAAGATAGTATCTAAAGAGAGCTTGGCATATCTTTATGCAAGTGCACACAACGTATTGGAAATAAGTAGTGTGAACTAGAGATTAAAACAAGGAGGCAAATTTTATATCATTAAAATTGAGTGCACTTAAACTTGAGACTGGCGTTTGACTCTGGAAAGGTATAACTTATCCAGGAGGAACAGACTGTGTAAAAAATATCAGTAGCATCATATATTAATATAGTTAAAACGTATATAGTTTTTTGAAGTTTGCAAAGTGATTTACATATGTTATTTCATTTGATTTACTTCTTCATACTTTATAAGAAGGCAGAGAGCATATGGGTGAAGATCAGTGGAGTAGAAAAATATCTTAGGTGTCTACTGCAGGCTACTTGGACATAAGAAGAAAATAGTTGAAGAGACTGGAAAACATCACATAATCTGGCATGGAAACTTTATTTTAATATTTTATTTTGGGAAATATTTTAATAATGGGAAACTTTACCTATCTTAACATCTTCGTTGCCTTAATGATAATTTCATCCTTTTCTAATCATATGGACTATTACTGTGCCATAAGAAGTGATGATGAGAAATTCAGAAAACAGAAGAGAGTATAAAACTGGGAAAAACACCACACAACGGTGACTATAACATAAACGAAAATAACAATAACTGTGAAACTTGGATTAATTGCATTGACCACTTTTGGTCCCAGGATATTGAGGAAGAAAAATACACCCTTGTCTTGGTGAAAGGCAGGAGGATCTTGAGTATGGAAGGTTGCATATATTTTTAGATGTTACTTTAGTTGAGTTGTTGTTACAAGGTAGGTTTCATTGTGGAGACTGTTGGGAAATGCTTTTGAAATTTAATGAAAGTTATTAATTAGAGAGCAAAGTAGAAGAAACCATACATGGAACTTCTATTCTGGACTTAATTCTAAACAATAAGGAAAAACAGGTTGCTGAAATAGAGATGACAGGAACTTCTAAAATAAGTGACCACTCCATAATAGAGTTCGTGATTGAGTAAGAGTGAAAACCTGGACATAGTCTCATGTGCAACCTAGATTTTGAGAAAGCAAATTTCAAAGGGTTGAGGGAAAGGGTATGTAAGATCAAATAGTCCAGTATTTTGTTTGGGCCATTGGATATGACATTGGATTTGTAACAAAAAAATTTTGATGTAAAGTTCTTAATTAAATTTTGCTGATGCATACATGGCTCACTCCAATGAGGAAGAAAAAGGGGAAAACTGGTTAAAGTGTGGATGAATAGGCAATTCAGCAAAAAACTCAGGTAAGGAATATTTATAGATGTATTTTTGTTTTATATCACCTTCATTTCCAAATGCATCTCTCCCTATGTCCTTAATCAGTGAACATCAAGAAAAAAAAAAGGGGGAAACGGAAAAGTCGTTTAGCAAAATTTGCCAACATATCAAGTCTGACCTGTCATATTTATGGAGAGGGGAAGACTTCATGACCAAACAAGAATTAGAGAGCATTATAAAATACAAACAAAGCCAGTGTAACCAAGATTAAGAGGGAAGTGGAAAATTGGGAAAGAATTTTTACAACCACTGTCTCTGATAAAGGCCTCATTTCTAAAATATACAGAGAATTGAGTCAAATCTATAAGAATAGAAGTCATTCCCCAATTGATAAATGGTCAAAGGATATGAACAGGCAATTCTCAGAGAAAGAAATTAAAATTATCTATAAATCACTATTGATTAGAGAAATGCCAATCAAAACAACAAATGGAAATCACATCTCACTGGTCAGATTAGCTAAGATGACAAAACAGGAAAATGACAAATGCTGGAGAGGATGTGGAAAAATTGGATCACTAATACATTGCTGATGGAGTTGTGAACTGATTCAACGATTCAGGAGAGGAATCTGGAATTATGCCCAAAGGGCTGTAAGCTATTTCATATCCTTTGACCCAGCAATACCACTTCTAGGGTTGTATCCCAAAGAGATCATAAAAGCGGGAGGAAGACCCATATGTACAAAATTATTTATAGCAGCTCTTTTTGTGGTGGCAAAGAATTGGAAATTAAGGGGATGCCCATCAGTTGGGGATGGCTAAACAAGTTATAAAAAATGAATGTAATGGAATACTATTGTGCCATAAGAAACGAGGCTTCATATTTATATTTACCTGGAGAGGCTTATACAAACTGATGCTGAGTGAGAAGAGCAGAACCGGGAGAAATTTGTACACAATTACAGACACAACATATGTGTGATGATCAACTTTGATAGACTGGACTCTTCACAGAAATGCAGGGCTATAAGTCAACTCCAAAAGACTCATGATGGAGAGACATGTCTACATTCAGAGAAAGAACTAGAAAGAACAGAGTTTGAATGCAGATTGAAGCAAATTACCTGCTCTCTTTCATTTTCTCGTTTGGTTTTGTTTCCTCTTTCCCATTGTTCATTCCATATGTTACAATCCTTTTCAACCTGACCAGTGTCTAATGTGAAAAGTATCTGCAGATCCTATACCTGATTGTATGCCGTCATGGGGGGTGGGAGGAGGAAGGGGAAGAAAATTTGAAACTCAGGGAACTGTGGAACTGAATCTTATAAACTAAAAGTAAACAAACAAATTAAAGACACAAACAAAAACATATCAAGTCTGAAAGTATTTTTAAGGTGCCATGGTTGTAGTCAGGGCAGAGAAGAGAAGATGAGGAAGCTGATACAAATGCTCCAGAAGGAGGCCCAGGAATATGGCATATGTCTTTTTATGTAGTAAATTATATTTTCCATCATTGTAAAATCAGTGAATTTTGAAGAAAATGATATACAAAATTCTGTCAGTAATTGGCCAATATAGACTCGAATTAGCAAAAAAACTACTAGGTACAGATTAAGAACAAAATATAATATAATAATTATTTCTATTTATATCTCCATATACATACATCCATACATACATATCTCATGTTTAGTGCATACACAGTTCTGAACAGTAGCTTGTGAACTTGTGCCATGAACGAGCATTTCCAGGTATTTCTGATTTTATTGGAATATTTGCTTCTGGGCTTTGATAGTATGACAGAGCAGTCTCATGTGCAATGACAACTTTACTGAATCATTTGTTTTAAAAATACAGCTTTTTGTGAGCAAAGTTATAATTTGGGAACTTGGGGCATTATTTTGTTTAAATAAAATAATAAAATGTCAGTATTAATAAAATATCTAAAATAATATATGAGAGGACAGTATTTTACATTAATAAAATATATTTAATAATTTTTTTCTTAATTAAAAGGTTAAATCATCAACATATGCAGTTTATTTTATTTTTATTTTGCTTTTTGGAGGGCAATTTGGGTTAAGTGACTTGCCCAAGGTCACACAGCTAGTAAAAGTATCTGAGGCCAAATTTGAACTCAGGTCCTCCTGACTCCAGGGCTGGTGCTCTGTTCACTGTGCTACCTAGCCCCTCAACATATGCAGTTTCCTTTGAAAATATTTCTAATTGTATTTTCTCTTCATTTTCAAATAGGATTCTGTCAAAATTGTAAAAATTATGTATTTAAAATTCTAGTGAAATACAAAAGGCAGTTGTATTTTTGAATAGTTTTAAATATGCAAGTATTTGGTATACATTGTGTTGTACAAATTTAATTGCTTTTAATATGTACAAATATGCATATTTAATTATACAGTGGCTACAGTTTTAAAGAATGCATTTCCCTTTCCATTTAATAGCTCTGTGACTTGGCAAGTCACTTAACTTCTCAGGGCCTCAGTTTCCTCATTTGTAGTTA
Source organism: Gymnobelideus leadbeateri (assembly GCA_011680675.1). Lineage (NCBI taxonomy): Eukaryota > Metazoa > Chordata > Mammalia > Diprotodontia > Petauridae > Gymnobelideus > Gymnobelideus leadbeateri. The sequence continues at coordinate 171,482 of WOXC01009733.1, forward strand.
GGTTTTTAGTGGCTCACTTTCCAAGGGAAATAATTATAATCATAATTAATTATTAAACTGTTTCTCAAAAACACTTTTTTTATTGAGATGCAATCCAGAAACTCAAACACTTCTATATGAAGCCACCTTCAGTAAAAGACTTCCCAGAAGCAATTTCTTTAGAAATCTGAAAACTAGCCACCTCATTTTCTGAGTTTACTTTCTTGAAAAACTGTTGTTCCCTACTGCAATTTTTCAGAATTTTGGACACTTTAATTTATTTTTCATCGGTGTCCAATTTGCTTAAGTCAGGATGTTTTGATTCAAAATGGTGGCAAAGATTGTATTCCTTTGGAATGGCTATTCTCAGCAAATAAGGCACAATATTTTGTTTTGTGTAAGTAAACAAGTATCAATTTATTCACTCCAGATTAGACACTCTATGTTCTGATTCAATCCTCCATTTCTTTTTATCACCCATTTAACAAAGTCACCCCCAAACCTTTAATGTTAGAACCAAAAAATCTCCACAGCAGCTGCTCATGTACAAAGAAATACAGAACTGAGTGTCTGACCTTGGAAAAGGTGCCAGACACATGTAAATTGGAGGGCAGCTGTGCAGTGAGGGAGGGGAAGAAGCTCTTGTGTTGTTGCTGCTCATGGAGTAACAGAATATTCAATACCAGTAATGACTGAAAACAGTGAAAAAATAGGACTCTTGCTCCTGTCAGACTAGAGATATAAGAGTGGGTGGTTGTACCCAAACTAAACTATATATTTAGTGCCATACCAATCAATTTACCAAAAAACTACTTTGTAGAGTTAGACAAAATAATAACAAAATTTGGAAAAACAAATGGTCTAGAATATCAAGGGAATTAATGAAAAGAAATGCTAGGGAAGGTGGACTAGCTATGCCAGATCTTAATCTGTATTATACAGCAGCAGTCATCACAACTGCTTGGTACTGGCAGAGGTATAGGGTAGTGGATCAATGGAATAGATTAGGCGCAGGAGACCCAGCAGTTAATGAATATAGTAATCTATTGTTCGATAAACCCAAAGACCCCAGTTTTTGGGATAAGAATGCACTATTTGACAAAAACTGTTGGGAAAACTGGAATACAATATGGCAGAAAGTGGGTATAGATCACTATCTAACACCATATACCAAAATCAAGTCTAAATGGGTGCATGATCTAGGTGTAAAGAATGATACTGTAAGCAATTTGGGAAAGCAAGGAATAGTTTACCTGACAGATCTGTGGAGAGAGGAAGACTTTAGGACCAAACAAGAATTAGAGAGCATTATAAAATGCAAAATGAATAATTTTGATTACATTAAATTGAAAAGCTTCTGTACAAACAAAGCCAGTGTAACCAAGATTAAGAGGGAGGTGGGAAATTGGGAAAGAATTTTTACAACTTATGTTTCTGATAAAGGACTCATTTCTAAAATTTATAGAGAATTGAGCCAAATCTATATGAATAAGTCATTCCCCAATTGATAAATGGTCAGAGAAAGAAATTAAAGATATCTATAAGCATATGAAGAAATGCTCTAAATCACTATTAATTAGAGAAATGCAAATCAAAACAACTCTGAGATACCACATCTCTCCAGTCAGATTGGCTAAGATGACAAAACAAGAAAGTGACAAATGCTGGAGAGGATGTGGACAAATTGGAACACTAATACATTGCTGGTGGAGTTGTGAATTTATCCAACCATTCTGGAGAGCAATCTGGTATTATGCCCAAAGGATTATAAATAATTTCATACCCTTTGACCCAGTCATACCACTTCTAGGGTTTTATCCCAAAGAGATCATAGAAGTGGGAGGAAGACCCATATGTACAAAAATATTTTTAGCAGCCCTTTTTGTGGTTGCAAAGAATTGGAAACTAAAGGGGTGCCCATCAATTGGGGAATGGCTAAACAAGTTGTGGTATATGAATGTAATGGAATATTATTGTGCTATAAGAAACAAGGAGGTGATGGATTTCATAATTACCTGGAGAGACTTATACAAACTGATGCTGAGTGAGAAGAGTAGAATCAGAAGAAATTTGTATACAATCATATCTGTGATGACCAACTATGACAGACTGGACTCTTTTCAGCAATGCAGTGATATAAGTCAATCCCAAAAGACTCAAGAAAATGAGAAAAGCGCCAGCCAGAGATATAACTAGAAAGAACTGAGCCTGAATCCTGATGGAAGCAAACTAAATGATCTTGTTCTTCTCATTGTTTGGTTTTATTTCTTCCTTACCATCTTTCATCCCACCTAGTACAATACGCCTTTGTAATTGGAATAATGTCTAATATGAATGCATTTCCAGATCCCATACTGGACTATATGCTGTTGTGGGGGGAGGGGGAGGGAAGTAAAGGAAATTTGAAAATCAAGGAACTATGGAATTGAATCTTGTTAACTGAAACTAAACTAATAAATTAATTTAAAAAAAGAGTGGGTGGTTGCCATGGGTCACATGACAAACAGGAGTGTGCTAGGTGGCAACCCACCTGCCAAGTTATACGACTGGCTACAATAGTGACTTGTAGAAGGTGGGTTAAGTGGGGTCCAGACAAAGCAATGGTAACATCTTTACTTCTTTTTTCTGATCAACCCTTTAGCAGGTTGCAAGCAGCCTGCAGGCCATATGTTGTGTAAGTCTGGCCTAGATGGTCTTTAAAAGTTCCTTGGAATTCTAAATCTGCAATCCAGTTTTCCTCTCAACTAATCAGCAATCATTCATTAAGTGCCTTCTATGTGCTATTTACTAGGTAATGGAAATACAAAAACAAAACCAAAACTGCATTTACTGCAGTGAGTTGTAATGTGTAGTATATTATGATTTTGGTTTTAAGTTCTTCTTGTGTTTAAAATTTTTTTTATATCTGTAGTTTCTTTAAGAATAAATGTTTTTGGGCAGCGAGGTGGCGCAGGCAAGAGAGCACTGGCCCTGGAGTCAGGAGGACCTGAGTTCAAATTTGGCCTCAGACACTTAACACTTATTAGCCGTGTGACCTTGGGCAAGGCACTTAACCCCAATTTCCCTCCCAAAAGCAAAAAAAAAAAGAATAAATGTTTTATAATCCCTGTTTCATTTGTATACCAGGCAGGGCATGTTTTTTTTTTCTTTATTTGGTTCATCAATACAAATCCTATGTAAAGATTTTTAACCTGTGTGCAGCACCTTCTCCCCTCTCTTTATTTCTCTCTTTCCATCAGCTGTCACCTCTTTTTCACCATTGATGGGGGCTTTGAATGTTTTTTTCACCAGAGCCAGACCTGCTTAATGCATCTTTTCTCATGTTTTCCTCTACCTGTGCAAAGAAGGGAAAGAGGTGCATTGTTTCCATTTTTCTTTGATGCCAAGCTTGGACATTATGATTATAGCCTTCTGTTCTTTATTTTATTTATTTATTTGTTTCTGTTCTTCATTTTAAAGACATTTATGGGATATAGAAGAAAGGCTAAATAACTGAGGAATATAAAAGCATAACATGATCCAATAAAAATAGCAACAGATAAATGAAAATTTAGAATGAGTAGAAGCTGATAATAAATGCTAAGGATATGAAAATTGAATTTTTAAAGGCTATTTTGGAGAACAAGAAGGATCAAAGAGATGACTGCTGCTTGGGGGCAGATAGGCTAGTAATGATGGTAAGGCTGAACTACTAAATCTTATTTTGTGCCTATTTTCTTTTCTAAGTAGAGATAGTTAGCAGGGAGTAGAAACCCGAAATATTGGGTAAGATGGTTAGAACATACAATTGCCTTCAAATAACCAGCATACAGTGGAAAAAGCACTGGATTTGGAGTCAGATAACCAGGGTTTAGATCCTAGCATTTCTGCATGCTAGCTTTATGCAAACTACTTAACCTCCTTGGGCCTCAATTTCCTCATTTGTAATAAAGAGGGAAAGGGATTCAACTTGATAGCCTTTAAAGGACCTTCTTATTCTGACTCTATGATCCCAGCATTCTGTCAATAAATCAAGTATTCATAAGTTCTTCCTATGTGTAGACACTGTACTGTGAGCTGGGAACATAAAGATAAAAATGGAATAGCCCATGCCTTCACAGCACATGTAATCTATTGGGGAAACCATGCAGGTATGAATGTGTATATGTATATGTGAATTCTCAGGTCACATGGTTGAGATATTGTCTACCATATAGTAATGAATGAAAGAATATTATTGTTGAGCCATTTTTAGGGATTTTTTAAAAAGCATATGGACGAAATGTAGTATTGGTGAATGGCAAGTATCAGTGTTGTTTTGAAAAGGGGAAGGTGAAATTCTCTAAACTATGGCACAGTACATTTGACTACTAAAATCTTGATAAATTATTTTTTAATTTAATTTTTTTCCAGGAATGAAAATCGACCTCTTCGATTTCCCTTCCCTCCAATAGGGAACCATAAAAAAGAAAATGAGACTTTTGTAACAAATATATATAGTCAAGCAAAACAAATTCCTGCATTGGTTTATATACATATTCATACATACATAAAAGTCTCAATCTTTATTGAGATATTTCCATGCTATTGTATTTGGATTTCATCAGCAGTTGGCACAACTTCTCATACTATGCTTTTGGGTATGATGAAGACATATGTTAGATAATTGTACAGTTAGATACATTTAGAACTGGTTGAATGCCAGGATTTATGTGGTAGTTATCCTTGTGATAACATCAACTTGAAGGGAGAAAGTATCCCAAAGATCCTCTTTTGGCTCCATCATGTTTAACATTTTGATCATTGATGTGAATGAAGGCTTAGGAGGCTTGCTAGTCAGATTTGCAAATGACATGAAGTCATAGAGGAATAGATAATATATTGGGTAACAGTCTGTAGCCAAAGAGGGCTTGGCAAACTAGAATATGGGATCAGTTGAATAAGCTAAAATTTCACAAGAATTGATGTAAAATTCTACATTGGAATTTTAAAAATTAACTTCATAAATATAGGATGGAGGAAGTATGGCTGAACTATGGATGCCTGGAGATTTTATTAGACTTTATCTGCAGCAAATAGTGACATAGAAGTGTGTTCTTCTAGGCCCTATTAAAAGGAGAGAGTGTTGTAAGGGAGAAAATAGCTTCATGTTTGCTCTGGTCAGATCATAAATCACATACGGAGTATTGTCTTCAGCTCGGGGCACTCCGTTTTAGGAAAAACACGGGAAGATTAGAATTTACTCAGAAGAGACTGACAAGGATAGTGAGGTTTGAAGACCATGCCTCATGGGGATCAGTTGAAGAGATTGTGAATATTGAGTGGAGAAGAGAAAACTTAAAAGGGACGTGGTGACATTCAAAAGGACTGTCACATAGAAAGAGGGATTAGAGTTGTTTGGTCTCAGAGGACAAAACTAGGAACAATGGATGGAAATTACAGAGGAAAAATATTCATCTTGATATAAGGAAAAACTTTTTAACAGGGACATCAGAAACTGAATTGGGCTGCCTCATTGGGGTAGTGGCTTCCTTCATGAACGTGTATAAGCAAAGATAAGGCAATTGCTTATTGGAAACATAGAGGCCATTTTTGTATATGAGACGAAATAGCTTCAAAATTCCCTTTCACCTCTTAGATTCTGTGATCCTGTCCATATCCAACATATAGATTGACTTCTTAGTCTCATGCAATGGCATTTACTAGAATCAAGTATAACTTTATATAAGGATACTTTAATCCAATTTGCTTTCAAGAAACCTGTTTTGCATTGCTTTGTAACTATAGAAATCAGATTTAAGTGAGTGATCTATTTGAAATGTCTGCTTTTTTCATGTCATGATTTGCTGTGATGAAAAAGTAAAAAAATTTCCCCTTTTTTCTCTCTTCTTTAGGAAGGTCACAAATCAAGTTGAACCAAAACTTCAGTGTATTCTTCAATTCAAAACGCAATGAAAATATCCATGTTGCTACTGTTTCCTCACAGTCATTTTCTTAGGAGCCTTTCAAAAACATCTTTTCAAAACTACCAATTCATCTTTCACTCAGGCACTTGTTTTGGATCTGGATTCCCATATATTCGACAACTTAATTCTGTTGGATTGTTTCGTGCAAAGTGGCTGCTACCATCATGTGGTTTCAAGAAAAAACTAAGCATACAGACAACTGTAAAGCTACACACAGAGGGACTTTCTGACAAAGAACAAAGACTTATGAATAAACTTTACACCGGTTTAATCCAAGGGCAAAGGGCCTCCCTAGCAGAATCTATTACTCTTATAGAATCGACTCATAGCAGGAAAAGAGAGTTAGCCCAGGTGCTTCTTCAGATGGTATTAAACTACCACAGAGAACAAGAGCGATTAAATAAAGGAAAGCCACTGGCATTTAGAGTGGGTCAGTCATTTTTGTCCAGTAATTAAATGATTCTGCTGTTGTTTTTTGCTATTAAAATCATCCTTAGACATTTATTTTAATATTTAAAAAATCTTTCAACTCTGGATTTTTATAGATGAATTTCAGATGCCTTTTCTTTGACAATCAGCTTTATGTCATTGGATCATAGGTATTATTAAATGGAAAGATTTTGCCCTGGCCATATGAGTCATGGCTTTGTTAAGAGGATAATAAAAAATTCTTCCTTGTTCAAATGACAGGCTTAGCATGTCAATTATTAATATTTTTGAGAATAGGAATCCATATTGGAAATAATATTGATTAACATTATTTTCTGAGAGTCTATTTTCTTGATTAAGAGCTATGAATGAATTGTCCAGTTTTTGTGTTTGTCATAGTAATTACTCTTAAGAATAATGTTTTCAGAGTTTACTTTTTCTTCAGCAGGCAAAACGTGTTCTTTTTGGACCCCTTCTATTGCAAGTAAGGATGTCTGGGAATAGCTTTAAACCTAGTCCTCTTGACATTAAATATATTTTAAAGGGTGTACAACCCTTTTTGTTACCAGTCTGTAACACCTGAAAAGCCTATTTGATTTCTGGAAACAATGATTTATTTCTGGAACTGCAAAGTCACTTTATAATTATATGTGTCTGGCCACATAAAGGAAATTGAACAAGTCAGATTTGTGACCATGTGAAGTGATCAGATAATTAAAGTTGTGAATAAAGTGACAAGGAATCCTGCCCTGAGTGGCTTGAAGTTACTTTAGATTTATATCACTCCATTACATTTCATTGAAGACTTAATTTAATACATAATATTTAGTTCTTAGTTTGGAAATCATTGGTATGGATTCTTTAGAAATAATTTCTAAAAAGTAACATCTACTAAGATTTGAAATAGCCTGTAATTTTTCACTTATCTACATCCCCACCCCAAACTGGCATGTTATTCACTCTGTATGTACTTATTTTGAGAGAGCACAATGATCTATAATAATCACCTTTATATAATTAGCAACAAACATGGCAGAGCAAACTACTTATTTACAAAAACAAATTCTAGATGGATGAAAGACTTTAGTTGTTAGACTGAGTGGATTTCTTTAAAAAAAAAGTCCTAGAAATGTCTGAAAGCAAAGTCAGAACTGGTTGTCAGCTTAGTTCAAAATTTACAACTTTTTTCTGATAACCTCCACTTATCTTGGTCACATTAAAACTGGTAGAGCAGTGTCTCTATTATAGATACCATAGATTATCATCACTATCATCAATGTACATTGAACTACTCACTGTACAACGTGCAAGGCAGGGGGAAGATTATAAAGCAATACTTTGTCCTCAAGGAACAGTGACAGAACCAAACTACTTACTTAGGACCTTTCACAAATCACTTAACCTTTCTTGGCCTCTATTTCTTCATCTATTAAAAAACAGAGGATTAGATTTATGATATTTAAGGTCCATTTCATCTATAAATTAATGATCATATGTATCCTTAAGGTAAGTATTTACTTTTTGTTGTATCCCCAGCACCTAGCATAGTGCATATTGCCCAGTAGTCACTTAAATGCTTTTTTGATCATAAGAAGGGTTTAATTAAAATGACTACCATGAAAATTTTTTTCTAACCTTAATGGAAAAGTTAGTTATGTTAGAATTTACTTTATGTAATACTCTTCGAGTGATTTTGTTCTTTGAGAAATGTCTTGTAATTGTATTTGAGCATGCTTTGGTAAATTGATTCCCAGATATTATATATATATATTTTTTTGTAGTTATTTTGAATTAGACTTACCTTTTGTATTTTCTTCTGGATTTTGTTATAATTTATATGGAAACACTAGTAAAGTTTTTTAGAGGAGAGCTATTATTTTGTACTCTGCTGTTTTTGAATTTATTGTCTCATTTAGTTTCTTTGCTGATTCTCTGGGATTTTCTAAGAGAATCCTCTTGTCATCGGCAAATAGGGATAGTTTCATCTCTTTGTTGCCTGTCCTTATGTATTCAGTTTCTCTCTTACTGCTATCACTAGCATTGCTAGAACTATATCAAGTAATCCTGGGGAAAGGAATCCTTGCTTTGTGCCTGTATTTACTGGGAAAGCTTCTGGTATTTTCCCATTGAAAATAATGCTAGCTTTTTATTTTAGATATGTACTTTTTGTCACACTAAAATAACTTTGATATAAAATGATTTAGACTTTGTAGTGTTTTGAGGATAAATTAATGTAGTACATTTTCAAAGCCTTTTTTCACTTATTATAATCATATAGTTTGGGGTATTTTTGGTTTTAATGTTAATTATGTTAACTGTTTTCCTGATGGTCAACCACACTTTGTATCTCTGGAATAAATTTAGTTTAATCATAGTGAATACTTTTCTGGATATGTTGCTGTATTTTTTTGCTAGGTTTTTATTTAAAATTTTGAACTAAGATTCATGCATTTTGAATAAAGAAGAAAGGAGGTTATTTTCTTATATAAATATACATGCCACTTCTTTTCAAGTGAGTGTATAGATCTTTAATTATCTGGAATGTTTAAGACTGAAGGCAAGCTTAAGATGATTGCTTACCATGCTTCACAGGAAATGATGTTGATATTAAATTTATTTATTTGGAGGGAGAAATGGGTATGAATTTTGGGAACTCTTAGAAATTAAGATTAAGAGAAAACAATCTAAATTGTAAAAATATCATATAATAGCATTACATTATTACTTTTAGTCATTGAATTTTATTTGAAGATAAAAAAGTGCTCTTCTGCTATAGCTTATGTAGGAATTAACCAAAGAAATTTCCTTTTAATGAAGTTTAGAAGTAATAAAATAGACAAATAGAGGTCTTAATAAATCATGAAAAATAGAGGCAATATTAATGTTGAACTTAATGGAATGCTGTTATTTATTACTACACTAAATTAGAGCATTTCTTTGTATTTTAGGATTGTCTGGTCCCCCTGGTGCTGGGAAATCAACGTTTATAGAATGTTTTGGGAAGATGCTTACAGAAAATGGACACAAAGTATCAGTGTTGGCTGTTGACCCTTCCTCCTCTACAAGTGGTGGTAAGTATCATATTAACGTTTAAATTTTAACAAAGTTGTGGCCAAATTAAAAAAAAATAAAAAAAAACTGTCAAAACTGAATATGAGAGGCGGCTACGTGGTACAGTGAATAGAGCACAAGCCCTGGAGTCAGGAGGACCTGAGTTCAAATGCGGCCTCAGACACTTAACACAAAAACTAGCCGTGTGTCCTTGGGCAAGTCACTTAACCCCAATTGCCTTACCTTCCCCCCTCCAAAAAGCAAAAAAACCTGAATATGAGGTTATTGGTTTTTTTACCCAAAGTTTTGTAATCTTTGATAGTACTTTCAGAGTTTGTTTTGGAAGTTAGATTTTTGCCCTGTGAATGACCAGAAGTGGGTAGTAGTCCTTTGGTTTAATAAATCCCGGAGAGTTCCCTGTGAAGGCCACAAATAGGTAGCTCCCTCAGTACTTCCTGTGCCTTTGACCTTTGTGGAAGAACTAATGCAATGACAGCATTTGTGCTTCCATAAAATCCTTCCTAGAGGATGAGCATTTGCTGTTTCAGAGCAGCACCTGGTTCTTTCCTCTTGGGGAAGAGTTTTAAGTCTTAGCTCTGGCTCCTTCTTCCTTTTTTTCCTTTGTGTGTGGCATTCTTCTCCTGTTTAAACTCTTCCTTCACATCCCAGAGCAGGGTTTCCTCTTCCTCTTTAGATCTTTTTTCTTCTTTGATATTTAAGCACCTTTTCTTTTTTGTTTTGCTTTTTAAGTACATTTTATTGGTGGTTTTTGTTTTATGTCACAGTAATTTCTGGACTTACCTCCCCATCTTTTCTCTTTCATTCCAACCCTGGAAATTGAATCTTCTCTTGTAACAAAGAAAACCGATTTAACAAAAACATCCAAAGTGGTGATCATATCTGATATTATATACAGCATTTTGCTTGAGTTGCTGAGAGGAGGGGGAGAAGGTTTACTTCAATATTTGTTGCTCTCTGGCATCATTATTGACTTATTAGTTACTCAGAGCTCAACTTCCTTTTAGTGATATTTTCATTTACATTGTTATGGTTACTACACATATTTTTCTGGTTCTGCTTATTTCTTTTTCCATCAATTTATATAAGTCTCACATTTCTCTAAATTCCTCACTTGTCATTTCTTTTACTGTACAACAAAAATCCATTATATTCATACTCCACAGTTTATTCAACTATTTCCCCATCGATGGGTACTCTTTTTGTTTCTAGTTCTTTTCTATCACAAAAGAGGGCTGATTTGAGCGTTTTGGTCTGTATTGGACCTTTGTTTCTGTCTTTGAGCTCCTTTAGATACCACTGTGCTATGGGAATGATCATTTAGTCAAAGGGTATGAAGAGTTCAGTCACTTTCCTCGTGCAATTCTAAATCGTTTTCCAGAATAGTTGGACTCATTCAGAGCTCTTTTAACAGTACATTAGTGGGCCTCTCTCACCATCTTCCATTTAACTTTCACCATTCCCATTTCTGTCCTCTTTGCTAATTTTGCAGGGTGTGAGGTGAAATGAAACCTCAGAGTTGTTTCTGCTTTGCATTTCTATTATTATTAATGATTTGGAGCATATTTTCATATAGTTGTTTACAGTTTACATTTGGGGCAGTTAGGTGGTGCAGTGGATAGAGCACTGGACCTGGAGTCAGAAAGATCTAGGTTCAAATGTGGCTGCAAACACTTGATAGCTGTGTGACCCTGGGCAAGTCATTTAATCCTGTTTGCCTCAGTTTTCACATCTGTAAAATGAGCTGGAGAAGGAAATGGCAAACCACTCTAGTATCTTTGCTAAGAAAACCCCAAAAAGGAGTCATGAAAAGTCAGATATGACTGAAAGTGAACAAGAAGTTTACATTTGTTCTTTTGAAAACTTTTCATATCTTTTGACTTCTGTTTTTATTTAAAAAATTCATTTTCCCTGATAACCTATGAATGGAGAAGTTATTCCTTGAGTTCCTTGACCCTCTCTTCTGAGAGGGAACCTAGCCTATCCTTTGAGCATAGATGACTATGATTTGATTGTAATGGAAATATAAAAGTCACATCCTAATGTAGGTCCCTGCAAAATTCTCTGTGTTCTCCATACTTAATGGAAATGAGACCTTTTACCCTTACCTTTCTTACTAGTAGCTCCTATTGATGTTTTTGCCAACTTAGTGAATATAAGGTGATAGTTTGATTGTCTTGATTTATATTTTTCTGATTATTAGAGAATTTTAACATCTTTTATTTGACTGTTGACTTTTTACCTTAAGCATTTCCTGCATTTGTATTGCTCTTATGTATCAATTCCTTTTGATATTTGGTCCTCTTACCTTTATTTGATTGTCTTAATGAAAATACATCTGTATCTGTTTTTTCCATGTAGAATCCTTTTATCTTTATATGATCAAATTCCAATTTTGCCGTCATTTATTTGACTTGTATTCCTCTCCATAAGTGAGAAAAATTTATTATCTTTTTATGCTAATTTTTTCTAACTAAAAAATTTAGTTCATTGATCCAGTTACTAAGAACTTACTTGGAGTTGTATATAGATCTCAGTCTATTTCCTAATAGTTTTTTATTGAATTTCTTTTCCCAGTCATTTTTACTAATGGATTTTTCAAGCATCAATCTCTTTAGGTTCCCTTCTAGGGTTCTCCATTCTCTTTAACAGTGATCTGTTTCTCACTACTATTTTTCAGTACTGGACAGTTTTTATAATTATTGCTTTATAAAACATTTTGAAATCTGATAGAAGAGTTCTGCTTTAGCTGGTTGTTTTTTTTCCATAGTTCTTTGCAGTCACAAGACTTTATCTGTTAATGCTTTTTAAAAATGCAATTGACATTTCCCAATGATGTCCCTCCCTAGAATTCTCTCTTGTGACAAAGTATTGTCAAGCAAAAAAAAACCTAAAGTAAACTTTTTTTTTTAATATTTTTGTCAGATGGTGAGTTCTTGCCCCTAAATCTTGGATTCTTGGTTTATCAAACATTAAATTATTATGGTCTTTTACTACTGTGTGCCTAATCTATTCCAGTGATCCACTACCTTACTTCTTAAGGTGGAGTTGTGAATTGGTCCAAGTATTCTGGAGGACAACTTTGAACTACACCAAAAGTATTGTAAAAACTGTGTATTTCCTTTTGGCCCAGCAATATCACTACTAGATCTTCATCCCCAAAAGATCAAAGACAAAGGGAAAGGACCTGTTTATACAAAAATATTTGTGGTGGCAAAGAATTGGAAATTGAGAGGATGCCCCCTCAATTAGGGAATGACTGAACAAGTTGTGGTATCTGATTGTGATGGACTACTATTACACTATAAGAAATTATTAGGAGGATGGTTTTAGAAAAGCTTGGGAAGACATATGTGAGCTGATGCAAAGTGAAATGAACAGAAACAAGAGAATATTGTACACAGTAGCAACAATGTTATATGATGATCAATTATGAATGACTTAGTTACTCTGATCAAGACTTTGATCCAAGACTGTTTCAAAGTCAAGAGAGAACTGATGAACTTTGAGTACAGATTGAAGCATACTTTTTTCACTTCATATTTTATTCCTTTTTTTGCAGCATGGTTAATATGGAAATATGTTTTGCATGATTTCACATGTATATATTGCTTTGCTATTATATTGTTTGCCTTCTCAATGGGTGGGATAGAGGCTGGAAGGAGGAAGAGAATTTGGAACTCAAAATTTAAAAATATTAATGCCAAAAAATAAAACTTTAGAAAAAAATTATTCTGGCTCTGCTTATTTTACTCTGTATACTTTTAAAAAGTCTCCTTGGTTTCTCTGGATCCATCCTATTATTTTTTCTGGCACAACAATGTTCCTTTACATTCACATAGCACATTTTGTTTAGCAGTTTGCCATTTGGTGAGCACCCACTTCTTTTCCAGTTCTTTGTAATGACAAAAAATGCTACTATAACTATTTTAGTGCACGGTCCTTTTTCCTCTTTCTGTGTCTTCTGTGACTAGGAATGGTATTGCTAAATGAAATAGTCTATCAATTCAGAATTTAGTGGCTTTTTGAGTATTGTTGCCAGATTGTTTTCTGGAAAAACTGGACCACTTTATATCTCTAGTCAGTAATGCTTTAGTGTACCTATTGTCCCACAGAATCTCCAACAATTGTAATTTTGACCTTTTGTCATCTTTGCCAATTTGATGGTTGTAAAGAAACTTTGTTTTTATTTGCATTTCCTCTTATTACTTATTTTGAGCATTTTATCTTGTGGTTATCAATAACTTTTTTTAAATTGACTTTCATATTTTTTGACCACTTTTACATTTGGTAGTGGACAGTGAAGAGATGTTGGCTTTATATGTTTGTATAAATTTATATAAATTTCATATAAATCTTAAATATCAAATCTTTACCATAGATATTTGTTGTGAAGATTGGTAGTTTGCAGCTTATCTTCTTACTCTATCTGAGTTGTTAATGCAAAAACGTTTTAATATTATCTACCTGAAGTTTTCTTATTTTATCTTTTATGAATGTATTGACTTTTCCCTTTTGTTTGATTAAAAATCCTCTACTTTGCCCTAGTTTTACAGGGACCTTCTATCATTCTCTTTTCTGTATTTAATTGTAGGATCTTTTACATTTAAATCACATTTGAAGTTTATTGTGGTATATAATATAGGATATTGGTCAAAACCTAATTTCTGTCAAACTGTTTTCCAGTTTCACTAATATTCCCTTTGAATTATGAAGTTCTTACCCCAATAGTTTTGTGTTATTATGCTTATTCAACGCTAGACTAGTGTGTTCACTTACTTCAGGTCGTGCTTACCTTACATATACCATTGATCAACTTTTCTATTTTTTAACCACTACAAATAGTTTTGATGATTATTGATTTAAAATGTTTTATCTCCCTTTGAATTGTTGATCTTTTGTTTCCTTCATATGAATTATGTAGTTAGTTTAACTGGTTATATTAAATAACCCTTGGTAGTTCCGTATAGTATAGCACTAAAACTATAAATTTAGGTAGTATCATTTTTACCTTAGTAGCATAGCTCAATCATGAACTATAAAATAACTCTACAAGTATTTGCCTTTCTTTAACTCTGTATCTAAATGGATTTAATTCTATATAATAGTCTCTAATTCAGGTGTAAGATGCTCACCTCTCCAACAGACCAGATTCAATCTTGGAAGCTTTTGTTGAAGAAAAACTTCTGTGGCTTATTTTGTCCTACCTAATATTTCCTTTGGAACATTAACACTTGGCTCATGCCCCTCCATGGGTCTTAGATCCCCTATAACTGAGTTTAACAAAAATAGTGTACATACATAAAACAAGTATCTAAAAGGCAGTATGGAACTATTTATAAAATGGCTACTACATTGTAAAGAAAAACAGTATTGAAAGACTCAAGAAGTCTGATCAGTTTAATAACCAACCATGACACCAGAGAACCAAAGAGGTAGAGGTTCAGAATAAGACCTAACTGTGCTTATTGCATTGCTTCTTGTTTTTTTTTTTTAATTCTTTTTGGTGGGGAGGGGAATTAAAGAAACAGAATAGTTAGTATTACAAAAAGGAGCGTCATGAAGCATTTAGAAATGCACAGAGAAAACAGGAGCTTCAGAGAGAAACCAATGAGTAGATAATTTTTTGCAACTAGCTCAATTTATCATATACTTAAAAACAAGCCATATGTAATGCAGATTTGTGGTCCCACTAAAAATCTTGACCCCCAAACAGTATATTCTTCCCATTATCATTGCCAGTTAATGTCTCTCTAATATTGTGACTAATTGACCATTGAATTTTCCTTAATATCAATTAATATCAATGAGCTTTTACAGAGGATATTTATTGAGAAAATAGACAGCAAGGAGAGAAGTATAAAACATCCCCCAAACTGGGGCACACTCTCCCTTTTACATGTCCACTTAGTCCATGGAGAAAGTGGGCTCAAACTTAAAGTAGCTGGTACAAAGTATTCCCCCTGCCAAATTTACTTACGGTTCTAGCATAGCTAATAGATGAGTTATTCCCTTGCTTACAGGCACAGTGTTTCAATTGCTGGGATCAATTTACTGCTAGGTTAGCAAGAGCGGTCAGGGCTGACTCTTCACTGGACTTGGCTACCTGAGGTCATTAAAGAATAAATGCAATAGGGACGAAGCAAATATGGGGACCACGTAGTCACGGCTGCGTGGTGACTGGGTTCTTTCATGATGGAACTAATAGCATTTCTTCAGCATCAAAAACCACTAAGAAGAAAAAGAGATTTTGTCTATTTATCCTTTTTGTATGTACACTGAGTCCTGGTTTAACTGCCTGTTAAAAGGCTTTTCATCATCACACAGTGCACTTACAGGAAACAAAGAATACCTGTGTATACACCAAAGTTGAGAGGTAAGGAGCTGCCCTGTATTCAGGGACTTTTGAAACAGGCTTACCAGTCTTCCACATGAATTGATATCAGGCAGAGCATATTGTACATGCTCTAAGGACTTCATTGGTCAGTGTCCCTGGTACATATAACAGAGTTCTAAATAAAACTGATAATTTAGGATAAAGAATCCCCTAGAGTTGTCACATAACTATTCTAAAACTAAGTGGCTAAGAGTAATCATCAGCATTTCAAGTCTTTCCTTCCTCTCAAGTTTGTAAATGTCAGTATATCACAGTGACTTCCCAAACTGAATTCAATTCAGCAGGCACTTGAATGCTTTAGCTAGTATATTAGAGAATACAACACAGTCCTTGTCCTCAAACAGTTTAGAATTTAAGGGAAATAAGACATAAATCAGAGAACAATACAAGATAATATATGATTACTTTTCAAACCTTGAAGTGTAGCAATAAGTTGGGGGCCACAAAAGTAAGACTTTATGGAAGAGGTTGGGCTTCAGCTTATCTTTGGAAGATTCCTTGGATTTGGATAATTGGAGAGAGGCTACATAATAGTGTCTTCAGGTTTGAAGAGAATGAAATGAGCATGTAGTATGTTGAAGGGATACTAAGAAGACCAGTCTGATAATTTGTTTGGGGGGAATGGGGTAGATAAAATTGGACTGTGGGGCTAGATTATGGAGGGTTTTGAGTGCTATGAATTTAGCTAATCTCATAGTCAGGAGAAAACTATTTTCACTAGGTGTGTGATTTCATTATTTTAGGGAATTGCTGATGAGGAAAGTTTGTCATAAAGATCAGCTTTTGATTTGTAATTTATAGTCTTAGTTACTTCCCTTCACTGAGAGATTAAGTGATTTATCTGGAGTCATTCAAGCCAGTATGGGTCAGATTGAGGCTTTCCCAACTACAAGGCTGGCTTTCTGTCTGCCATGATGACATGCTGAAGCTTAAGAGAACTATTACTGTGTTTTTCAAAAGAGGAGTTTCATGTTCGGGATGGATTAGAGCACAGTAACAATGAAGGAAACTTGTGATTTTTGAGCAAAGTGTCATGAGGTAATACACTTGGGAACTGACTACTTATTATTTGGTATTTATAATTTCTGCACAAATTTTTTCAATGCATATTTTAGGTTCACTTTTGGGTGATAAAACACGGATGATTGAGTTGTCAAAAGACATGAATGCATACATCAGACCATCTCCTACTAGAGGAACTTTAGGAGGTGTGACGAGGACTACAAATGAAGCTATTCTTCTCTGTGAAGGAGGAGGATATGATATTATTCTTATTGAAACTGTAGGTAAGTATGTTTTTTCTGTTTTATAAAAGTAAAATCATACATTGTCTTATGGGAAGACAGGTTCTAGATAATAAAATTATTTACATGTAATTCATTCAATAAATTTTTCTTAAAGGTATAAGACATTTGGACTCAGCCCTGTGGAGTATACAAAAATCTATCAGATACTGTTCCTACCTTCAAGGAGCTTAAACTCTTAACAGGGGAAGCTAGGTGGAGCAGTGGAGAGTGTGCCAGGCCTAGAGTCAAGAAGACACATTTCCCTGAATTCAAATCTAACCTCAGACACTTAACTAGCTGTATAATCCTGGGCAAGTCACTTAACCCTGTTTGCCTCAGTTTCCTCATCTGTAAAATAGAGAAGGAAATGGCAAACCACTCCATTATCTCTGCCAAGAAAACCCCAAATGGGGTCGTGGAGAGTCAGACACAATTGAAATATCAACACAATTGAACATCAACACATTCTAATAGGCAAAATACAACATATTCAATTGTAACTATAATACAGAATAGTGTTATAAATATCATAAGTGGTTCAAACAAAAAGGGCCATTGGAACAGTGCTTCGAAATGATAGTCATCTTTAAAAGTACTTTCACTGCCTCTCTTGTGACTTGCTGACATCACATTGAATGTGATTATATTGTTTACATTATAGGTAAGAAAGGAGATTGGATCAAAACTATGGTAGAGCTTGAGGGGAGTAGTGAGTAGCAGAAAGAGCAATCATCTAGAAGTCAGAAGTGCAGGTTTCTAGTGCTGCCTGTCATTCTGTGATGCTGAGAAATCACCTTAGCTTCACTCCCTTAACTATAAAATAAGGGGCTTGGATTAAAAGAATTTCTGAGGTTCTTTTCAGCCCTAAAATTCTCTGATTCTTTTTGTTGTTGTTGTTTGGTCAAAAAGCAATTTTTCTTTACTACTTCTTCCCTTATCCTAATTGAGACTTAGCAGCTGTTTAAGCTGTAAAATTATCCATAAAACACACCAAAAATACAGAAGGAAAAAAGGGTCAGGACAGTTTATTCATGACTTTGTTTCTCTATTGTGTTCAAAGCAGCTCTTTTATCTTGGTTCAGCCTTGAATATTCCGTCTCACCTCACCTGCAATCTGTTGCCAAACCTTGTTGATTCTACCTCCACAGCATCTCTTTCTTTCCACTTAGATAGCTGCTAACCATTCTAGTTTAAGTCCTTATTATCTTTCACTTAGCCTACTATAATAGACTTCTAATAGGTCTTTGCTTTTTCAAGCTCTCCCTTCTTCTGTATTGCCTCTATATACTTGTCGAAATAATACTTCCAAGACACAGGTGGTGATCCAGAATCTTTAGCAACTTCTGTTTGCTCAAGGGGTATATATATATGTATGTGTGTGTATGTGTGTATGTATATGTATGTATATATGTATGTATGTATATATGTGTGTATATATATGTGTGTGTGTGTATATATATATGCCTTAGTCCAACATTTAAGGCTTTCCACAATATGGTGTCAACCTACCTTTGCAGCTTTATTTCATGTTTCTCCCCTTAATGAATGCTATGATCCAGTCAGAATGGTCTATTGACCATTCCCTGAGCTTAGTATTCCATCATCCAAGGACTCCATGAATTTGAAGAAGGTATTCCACATATTTAGAATATTCTGGGTTTTCATCTTCATTTCTCAGAATCCCTGATTTCATTCAAAATTCAATTTAGATGGGGCATG
Source organism: Gymnobelideus leadbeateri (assembly GCA_011680675.1). Classification (NCBI taxonomy): domain Eukaryota; kingdom Metazoa; phylum Chordata; class Mammalia; order Diprotodontia; family Petauridae; genus Gymnobelideus; species Gymnobelideus leadbeateri. Next base: position 190,306 of record WOXC01009733.1, read on the forward strand.
AAGCCTTTCATTCTCTTTCTACTTCCAAATTGTTAGTGTTCTTTTTCCTTCATTTTCTTTGTGTAATATTTATTTGTGTACCTGTACCTTCCACCCCAATCCCTAAGAGAATACAAACTCCCCAAAGGTAGGGACTTTGTGTTATGTTATTATGTATTACTAATACATAATAAAGGTTCAGTTGAAAATTAGCGTGGATTTTTAGGTCTGCTTTGTTCATAATCATGTATACTGGAAATATAATTTATATATGCATATATATACATATATATATATAATTTTTTTTCAATGAACAAGTATTTATTTTCTTTCCCCAGGAACCCACCTTCAACACCACTGAAAATAACAGAAAAATAAACCCTTTTAACAAATCACAGAAATACAAATGACCACATTGACCATGTTGAAAAATATATCTCATTCTGCATCTTGAGTCCATTAGCTTTTCAGTCAGGAGAAATGTGTTAATTTTATCAAGTGCTTACAATTAACATTTTTCAGGTGTGGGGCAGTCAGAATTTGCTGTTGCAGACATGGTTGATATGTTTGTTTTATTACTACCACCAGCAGGAGGAGATGAATTGCAGGTAATTGTTCCTTCTTTCTTAATTGGAAATATGTGGGATAGATCCCTGAAATTCCAAATTTTCATTATTGCCTCTGTAGGTATATCCCTACATAGCATTATAAATTGGTTTTATAAAAGGTTAATTTGTTAGTTAGTTCCATAGTTTTTGTCCAGTTTTTGTCTTAGGTAGTTATTTCTAATTTTATAGAAGGTTTATTTGTAATTTATTTGTAAGGTACCATTATTGAAGATAAACCTTTGTAAGTTGATAAAAACGAGTGGTCAGAGAATCGTGATTCTTTGGTGAATAGAACACTTGACTAAATGACAGGTTGTTAATTTTTTGTTCCTAACTTCCATAGTTTTACTCTATGACCTTAAAATAAATCATAAGACCTATGTCTCCATTAGTAAGGTGGGAAGGGTTAAAATAGGAAAGCTCTGACCTACAGGGATAGTTGAAGTCTTGCTACTTAGACTTACTTCAAAACCTTTATTTGTTAAATATATCTGCCTTTAAATTAATTGATTTTGTATTTTTCTGGGAAACTAGGATTCTACTTCATAAAATGGAGAGCTATCCTTACTTCAAGAATCATCTGAATAGTTTAAAATTTTTTTGTTACTGGTAGCTTTCTATTGCTATAGTGAGTATAAAATTATGAGCCATTAAATTTTACTAATGAAAGCTGTTTGAAAAATTGCAACTTTTTATCGTTATTTTAGAAATAACACTTTCCCTCTGTTTCCCACAATTATGGCTTAGTCATTACTGGATTTCATCTTTTGACATTGACATTTAATCATCTACCATAATTTGGATCAAAAAACTGGGATGATATCTTTAAAATTTTCAGACCTCAGTTTACTTTAAAATTACAAGGTATTTTTTCCAAATAGACAAGAGAAAAAAATGTGTATATGTGTATATATGTATGTTTATGTATGCACATGCATACACACATATTAAATGGTTATTTCAGAGAGCAAAGATTTCTTCTCCAGAAATGTACTATTTCAGCTTTCCCAGCAATTTTAAGTGTTAGGATTGCATAAAATAGCTACATGTGTTTTAGTGGTATGTGTGTTATCTTTCTGAGTAATATGATGATGGACAAATGTCAATCCATGATAGATAAAGCATTTAGTAAGCACTTACTATGTGCCAGGCACTGTGATAAACACTGGGGATACAAATGCAAACAAGACAAAGCTCTCCCCTCAAGGAGCTGACAAGGAGGCAGAGAACTGGTTTTCTGGTTAGGAAAGCCTATACAGGAGAGGGAGCACTTGGGCTGAGCCTTGAAGAGAAGGATCCTGAAAATGTAGAAAAGGAGGGAATGTGTTTCAGGTATCAGGGATGACTTTTGTCTGTGTATAGAAGTAGAACCTAGTATGGCATGGTGAGTTTGGAGAAAAAACTAGTAGTCCAGTTTGATTGGATTGTGGAAAGTGGGAAGAGAATTAATAATTTCCCTCTGCCCCCCCCCCCCAAGAGGACTGTATTAGAACTAGATTATGGAGAGCCTTTATCAGGCTTTTTGTATTTTATCATGTGGGTAGCACAAAGTCACTGAAAGGTTTTGAATGGAGGATCAGAACTGTGCCTTAAGAGACTTATTTTGGATGGTATATATGGATAAGAGAGTTGGGAGACTATAGGCAGGGGGATGATTTACTAGCCTAGTCCAGTTAATTATAGTACAAATGTGAAAGGTGTTGAGAGGCTGTGTGGTATTGGCCCTGTGGAAGTGTAATCAGTAAGTCTTGGCAACTGACTGTATTTTCAGGGTGAAGGGAAATAAAAGAAGAGGGAAGAGTCAGGGAAATTCCAAGGTGTTAAGATATATATGACTGGGAGTATGGTGGTCTTATTGATTATACTTTCACATATCATCTCTCCCATCTGTCTCCTCTTTATTCATACAGCTCCCACCTGAGTTCTGGCATTTGTCAGTTTTCACCTGGACTTATTACAGTAGCCTCCTAGTTAGTCTATCTGCTTTGAGTCTTTCCCTCTCCAATCCATCTTCCATATTACTGCCAAATTGATATTCCTAAAGATCTGACTATATCAGTTTTTTGTTTAAAATGATTAAAATTCTAAACTTAGCAAACACAAAAGAGCATTTTTATATAAAGGTGAATACCAAGAGGATTTTAATTAAAAAATCATGAATTGCTATTCCATATTGCTTGCTTTTTTAAAAAGTGAGAACTTTAACATGTCACTTTCAAAATTCTCCTACTTATCTGTGGTTAGTTCTGAACTTCCTTCTATTCTTCTCTGAATACTTTTTAAAGTGTTCTAATAGGTTTCTTTTCTTTTGACATCACTACCTTTTTTCCTCCTTTCCCTTTACTCCCACCACCCCATTAAAAACAGAAAGAAAAAAAAAACCCTTTATAAAAGATAAGCATAGTCAAACAAAATAAATCCATACAGTGACCATGTCCAAAAATATATACCTTCTTCCACACCTTGAGTCCATCACCTCTCCATAAGGAGGTGGTAACATTTTTATCATAAGTCTTTTTGTTCATTGCTTTGATCAGAATTCTTAAGTCTTTTAAAGTTTTAGTAAAAATTAAAAGGGAAATAAGTAACTGAGGGAAAATCTTTGCAACAGCTTTCTCAGATAAAGGGCTCATTTTCAAGATATTTAAGGAACTGATTCAAATTTGTAAGATTAAGAGCCATTCCCCCAATTAATGATTAAATGGAAAGGCAGTTTTCAAAGGAAGAAATCTAAGCTATTTATAATCATGTAAAAAATATTCTAAATTACAAATAATTAGAGAAATTCACATTAAAGCAACCTTGAGGTTACACCTCAAACCATTCAAACTGGTGGAGATAACGAGAAAAAATGACAACTATGGAGGAGATGTGGGAAAACCGATATACTACTGTACTGTTGGGGTAACTGTGAATTACTCCAGCCCTTCTGGAAAGCAATTTGGGACTATTCCAATAAAGTTACCAAACTATGCATACTCTCTGACCCAGCTACCACTTCTAGGCCTGTACCCAAAAGAAATCAAAGAAAGAGGAAATATATATATATAAATTATAACAGATTTTTGTGGTAGCCCAGAACTGGAAATTAAAAGATATCCTCTTATTGGAGAATGATTAAAGAAAACATGGTATATGTATATAATATAATATTATTTTGTCATAAATAAATTAAAAAATGAAAAATCCAGAAGAAATTGGGAATAGCTTTATGAACTAATGTATAGCAGAGTGAGCAGAAGTAGGAGAACAATTTATACGATAATGGGCATCTTCAAGCTGCTTGAGAAGAGAGATTATTCTATTTTTTAAATCCTTTGCACCTTGTACAATGTCTGGCAGTGCTAGGCATTTCATAAATGTTTGTTGAGTGATTGATTTCTTTCTGTGTTGCTAGTGCCCTTGTATATGTTGTTTACCTCCAATAGAATGTAAGCTCCTTGAGGACAGGGGCTGTTCCATTTGTATCTTTCCCATTGTGTCTTAAGCGTGTCTCCAAATCAAAAAATAATTATGTATGGTATAGATGTACATTAGGGATATGAGTGTCTGGCACAGAGTAGTGACTTGATAAATAATTTTTGAATAAATGGTGTTATCAGTAACAATAGAGAATCTTAAAGAATATGTGGGTTTGAAGAAAAGATGGTAAGTTTAGTTTTGGACATGTTTAGTTCACCATGTCAGTATGCCATCTAGATGAAGATATTCAGTAAGTATATGACACGACTGGAGTACTACTGGAGTCTCTGTATAGGAGATATCAGCTCAATGTATAGATTTCAGAGTCATCTGAATAGAATTGATAATTGAACAGTTTGAGCAGAAAAAGTCAATAAGGGAGAAAGTATATGGAGAGAAAAGAATGGAGCATAGGACAGAACCTTGGGGCATTTTCACACTTAAGCTGAAAGAATAAATTAATTAAACATCTTGCCTCTTTACTCGTTGACCAGTGTTAATGCTTATTTCTGTTTCTTCCTTTTTTTCATTCAGGGCATCAAACGGGGCATAATTGAAATGGCTGATCTGGTGGCTGTAACTAAAGCTGATGGGGACTTGGTTGTGCCAGCTCGAAGGATACAAGCAGAGTATACAAGTGCATTAAAATTACTCCGCAAGCGCTCAAAAGTCTGGAAACCAAAGGTGAGTATCCATTCCATTTACAAGCTTTTCCTCCACATTTTTAAGGGTGTAAATCCTAAGCATGACATATAGTCAATCTTAATTTTTATGTGAAAGTCTTTAAAACTATGACAAAGGTAGAGTCTATCTCAGGGATATTAAAATTATCACCAGCTTACTACATGTCCAAAAATAGGGTTCTAGATAAGAAGTGATAGATTAAGTTACCTTAATGCTTGATTTTGGACGTTGAAATGGTAGCCAGTCCATTCTGGGAACAAACTATCCCCAGAATTATAGAGCTATCGATGATTAGTTTCTACAAAATGTGAAAGAGTAAAGGCTTTTGTAATATGATACTTTCCTTCCCCATCAGCATGTTGTGAGGTATTGATGTCATAATTCTGACTTCTCCAATTCTGCCTGTAAGATTGTGTTCTTAAAGAAAGGAATCACAAACATGACAGCTATAGGAAAGTGAAATTATGTTTCTTAGACTCTAGTTCCATTCATGTGACATTCCTTACTGTTCACCTACTGTGCTGACCTATTCCCCCAATCAGGATTGTTTGCCCCTATTAGTTTTTTCTTTTATTTTTTTTAATTTTTTTTTATCTTACCCCTACCCAACCTCCCAGAATAGTAGTCCCACAAGATATTGCTTCCTCCAATCTGCTCTCTCCCATACCTTCTCCCATACCCCCATCGACTTTTCCATTAGAGGAAGGTGAGTCTTTGTGTCCCAATGCCTGCACATCTTATCTCCCTGTTACAAGCAAAAGAGTATTAATAATAGTATTTATATATATTTGAAACATTTAATGTTACTACTTCGAATTTCAGATCCATTTCCTTCCTCCCTTGTCACCCATTCCCTATTGGGAGATAAGTAATTCAGTATATGTTGTACATGTCTAGCTATGCAAAACATTATCATAGTAGATATATTGTACAAGGCTGCTTATAATTCCCTCCCACTCATCCCACCCCCCACCTGGTCCATTCCCTACATGATCCTGTCCCTCTTCTATAGTGGGTACTTCCAACCTCCCCTCCCCCCAAGGATGCCCTCCCATCCATCATCCCTCCTTTCATCCCCCTTCCCCCTATCCTGCTGCAGGTTGAGATATCCCATTTAGTATGTATGTCATTCTCTCCCTGAACCAAATTCAATGAGAATGTGGTTTTGCCTTTTTGCCTTCCTATTCTCCCCCTTCCTTGCAACCACTTCCCCTTGCTTCTTCTACATGAGATAGTTTACCCTACCCTGTCTCTCCCCATCTCCTCTTGCCACTTTCCTCTCTCACCTCATAATTTCATCCCTTGAGTATTCTCCCTTCCCAACAAATTCAACCTATGCCCTCTATCCATATATAACTGTAACCATATACACACACATTCACATATGTATTCATATGACCACACACCCTTCTTCCATTATTTTCATAGTGAGAAAGATATCATCAGTCACAGTTATTGCTTTTCCATATAGGAATGTAAATAGTTCAACTTTGATAAGTTCCTTTTGATTTCTTTTCCCTGATTGCCTTCTCAGGCATCTCTTCCTTCTTGTGTCTGGATGTCAAATTTTCTATTCAATTCTGGTTTTTTCCTCAAGAATGCTTGAAAGTCCTCTATTCCACTGAATGACCATATTTTCCCCTGAAACAAAATACTCAGTTTTGCTGGGTAGGTGACCCTTGGGTTCATTCCCAGTTCTTTTGCCCTCTGGAATATCATATTCCATGCCCTTCGATCCCTCAGTGTAGAAGCTGCCAGGTCCTGGGCTATTCTGATTGTGTTTCCACAATATTGAAATTGTTTCTTCCTGGCTGCTTGTAGTATTTTCTCCTTGATCTGGGGATTCTGGAACCTGGCTATAATATTCCTGGGAGTTTTCTTTTTGGGATATTTTTCAGGAGGTGATCGGTGGATTCTTTCAACCTCTATTTTGCCCTCTGGATCTAAAACATCAGGGCAGTTTTCCTTGAGAATTTCTTGAAGGGTGATTTCTAGGTTCTTTCTTTGATCATGGCTTTCAGGTAGTCCAATAATTTTTAAATTGTCTCTCCTGGATCTATTTTCCAGGTCAGTGGTTTTTCCCATGAGATATTTCACATTGCCTTCTAATCTTTCATTTGTTTGGATCTGCTTAACAGCATCTTGATTTCTCATAAAGTCATTAGCTTCCATTTGCTCCAGTCTAACTCTGAAGGAATGAATCTCCTCAGTGAACTTTTGAGATTCTTTTTCCATCTGGCAAATTCGACTTTTTAAGGCATTCTTCTCCTCATTGCCCTTTTGGGCCTCCTTTGCCATTTGAGCTAGTCTATTTTTTAAGGTGTTGTTTTCCTCAGTCAGGCTGTTGACCCTCATTTCATACTTTTCCTGCATTCTTCTCATTTCTCTTTCTAATTTTTCCTCCACTTCTCTTATTTGATTTTTAAAGTCCTTCTTAAGGTCCTCTATGGCCTGCAACCTGCTCATGTTTTCCCCTGGGGCTTTTGAAACAGGACTTCTGACCTCACAGTCCTTTTCCTGCTCTATGCCCTCAAAATAGGAGTCTAGGGTTGCATTTTTCTGTTTCCTTTGCCTTGGCATGTTGCCACTTAATTACTTGACTTTTGGGCTTGTTGCCACACTATGGCTTTAAGGCCAGATAGAGGAATTTTCATCCCAAACGTGTGGGGGGCAACTTCCGTTTCTGGCAAGCTGTAAACCCACCCACGACTTCCACCCTAGATCACAATCCAGGTCCAGGGAGGTTAAAGCAAGAGCAATTACCCCCCAAGACTGATCGCTGGATCTCCCTACGGTTTGCAGGCCGGGAGCTGGAGCTGCCTCTGAAAACTACAAAATGGCGTCTCCTCAGAGGCTTCTAGCCCCCAGGGGAGGGAGCCAACGCATTCCCTAAATACGGGTCCCAAAGTCCATAGGACACTAACCTCTTACTTTGTCCTAGGCATGTCTATGTTGATAATTCTGGAGTCGCCACAGCTCCTGGTGTTCTGAGGTTCCTCCAGCCGGCCGCTGGCCCTGCCGCCCTGGTGCTAAAACCTCGGCTCATGCGGACCTGGGCTCGGCTCCTGCACTCTGCGTGCTGTGTGCTGTGTGCTGCCAGGTCCCAAACCACTGTGCTGGTCCTTCCCCCAGGGCTGCTGGGCTGTCCTCAGCGGGAGGTTAGCTTCTCTGTGTCGTTCTGTGGGTGCTGGGCCCCTATTAGTTTTTTAAATGCAGCTTTAATTTGTTTTTATACCTGTACAATCAGATAGTAAAAATGAACCACTCAAAAAGAATGCTTACTATTCTTTTGATAGGAAATGAGTCAGAGCATGCTTTATTTTTCTGTAGGTAGTACGCATTTCTGCAAAAACTGGAGAAGGCATCACTGAGATGTGGGACAGAATGAAAGAATTCCAGGACCTCATGCTCGCCAGTCACGAGCTCATTGCCAAGAGACAGAAGCAGCAGAAAGTTTGGATGTGGAACCTGATTCAGGAAAGTGTTTTAGAACGTTTCCGAAATTATTCAGCAGTGAAGGAACAAATTCCTCTTCTAGAAGAAAAGGTTGCCAGTGGGGATCTTTCTCCAGGACTAGCAGCAGATATATTGTTGAAAGCTTTTAAAATCTGACACTAATTTATGTGATTCTTCAATATGTTAAAATATTTTAATATTAAAATTCTCTCACAATATTTATAATTTGTCATTTATTTTTATGGCCAGATTTGATTCCCATATTTGAGACTCATACTTGGTAAATTTAAGTAGGATATCAGTGGCAAAGATGAGGCAGTTTTACAGCACTTAATATCTTCCTACATATACCACTAACTATATTCTTTTTCTGTACCTCCTGGCACATGGAAGTGGGACTTGCTGAGCTCTTGCCCATGAGTGCAGAGGTAATGCAGGATTGACTTTTCTGTCCTTTTGAACAATGGAGATTGAGGAAGGCAGAAAGAAGGTCACTTCTCAGAAAACTTTCTTTTCCTGGCAAGAAAGTCAGTAGTGACCACATTTTTAAAGTTCTGTTTGTTGCTAATAATAATAGAATAATAATAATTTTTAAAACAAATATATGATTGACATTTAGTGAGCATCAGATTCCTTGAGGAATTTTTGAATGCATATATATGGTATAAAGAAGCAAAAGACGGGGCAGCTAGGTGGCACAGTGAATAGAGCACTGGCCCTGGAGTCAGGAGGATCTGAGTTCAAATCTAGCCTCAGACACATAACACTTACTAGCCATATGACCTCAAGCAAGTCACTTAACTCCAATTGTCCCCCCAAAAAGCAAAAAAAAAAAAGGAGCAGAAGAGTTGGAGAAAATTATGATGGCTAAATTATAGGGTATCTACTCAGATTTGAATACCAATCTCAAAAGAGAGATGGAACCGCACCAAAGCCAGGGAAATCCATTATAACCTATATGGGCCAGGTAATCTACCAGTTCCAATTAATCTCCCAAAGGACAACATGGGCGCTCCCCCAAATTCTAGCTAATCCTTAATTATTTAGGGATTAATTATTCAGTTTGTGGCAATTTAAACTTTCTATTCCTTCTTTCTCCCACTTTGCTACTTTTTTAGAAGCTTAAAAATTATTTTATGATATAAAGACTATTGGTGGAAAAAATTAAAATTTCATTTTTTGTATTAAAAATAACAGCATTTAAAATTTAGTTTTGAGATGTTAAAACTAAGTGATTAAACTGAAATGACCACCTTTTCCTGGGGTCATGAAGACCTGGATTCAAGTCCTATCTCTGACACATACTACTTATGTGACAATGGACAAGTTAATTAACCTCTCTGTGACTCAGACAACTCATGACAGTTTTAAATTAGTAGCTGCTCTGCACTGATAGAGGAAGTTTCTGCACCAGCAGTTCCTTATATTGATGAAATCACAGATTCAGGCAAAAAACTTACTTCAGAAACCTATTTCAGTTTGTAAAAATACTCATTGCCATGTGTTGTACCATGAAAATAACTATTTAAAAAACTAAATTATGAAAAAAAATTTAACCTCAAGCCCTTAGAGGGATGGTTAGTTTTTTGTTCTCCCCAGATTGTTATGTATTCATTCCCATTTTGAAACTAATTCTTAATATTGTAAAAATGATTCTAAAGTGTCTTTATGTTCTCCTTAACTCCTTGTACCATTACTGCACTACTGATCATATAATGGAATACTGTCTAAAAGATCTTTTACCTTTAATGCATTTATTTTTGAAACCTAATCTTCCACAATGAACCCTTATCTGTGTTATTTGAACTTGCCAGCCTAATGACAATTTTTTGGTTTGTGGCACAATCCACCATAATTTAATTTCAGAGAAGACAGAGGAAATGATAGGTAGCCCGAGAACAATCAGAAACAACATTTAGCCTAATTTTTCCTCCCTTTCCACCAAGGAATTCTGGTTAGTTAATTATTATAATTCACAAATAGCTCATTTTTTCCCACTTGAAATATATACTTAGAGTAGATGTTAGTGAGGCACCCTCCTTCCCCAAAGTATTTGTAATTACTGTCCTATCTACAAGTGTACCTTTAGAAAATAGTGTATTTTTTCCATTAGTGTTTGAAGTTTGATAAACTTTTTTGGTATCACGTTTGCTGTAAATGTAATGACTTTGTAAATGAATGACTTTTATGGAAAGGTTTCTCTAGAGAAAGAAGCAGTTTAACTTTGAGCTATTTTAAGTCATGAAAATTTGAGCAGTATGAATTTCCTAAGTAAGTTGTAGGACATTGAAAGTTTCTTGTGAGCGCATATGATACTTAGCTGAGCATTTGGTATATGTGAGGTCAAGGGACATTTTTAAGGATGCTTATGTTTGAATTGGTGGTGATTTTTAAAGGTAGTGGAAGTTGTGTGATCACACAATTCTGAAGAGCACCCAATCTCAAGTTCAGAATGATAATGAGAAACTCGTAGGAGACAAATACAGCATGTTGTACACATGACTTTAATATCTTGAAGTTGAAAGTATTTTACAAACCTTATTTCATTCTTTCCAAGAGATAGTTTTATTGAGAAGGTTATCCTTAATTTAAAGGTGGAGAATCTAGAAACAGAATAAATGAGTTATACAGAGAAGACTATTAGTAGAACTGTTTAATTTAGTTGAGACATCCATGCCAATCATTTAACTCTTAAGTGTCCATCCTTTTTCTCTCTTCTGCAATAGATATTTGTAACTCATGTGCTGTGGTAGGAAAATGACCTGGACCCAAAATTGAATAGGAAGAGATCATGTAGGATCACATTTGGAAAATAGGCATTTTCTCTCATCATAAACTGCTCACTGCTGTGACTGAGCATTTAAAAAAATTTTAAATTCAATTTTTTTTTCAGTTCCAAATTCCCTCTCCCCCACTCATTGAGAGGGCAAGAAATATAAAACCCATTAGAAATACAAAGTCACACAGAACAAATTTCCACATTAGCCATATTTTTTTAAAAGGCAAGAAAAATTTGTTCTTAGTCTGCATGGAGTCCATCAGTTGTCTGAAAGTAGTTAGCTTTTCATCATGAGTTCTTTGGAATTTTGGTAGGTCATTGTGTTGAATAGGGTTACTAAATCTTTCATATATGTAAAATATCTTTACAATATTGCTGTTTAGCCTATCTTTTAAAGCAATATTCTTCCAACAGTACTTTGTGACTGACTATAAATCACGAAACCCCAATGTTCCTGAAAAATCACAATTTTAGACAATTGCAACACTAGTGGAAAGATGCAGGTCCTTTTTGGTAATATGCTGCAAACCTGCTTAAGACCCATCGTGCATGTAATTAACGACATGAATGACAACATCATGGATTTGATAGGACCAGAAAAGGACGTGGGATATTCTTTGTAGCAAGAGTTAGGGATAGGAGATGGATGGCTCAGTGCATCACTAGTATCTATGAAATACCTAAAGGACCAAAAGAGGCCTTAATATATTCAGCAAAGCTTAAAGGATGATTTATGGGGGAAATCACAGATGTTTATTCTGGGTAGGATGCAAAGGCATGGAGGACTTAGTTACAACCTGCATTTGTGGAGGGCATGCACTAATGCCATCAACAATCTCTCAAAATAGTTGAAGTATAAGTCTGTCTCTTAAAAAAATCTGCATTGACATAGTTGGTTTCTTTACTAATAATGAGAAAGCAAAAAAAAGTATTTGTATTTTAAATGATTATGTAAGATGTTCTATAATTTTATTTTCCTGTCTCACTCTTTTATAAACTAATCTCAAGTGTCAGAGAAATGTCACAGGTTTATAGTCAAGTTCACAAAACATTTAAAAAAATTTTTTGTTGACGCCTTTTGTTTTTACATCAGTAATTTTTGGAAATACTCAGTCCCACACCCTTCCCTTGAAATGGAACCTTCCCTTGTGTGATGGAAAGCATTTAAACAAAAACCATCCTTTGTAATGGCCCTGTTGGACAATGGCTATACCATTTTCTCCAAGTAGTCCCCCACCTCTTTGCCAAGAAAATGTTTTATTATCTGTTCTTCAGGACCATTATTAGTTTTTCAATTACTTAGAGTTTGGATTCCTTGGTGATTTTTCCATTATGTTGTAATTCACACAGTATAGTACAGGAATATATTTATAAGAAATAGACCCTTAGGTTGTTGTTCATCCTTTGTTTTTGAAGAGAAACAATGATGCTATGGGTGAGGTCTTGACTTCCAGGTAAATTGGATTTAAGTGAGGCAGAATTGCACAAAGTTGTTGGCCTCACTCTCCCTGAGTCCTCAAAGTCTAGTGGCAAGGCAGAAATAAAATAGACTCATAGTTCATTTTGAGTAAATCTGTTTTAAATTTCCTGAGACAGAGGGAAAGCCACAAACAGCAACTTGTCTCCGTAAAAAAATGGCAATCCAAAGGACAGACTACACATAATGCAACTGACTAAGTGTTACTGTGTGAATAACAACTTTATAAGTCAGGTTTCTCAGCTTTGTGAGATGAAATAATAAATGGGTAAATATGGGTAAATATATTTGTGTCTCAGAGTTTTGCATTTCTCAAAATACCGTGGAAAATACCAGAAAACTTGTATAAATTACAAAATCAGAAATCTCTACTTATGCAATATACCAAAAGGAGTCAGGGTTGGAATTTGGAGTGGTGACCTGTATCATTGGTGATTTTCCTTTCTGAAAATATTTTATGCCCCAAATCTGTATGTATAGAATTTTTTTTATCACTTATAAATTCTCTAGGGTTATTGTGGGGTTTAGAAATCCATCTAACCAAACCACCAGCATCAGCCTCCAACTGTTGAGGAAATGATTGATAAAATGATAGCTTATAAATATAATGAAATATTAGAACACTTAAAAAAATTACAAATAAAATTACTATTGGGCATGTACCCTCAAGAAATTCAAAGACAGGGAAAGATCCTACATGTACAAAAATATAGCTGGACTTTTTGTGGCAGTAAAGTACTGTAATCAAAGTGGTTACCAATAGATTAAAGAATGATTAAAAATTATGAGCCATAAGTAATGATGAATATGAAGAATTGGGGAAACTTGGTGTCAGAGGCAAAGCTCTCCTACCAGCATCCTCTTAGTTTAAGTTTGATGTTGAGACAAAATAAGGCACTTAAAGATAATTGAACATTTAACACAAGGGGCTTTCCTTAGGGCTAACACAATAAGGCAGCTAGGTGAAGCAGTGGAGAGAAACTAGAGTCAGAAAGCCTCATCTTCCTGAGTTCAAATCCAGCCTCAGACACTTACCAGCTGTGTGACCCTGGACAGGTCACTTAACCGTATTTGCCTCAGGTTCCTCACCTCTAAAATGAGGTGGAAAAGGAAATGGCAAATCACTCCATAATCTTTTCCAAGAAAACCCCAGATGGGGTTAAGAAGAGTCAGATATGACTGAAACAACAACACACACAACAAGGAAATGCTTCAAGGACATAGTGGCACCTACGTGTGACCTGGTGTCTCCCCATATGGAAATAGGCCTGGTCAGCAGGACAGAACAATGCTACTCTATGACTTTGAGACTTTTTATGGTTTTTTGTTGTTTTTGTTGAGGCAATCAGGGTTAAGTGACTTGCCCGGGGTCACATAGCTAAGTGTCTGAGGCCATATTTGAACTCAAGTTCTCCTGACTCCAGGGCTAGTGATTGGGACTTTAGATGACCAGAAAGTCATGCCATTAAAGTTGGGGCCAATCAAGTCCCAGGGGCAGCTCTGTCTTAGTTCTAGCCCTGGTTAGCCAGGGAGAGCAGGGGGAGGGGTATGAATCAAAGAAGGAAGAAGCTTCATGAGGAAACCTGGGACCACTCGTGTAGTCCAATCAGATCACAAGACAGCTTTGTCTTCTTTTATTTAAAGTCCCAACATTACGGATGGAAGAAATGCTGATCCTGTCACACTTGGGAAGACAAATGAATCAAACAAAGCAAAGTAATCAGCCCTGAGAAAACAACATATATGATGACCCCACTAAGATAAAGGTAGACAAATGGAAAGATAGTGGGACTCAGATGGATTCAATGACCACTGCTGCTGTCAGAGGCCTGCCTCCCTTCTGTCTGCAGGGGTTAAACTAACCAGTTTTAAAAAACTACAGGAAAGGAGCATATATTGTCAAGAAAATGCTAATGTTCTAGTACATACAATTATTTTATGATTTTGCTTAGCTAGATTTCCTTCTTACAAGGGAGGGTTCTGTTGGTGGGTGGGCAGTTGCAAGGAAATAACAGCTTTGTAAAAAAAAGTGTAACATCGTGAACAAAACATTCAATTTAAAAGATGAATGGCAAGCACAAAGAAAACAAAGAAATATGGGAAAACATTCAAAGTGGTATAGATTGAAGGCAAAACCAAAAGTACAATCTGTATACTTAGTAAAACTGTGAATAATTAAAATAACAACAAAACCCACATATAAATAGGCAGGAAAGCTCAGAAGAAGAAAAGGGAACACATGGAAATAACAATGCACTTAAGCCAGAAGACCCAGCATTAAAGCTCCCTCTCTGCTGCTTGCTGGTTGTGTGACCTTCCATAAGTCATAGCAGCCCTGTGGTCCTTGGGCTTTTTCATCCACAGAATGAAGGGAGTCTGAGAAGATGCCATTTTAAAGTCTCTTCCAGCTCTAACTCCTGTTTTGTTATTCTCTTGTGAAAGTCAGTACACACTTAAAAAAATAAACAACCCTGCAAATAATGGAAGTTTATAGTTCTGTGTATTTTTTATCCTTATTTATGATTTTCTGTTTGCTGATCATTACTTGTGTTTAGAAATTGTATACCTGTTCACAAGTCCTTCAGCATTTTTCTAAAACTGACCTGTCCACAAAGATGAATGCAGGAATTCCTTGGCAATGTTGAATCAGGAATCATGTGCTGGTGAGGACCAATGGAGAACCTCCTAGAACAGCTCCACTTAACTTGGGCTATTTCTATAGCTGATTTGGGGCTAATTTAAAACCTATAATTTAACTGACTTTTGACCAATATGATATTTAGTTCTGTAGTGCCTGCACAAAGGGAGAAATAAGCGTTATTGACCCTTAGAAGGCAATAACAAATTGTTAATTGATATATTCTTTTTTTTATTAAACAAATGCTTTATTAACTTCTGTTTTACATCATTCATTTCTGCCAGATTTTGAGTTACAATCATTTTCCCCCACTGTTGTTCCCCTACCAATCTGCTCTCTCCCATACCTTCTCCCATACCCCCTTCGACTTTTCCATTAGAGGAAGGTGAATCTTTGTGTCCCAATGCCTGCACATCTTATCTCCCCATTACAAGCAAAAGAGTATTAATAACAGTATTTATATATATTTGAAACATTTAATGTAAAGACCTTGAATTTCAGATCCATTTCCTTCCTCCCTTGTCACCCATTCCCTCTGGGAAGATAAGTAATTCAGTATATGTTGTACATGTATAGCTATGCAAAACATTATCATAGTAGATATATTGTACAAGGCTGCTTATAATTTCCTCCCACTCATCCCACCCCCAACCTGGTCCATTCCCTACATGATCCTGTCCCTCTTCTATAGTGGGTACTTTCAACCTCCCCTCCCCCCAAGGATGCCCTCCCATCAATCATCCCTCCTCTCATCCCCCTTCCCCCTATTCTGCTGCAGGTTGAGATATCCCATTTAGTATGTATGTCATTCTCTCCCTGAACCAAATTCAATGAGAATGTGGTTTGCCTTTTTTGCCTTCCTATTCTCCCCCTCCCTTGCAACCACTTCCCCTTGCTTCTTCTACATGAGATAGTTTACCCTACCCTGTGTCTCCCCATCTCCTCTTGCCACTTTCCTCTCTCACCTCATAATTTCATCCCTTGAGTATTCTCCCTTCCCAACAAATTCAACCTATGCCCTCTATCCATATATAACTATAACCATATACACACACATTCACATATGTATTCATATGACCACACCCCCTTCTTCCATTATTTTCATAGTGAGAAAGATATCATCAGTCACAGTTATTGCTTTTCCATATAGGAATGTAAATAGTTCAACTTTGATAGTTCCTTTTGATTTCTTTTCCCTGATTACCTTCTCAGGCATCTCTTCCTTCTTGTGTCTGGATGTCAAATTTTCTATTCAATTCTGGTTTTTTCCTCAAGAATGCTTGAAAGTCCTCTATTCCACTGAATGACCATATTTTCCCCTGAAACAAAACACTCAGTTTTGCTGGGTAGGTGACCCCTGGGTTCATTCCCAGTTCTTTTGCCCTCTGGAATATCATATTCCATGCCCTTCGATCCCTCAGTGTAGAAGCTGCCAGGTCCTGGGCTATTCTGATTGTGTTTCCACAATATTGAAATTGTTTCTTCCTGGTTGCTTGTAGTATTTTCTCTTTGATCTGGGGATTCTGGAACCTGGCTATAATATTCCTGGGAGTTTTCTTTTTGGGATCTTTTTCAGGAGGTGATCTGTGGATTCTTTCAACCTCTATTTTGCCCTCTGGATCTAAAACATCAGGGCAATTTTCCTTGAGAATTTCTTGAAGGGTGATTTCTAGGTTCTTTCTTTGATCATGGCTTTCAGGTAGTCCAATAATTTTTAAATTGTCTCTCCTGGATCTATTTCCAGGTCAGTGGTTTTTCCCATGAGATATTTCACATTGCCTTCTAATCTTTCATTTGTTTGGATCTCCTTAACAGCATCTTGATTTCTCATAAAGTCATTAGCTTCCATTTGCTCCAGTCTAACTCTGAAGGAATGAATCTCCTCAGTGAGCTTTTGAGATTCTTTTTCCATATGGCAAATTAGACTTTTTAAGGCATTCTTCTCCTCATTGCCCTTTTGAGCCTCCTTTGCCATTTGAGTTAGTCTATTTTTTCAGGTGTTGTTTTCCTCAGTCAGGCTGTTGACCCTCATTTCATACTTTTCCTGGATCCTTCTCATTTCTCTTTCCAATTTTTCCTCCACTTCTGTTATTTGATTTTTAAAGTCCTTCTTAAGGTCCTCTATGGCCTGGAACCTGCTCATATTTTCTTTTGGGGCTTTTGGAGCAGGATTTCTGTCCTCACAGTCCTCTGACTGTTCCATGCTTCGATACTCTTTGCCCCCAAAATAGGAGTCTAATGTTTCATTTTTCTGTTTATTTTGTATCCTTTGCCTTGGCATGTTGCCACTTAATTACTTGACTTTTGGGCTTGTTGCCACAATAGTACTCTGCCACCAGACAGGGGAGCTTCCATCCCTGAACGTGTGGGGGGCAACTTCCGTTTCTGGCAAGCTGGAAACCCACCCCACGACCTCCACCCCAGATCACAATCCAGATCCAGGGAGGTTAAAGCAAGAGCGATTATCCCCCCAAGACTGATCGCTGGGTCTCCCTACAGTTCGCAGGCCAGGAGCTGGAGCTGCCTCTGAAAACTACAGAATGGTGTGTCTCCTCAGTGGCTTCTAGCCCCCAGGGGAGGGAGTGGACGCACTGGTCCCAAAGTCCATAGGGCACTAACCTCTTACTTTGTCCTAGGCATGTCTATGTTGATAATTCTGGAGTTGCCACAGCTGCTGGTGTTCTGGGGTCCCTCCAGCCGGCTGCTAGCCCGGCCGCCCTGGGGCTAAAACTGTGGACCTGGGCTTGGGTCTCTGCACGCTGCATGCTGGGCACTGTGCTGCTGGCTCCCAGAGCGCTGCGCTGGCCCTTCCTAC
Source organism: Gymnobelideus leadbeateri (assembly GCA_011680675.1). Taxonomy (NCBI): domain Eukaryota; kingdom Metazoa; phylum Chordata; class Mammalia; order Diprotodontia; family Petauridae; genus Gymnobelideus; species Gymnobelideus leadbeateri. The sequence continues at coordinate 208,204 of WOXC01009733.1, forward strand.
AGGGCTGCTAGGCTGTCCTCAGTGGGACGTTAGCTTCTCTGTGTCATTCTGTGGGTGCTGGGGCTCCAGAAGTTGTTCAGAGTCCCCTTTTACGTAGTTTGGAGGTGATCTGGGGGGAGAGTGCCTTGGACGTGCTGTTTCTACTCCACCACCTTGGCTCCGCCCCCCACTTTACTAGATTTTAGAGTATAGTCTGAGAAGTTTTCACTTCTTTCACTCAATCATTGATCCTTTCTATATTTTACAAGTTGAATAAAGTATGTGTAGCATGGCTCTGGAACCCCTTTGTCATCCTGGGTTCCATGTTGTTTTTTTGAGTAATTGTAACTAGGCAGTTATGGTGTCATGCCCCTATGCAGTGTGTTTTCTATCGATATACTAGGCAGGAATCATAAATCAAATCATAAAACATTTAAATATTACACAATAGTAAAGTGACCAAGAGGAAATCAAGAAATTACAGTTATTCACAGCTTTCTTCCCCTCCTCCTGCCTACCCTTCCTTCCAGGTCTGACACATACATGAAGTGGGATAGTCTTCCATAGCCTCCTACACTGATGGGGGAAGACAGTTCGTTCCTGAATAACTCCAAGGTGAAGAGTCATGGGCAGGAAAGGGGGGAGGCACACTCCTCAGAGATCCACCTCCTGGCGGACCTGCCGTGACTCGCTGCCTCTTAGATTCTCCTCTTATAACTGTCTGGGAATGATCCTGGAATTCCCCTGACTACTACTTTTCCACTCTGCTTGTGACCGTGTTACTTGCTGCTTTTTCTTTCTTTCTTTTTTTTTTTTTTAAAGCAATTGGGGTTAAGTAACTTGCTCAAGGTTACACGGCTAGTCATTATTTATGCGTGGGTGCTCATTTTCTGAGGCCGGTTTCGATCCTGGGTCATCCCAACTCCGAGGCCGGCGCTCTTACTCACTGCGCCACCTAGCCGCCCCTACTTGCCGCTTTTTCTATAAAATTTTCTATAAAATTGCCACTGTTACCTACTGAAGCCGTCATCCATTACTGTAATTTTTTTTTCCTTCTTGGGGGTATGAAGAAGGGTGTAATCTTTCTTTTTAAGACTTCTGGGCCAATCAACGTGTATTTAACTTTTGTGTGTACCATTGATGAAAAGATTCTCTCAAGTAGCTGTCAAGAATTTTCCCCTTGACTCACCTACCCTGCTCCCAACCATTGTTCCTAGCCGGAGGAAGGCAAGTGGATTCCTTTTTCCTCTGGTAGTTACTGTTTACTCTAGACCAATGCTAATAGACTTGAAGGTTTAAAAAGTATTTTAAAAATAGATATCTTTTGTTATTACATCACTTAAATTTTCTCCTATATTCCTTCCTTTCACCCTCCCCAAAGAGCTATTCCATATATCAAAGAATATTTTTTCTTTTAGATAGTATTTTGTTTTTTCCAGTTACATATAAAGATAGTTTTTAAGATTCATTTTTAATATATAATTTTGAGTTTCAAATTTTCCCCCTCCCTTCTCTCCCCCCCCTTCCTAAGATGTAAACAATTTGAGATAGGTCATATATGTACAATTATGTAAAACATATTTCCATTTTAGTCATGTTGTGAAAGAAGAAACAGAACAAAAGGGAAAAAAAACCACACACAAAAAAGTGTGTTTCAATCTGTATTCAGACTCCATCAATTCCTTCTCTGGATGTGGATAGCATTTTCCATCATGAGCCTGAGGAATATTTTTTAAAAGAAGAGGAAAAGAGAAAAAACAATCAGTAAAACTGACGAATACATTAAAAAGACCCTGAAAATGTATTAAATGTTTCATACTTGTGGACCTCCCATAGGGGAGGTGCCTTCTCATATTACTTCTTTGGGGCATTTTGCAACATTTGGTTTTGATTGTTTTATGGTTCCTCTGAAGCCTTAAAACTCCAGGAGGCACCTTGAAGATAGGAAGTGCTGCTGACCCTTGCCTAGCATTCCAACCAGCCACAGAGTTCACTGTCTGTCTTCTGTACTGTTCAGTTACTCAACAAACATTTATTAAACATTACATGCCCAACACTGTGCTAAACAGCTAGGGTACAAAGAAATCAAACCTGCCCACAAGGAACAGATGTTCTAATAAGAGAACCAAGGTAAAAGTAACTTAGAACATACAAGATATGTATGGAGTAGGTAGAAGGTAATTGTAGAAGGAAAGTCTCTGGAAGTTTAGTAGGATTAGGAATTGGGGTAGACTGAGGAAAGCCTCTTGTAGAAAGTTGGATTTGAGTTGATACTGGAAAGAGGCCAGGGAAACCAAGAAACAGAGGTGAGGAGACAGAGTGCTGTAGGCACAGAATATCATAAGGCAAAGTTTTTAAGTCTGTATGAAGAGCATAATTGAGTGAGACAGAAGATCCCTGAGATTAAAATCTGGAAGTGGATTTTATTATTACCACGGGACTGCCCGGGGTTACATGGTTACCCAAATCAGACAGTGGGTTGCCACAGAAGGTGTGCTGGTTTTTAAAGAGATTCAATAGCCAGGTTACATAAGCCAAAACTACAATCAGTGATTGCTCAGTGTACATTTGAATTTCCCACCAGCGAGAAGGTTACCCTAGGCTAAGGGACAGGGAACCCAGAATGGGTGGAGATGGGGAACACCAGGTAGGGGGTTGAGGGGGCAAGGAAAAGAATGGAGCAGGAATTTTACCCTAGGCTGAAACTCCTGCCCATGGATCAATTAGGGGAGGGGAAGGGTGGAGTTGTGCTTGCAGATCAATAAGATCAATTAGGGAAGGGGAGGGTGGAGTTGTGCTTGCAGATCAATCAGATCAATTAGGGGAAGGGGAGGGTGGAGTTGTGCTCAACAGTGTAATCCCAAAGCTCAAATATTGTCCTGGTTTGTCCTACAGTACACAATCTGGAACTGCATTTGATTAAATGCTAAGATAAAGAAGTGTTGAATCCTTTGGAACTTTAGGATGCTGTCAGATCAAGATATTTAAAAAAATATATACAACTAATTGTCTTATTCTTTTTTTCCTCATTTCAGCTTGATTTGGACTCATCATAGTGATTACTCATCATCAAGAGGGAGGGCCCAAAGTTTACCATCTGAATGTTTCCACATTTATATTTCAAACAGTCTCTAGTTCCTTGCATTTATGAAATAATTATTGATAAAAATAACCATGTAATCAAATCTGAGAGAATATATATGTAAGAGGGGATATTATGGTATCTTGTTTTGCTCCCACAAACGTTGTTGGGAGATAATCAATAGCTGTGGGGAAGCTCATTTATCTTATTTTACTAAGACAATGGCCACCCTGGCCCCAGGGGGAACTAGAAAGGTGGGAGTGTGACAAACATCTCAGTCCCTAGAGGTCATACCCTGGTCACAAGTATCCTCACTACCATACCTAATCTGCATAAAGAGGGAATGTAGGACAATAAAGTGAGGAATTTCAACTAGCCCTAACTCTTACAGGAAGGACCAAACTGTATAACCTCACTCTTGCTTCTGTATCAGTGTGGGTGTTCTTAGTGAGTAACACACGGGCTTCCTCCTGGGAAGTATAATAAATGCCTTCTTCTGCCCAATCTGTTTCTGAGTTCTTTCAGTGAGAAGGGGTTTGCCATTTTAAGGGGCATCTCATGTGGATCTTCCTAAAGGCACCCAGGGAAGCAGTAGACAGCGGAAGTTCATCCAGGCTAACTCCCTGACCCTGCCTGGGAAGTCCTGTGATCCCCACAAATGTGTTTCTCACAGTATAGTGATCAGGAGACCTTGCTTTTAAAGTAGTAACTCTCTTATAAGAGCTCCACAACTGAGAAGAAGAATTAGTGAAGAAATATTAGAATAGCTTCTGGTTGGTTGGTGGCTCCCTTGGGAGCACCCTTTGAGAAGACAAGATGTGACTCCTTGGTGGCAGGGAGGATGTAGTGAGAGGAGTGTTCATCTTTACTCTAGCATAATGATGGGAATGCAGGTCTCAAGGTGGAACATGGATGAAATTTTGTTGTTTTTCAGTCTGTTAGTCATGTCTGACTCTTCACGATCCCATTTGGGGTTTTCTTGTCAAAAGATACTGGAGGTTTGCCATTTCCTTCTCTAGCTCATTTTATAGATGAGGAACTGAGACCAACAGGGTTAAGTGACTTGCCCAGGATCATACAGGTAGTACTAGTATCTGAACTCAGATCCTCCTGACTCCCGGGCTGTTACTCTATCCACTGTGCCACCTAGATACCCCTGGATTAAATTAAGTGCACTTGATCATTCCCAAACCTTCACCTTCATACCTTGTCTCACCTTTTGTGTTTCCCCCAGGAATAAGAGTATTGGCTACCAGTGACAATTGCAGTAGCAATAGCAGAATTAAGTTTGTGACAAGACCTACTTCAGTATTGGAGAGGGAATCCTCTTTCCCACTTGGTGTTTAATTGGACAGTGATTAGTGGAGGACAGATATGAAGCAGCTAATTAGCAGCCTTGCAAAAACCGAATCCCAATGAGTCTTCCCAACTGATTGTATTCATAGTGATCAGTTACTGGATTCCATTCTAATCATTTTATGAATCTTTGTTACTTAACATTTCCTTTATCCCTGTAGAAATGAACTACTTATTCCACACTTGATTCATGTTTGTACCCTGACTGGGTATCTTTTTTTTCCTTCTCTCTTTGTTAAGAAGTACTCTTAGACCTTGAGCCCATAATCATTTCTAAAATTAGGAACTTTATAAGTAGCAACTTTCCTCAGGGACCTAAGATGGGGGTCAAGAGACAGTGAAAGCGAGAATTGGAAACCCTACTTCTTCCAAGGGGAAGCCAGGCAATTCCCCAGCAATGAACCTAGGGAAAATCTCAATGACAGGTCAAGGACAGAGATTAGCACAGGTCACCAGCCTCTGTGGTCTCAGCCAAGCATGGTGTGGCTAGCCACTATGCTTCAGGTTAAAATCAACTTTTATTATTATTATTACCATATTGACTTGCCCATTTTCTATTATACATTCCTTTTGTTCTCATATATGTTTTGAGAATTGTATACATTTTGAATCACTGAGGATATAACAGTTTTAAAATGGGTTTATTTTTTCACCCAGTATCACTCACTATTTTTTTGGTTCTTTGAAACAACTACCTTCAGCCACATGGTCTTCTTAAAATAGAGAATGCTTTGTCCTTACCTGATTGTTGTTGTTCAGTCGTGTCCAACCCTTTGTGACCAAGTGGACCATACTGTCCCTGGGGTTTTCTTGGCAAATATACTGGAGTGGTTTGCCATTTCCTTCTCCAGTAGACAGACAATGCTTAAATTAAAGAAGCAGCCAGCAGCTGACCAGAGAGACGGGAGCTTCCTGGTTTGTTGGATAGGAGAGTGATCTAGCTTCCTCATCACCTGAACTGATTTAGTAGTCCTGGATAGCTACTCAGAGGTCCCCTCTCAACACCTACAATCCACACCAGTCCCTTCCAAAGTTACAGAGTAGGTCAAATAGGACCTTTCCCATGAAGAATACTATCCTTTGGTTGAGGTTTCTGAATAGCTATGCTTCCTTGCTGGCGTCTTCCTTCACCCAAACTGTCTCTTTCCTTCTCCTGGTCTCAGGCTCCTCCTATTTCAACTGGGCTAGAGAAAACAAGGATGGTGTTATCTCCTAGAGTAACCCCAACAATGAGGATATGTCAACAACTGGGCTTTTCACTGTGGCAAGATCCTTCTTCTTGAAGGTCAAATGTTCTTAAGCCCTACATAAAAGCCCTGAAAGGAAGGAAAATCCAAACTGTAAACACTCACTATTAATTATCTGCAAATCATCCACCTCTCCACAGTCCTCAGAAAGATAATCATTGATAAGGACACTTTACCTTTAAAAGAAAATCTTTTGTCCTCCATTGCTAGAAATTGCTAATGGGGGGGTGGTGGGAAGAAGAGGGGAGTGCACACACAGACCAAAATCAAAACTCAAAATGCTGGGGTGTGTGTGTGTGTGTGTGTGTGTGTGTGTGTGTGTGTGTGTGTTTGTGTGTGTGTGTTTTTCCTGTGGAATAAAGGATAGAAAATATAATTATTATTTTGAGTCAACTAAATAGAAGTATCTTTGGGGGAAAAGGCATCTTCTTCACAGAAACTGAAAGGAAAACACTTGCATTACTTTTTGTGTTTCCTCCATTGGCAAGGGCAGCAGTCATAGCAGATTTAGATTTGTGACAAGGCTTGCCTCAGTCTTGGAGAGGGAAACCTCTATCCCCATTGGTGTTTGATTGGGAGAAGAGGTGGTAAAATTTTGTGGGCAGTAAGTGTGGAGGACCTGGTTCTGAAGAAAAGTAATTAAGTCTTTACCCTCAAGGAGTTCATAGTCCAGTGGGAAAAACTATAACAAACTCTACACAGAGGTAGACAAGATCTTGGGTACCCAATAGAGTATACTTTGTAAATTCAAGTCAATATCTCAATTTCATTTCAATGACTAGATTTAAAGATGCCATAGCAAAGAACTTCTCTGGTTGGACAAAAGATGAAACTTGCTCTGCTTAGTCCTGGGGGTGGGGGTAGGGGACAGAACAAAGAGGAAGATTCCAGCTGTCTTTAAGGAAAATCTCTTTAACTTTTAGATCAGACCCACACAACTTGGCAGGAGGTAGGGGCCAAAATTAAAATAGGCTAAGCTTCTTCGGGAGGTAGATAGGGTTTTTTTTTCTTTCTTTTTTTTTTAATGTTTTACTAACTTCTGGTTTATATCATTCATTTCCATCAGATTTTTAGTTACAATTTTTTTCCCCATTTTTCCCCTATCCACCACTGCAGAATAGCAGTCCCACAGGATATCTCCTCATCCAATCTACTCTCTCCCATATCTTCTCCCATACTCCCTCTTTTAGTAGGGCAAGATGAATTTCTGTGCCCCAATGCCTGTATATCTTATTTTCCAATTATATGTAAAATAGTATTAATAATAGTATTTTTATATTTTTAAACATTTGATTTTAAAGCTTTAAATTCTGGATTCATTCCCTTCCTCCCTTGTCACCCACCCTTACTGGGAAGATAAGCAATTCAGTATATGTTGTACATGTATAGCTATGCAAAACATTACCATAGTAGATATATTATAAAAGACTGACTACATTTCCCCCCACCTCCCACTTGGTCTATTCCCTACTTTGATCCTGTCCCTTTTCAAAAGTGGGTGCTTCCAACTTCTCTCCCCTCCTTCCCTCCCACCCTTCCTTCCATCAATCCCCTTCTCATCCCCTTCCCCCCTACTCTTCTGTAGGGTGAGATATCCTATTTAGTATGTATGTCATTCTCTCCCTGATCCAAATTCAATGAGAATAAGGTTTTGCCTTTTTGCCTTCCTGTTCTTCCCCTCGTAACCATTTTCCCTTAACTCTTCTATATGAGATAGTTTACCCCATTCTGTTTCTCCCCATCTCCTCTGGCTATATTCCTCTCATATTTTCATTTGGGGCTTTTGGTGCAGTATTTCTGACCTCACAGTCCTCCTCCTGTTCCATGTTTTGATCCTCTTTGCCCCCCAAATAGGAGTCTAATGTTGAATTTTTCTGTTTATTTTGTTTCCTTTGCCTAGGCATGTTGCCACTCAATTATTTGACTTTTGGGCTTGTTGCCACAGTAGGATTCTGTCACCAGCCAGAGGAGCTTCCGTCCCAAATGCTGGGGTTTTCTCAGCTGCTGGAGGTATTAGTTGGGTGCCCTCCATGAAGCCTCCACACACTCTGGCAAGCTGATCACACACCCCAAGACCTCCACCCCAGACTGCAATCCAGATCCAAGGTTATTGCAAGAGCAATAACTGTCTCAGGCTGGTCGCTGGTCCGCCTACATTCCACAGGCCAGGAACTGAAGCTGCAATGTGGCAGGCTGCATAGAGTCTACTCAGTGGCTTCTTGCCCCCAGGGGAAGTGGCTGACATGCTCCCAACTACTGGTCCCAAAGTCCAAACTGCACTGATGTCTCACTTTGTCCTTGGCATCTATGGGTTGGTAATTCTGGAAACTCCATAGCTGCTGGTGTTCTGGAGTCCCTCCAACTGGTTGCTGGTCTGGCCACCCTGGGGCTAAAACCTTCAACTCAAGCAGGCCTAGGCTGGGCTCCCAGAGTGCTGTGCTGGCCGCTCCCTGCCAGGCTGCTGGCCTGTCTTCAGCGGGAGGTTAGCTTCTCTGTGTTATTTTGTGGGTTCTGTAGCTCCAAAGTTTGTTCAGAGTCCCCTTTTATATAAATTGGAAGTGGTGGGAGCCAGAGCTGTGTGGAAATGCTGTTTCTACTCTGCCATCTTCAGCAGATAGGTTTTTAGTGGCTCACTTTCCAAGTAAAGGTGTAATTAATGACTAAACTATTTTAAAAATAAACCATATTTTTTAAAAAGGGAAATTTCCAATTAATATCAATTAATTACACTTATTACTTAAGATTTTTATTTATCATGAAATCACATTAATGTTTAAAAAATTACTTTGCTAAGTGGTATAAGTTTTAATACATTTTTCAGGTTTTCTTACTGTTTACATTAAGTTAATGTGATATATTCCACTTCTTGTCAGCAATTTATCACCATCCAGAATCATGTTTGAAAAAGATATCTTTAGAAATCTTAAAACTAACCTTAGTAGCCACCTCTTTTTCCAAGTTTTACTTCTTGAAAAACCATTGTTTCCCTCTGAGATTTTTCAATAATTTCTATACTCTAATTTGTTTTTTCATTGGTGTCCAATTTGCTTAAGTCAGGATGTTTTTTATTTGAAATGTGACAAAGATTGTATTCTTTTGTAATGGCTATTATTTCTCTGCACATGAGGCACAATATTTTGTCTCTTGTATGAATAAGCAAGTATTTGTCCACTCTGAATGAAATACTGGTATCAGCAATACAGTATTTATGTGGTAAATATGGTAACTGTAAGTATGCTGATATGGGTATTAATCACAAAATGTAACAGGCTCTCTATATGGGGGACATAGCTAGAACATTTATTCAAATACCAGAAAACTGAGTCCCAAAACCAGAAAGTCAAAGCCATCACAGTAGTTATGAAGTTCGCACATGTAGTTAATGTAGTAAAGACCTACGTTCTCAAGCCTTCAAAACAGAACAAGCTACCTCAGGCAAAGATCCTCCTCTCCTCACTCACTGCTCAGCATCCAGGCAGCTTGCTCCCATCAGCTCCAGTCCCCTCCCCCCCCACCCCAACCCAGTTCCCATCCCTGGCAGTCCTCAGCAGGAGTCCTTAGCAGAAATTCTGGCTGGTCCAAAAAAAAGGAGCTTGTGCCACTGCCACGGCTTTCAGTCAACATGCTGGCTCCAGCCAGGCTCCTACTCAGCTTCAGCTCCTTCCTGCCCCACCCCTTCCTGCTACATCAGCAAGTTCAAGGGGTTGATCAAGAAGATCAACAAATCACATTACCGTTAAAATACTCTATGTTCTGATTCAATCTTCTATCATCCATTTTATAAATTCACCCCCAAAACTAATGTTAGAACCAAAAAATCTTCACAACTGCTCACATACGAAGAAATACTGAACTGAGAGTCTGACCTTGGAGAAAGTGCCAGACACTCAAGTAACTTGGAGGCAGCCCTGCAATGAAAGAGGGGAAGAAGCCCTCTCGCATTGTTGCCATTCATTGCATGGCAGGCGTCTGTTATGTGGCTACACTCCCTTTGTCCCTGTCCAACACCAATAATGACTGAAAACACAGCAGAAAGATAAGACTTTCGCTCCTCTAGGACTAGAGACAGACTGATGGTACTTAGTTGCTGCATGTCAGACAAACGAGAGAGCATGTAGTGGTAACCCACTCAACAAGTCACACGATGGGCACAGTGGTGACTAGTGGAAGGCAGGTTAAGTGGGGCATGGACAAAGCACTCCTTACATCTTTACTTTCTTCTGTATCCTCTACATTTTTTCACTGACCTCCTGAAATCCTTTGTCTGGTCCCAAGCAGGCTGTGAGCTGTATGTTGTGCAGGCCTGCTTTAGAACCATCTCAAAGAAGAATGAGCTGGTTTGGGATGTAATAGATTCCTCCTTGCTCAAGGTTTCTTAGCAGAGGCTCCCATGACCACGTTTAGAGGATTTTATCTCTAAAAGTAAAAGGAAGTCCTGGTCAAGTGTGGGTTGTACTAGATGGATTCCAAGCACTTTTCCATCTCTGAGACCCTATGAAACGAGGTAATCTGGATTTCAATTAAATTATTTTTGTTTTATTGATTCTTTTTGTTTTTAAGTCACATTTATTTTTGATTATTCCCCTCTTTCTTCCCAGTCATTTGTCTCTTTTTGTTTTACTTTTCAGAGAGGGGGGGAAGCAGGGTAATTGGGGTTAAGTGACTTGCCCAAGGTCACAGGGCTAGTAAGTTTTAAGTGTTTGAGGTCGGATTTAAACTCAGGTCCTCCTGATTTTTCACTGTGCCACCTAGCCACCCATTTGTCCCTTTTAACAAAGTTTTTTTTTTTTAACTTAGACGAAACCAGTAGACATTGATAATATCAGGTGATATAGGCTGTCCTCTCCCTTCCCAAACTACCTTGTATTTATTTATTTCATGTGGTATGTGTGTTTGTGTGCATATGTACAATATTCCCAATAGACCTTGATTTACAGGATCTGTTTTATTTTTATTTCATTATTTATATTGTATTTTTAACACCTAACCAAGTACCAGGCACATAGTAGACACTTAATACTTGCTAATTTGATGGCACACCTAAAGTTACCCACCTCTTCACTGAAAGAGGGAAAGTGCATTTTTTCATTTCTCCTCCAGTGCCAAACCTGTTCATTAAAATTTCATATCATTCAGTTTTATTTTATAGTTCTTTCCATTGTAATTACTGTTTACTTTATGTTGCTTACTTCATTGTGCATCAAGTCACAGAAGTCTTTGCATGTTTCTCTGAATTCCTCTTATGTTTTGTATCTTGCCCTGTAATAATATGGCATGGTATTCACATACCTCCTTTTGCTTAGCAATTCGCTAATCACTAGGTACTTATTTTGTTTCCAATTTTCTGCCATCACAAAAGTGCTGAATATAAATATTTTGGTATATGCAGGACTTTTCTTTCTATAGCTGATCTTTTCATCTTGTAGTGGGATCTCTGGAATAAATTCCCACCTGTTTTGCCAATGATCACAGCCTAACTTTGGATAAAGTTGTTGTGCATTAGTAAGGCATGGGCAGCTAGATGGCACAGTGGATATGGTTCTGGACCTGGAGTCAAGAAGACTCATCTTTCCTGAGCTTAAATCTAGCCTTAGACATTTAGTAGATATGACCCTGGGGCAAATCACTCAACCTTGTTTGCCTCAGTTTCCTCATCTGTAAAATGAGCTAAAGAAGGAAATGGCAAACCACTCCAGTATCTTTGCTAAGAAAACCCTAAATGGGGTCATAAGAGTTGGACACAATTGAACAACAACCATTACTAAGGGACCTGAGAATTTTAAGAATTAGTGAAGACAATCGAGGGTAACGGGGAGCAGTAAAGACAGATCAGGTTCTAAGAATTAATGACTACCCTTGTTTATCTGTGATTTTAGAGATGATATTGAGGTAAAAGGCTGTCATCAAATAAATATGTAAGCAAAAAAAGATGAACTGGTCACATGGCCAGAGCAAGGACTAATCCATGAAAAACCTCTATGCTCCATTTGGCACCCTCACATGGTCAAGAGGAAATGAGGAAGGTTCCAGTACATTGGTGGACCCTCTGTGATAAGTTTATGGGGCAACATGGACAAGCCTGACAAATGCCACACAAGATGGGCAGATTCCAATGAGTTGTGACCCACATCATTGGAGAGAACATCCACATTGATGAGATCATAGAACTCACTGAAGTATTAGAATATCGAGGTGAAAGATGAAGAAGTTGTCTAGGAAGATATAGTACTTAACACTAATTGGTGGAGAATCATTGGGGGAAAAAACTATCATATTGTATGTTTTTGTTTCATTATTTTTTCTTTTCCACAAGGGAAGATTTCAGCTGGAGGGTGGAGGTCTTGAAACAACTATGTTGGAAAAACAAAAATTACTAATTAAGAACATATATTTTAAAAATATGAATTAGAAAATTTCTCTATAGCCATTGTGGTCAAGTAGTCTTTACTTCAATTATATATATTTTTTTCTCTCCCTGTGACATAGGAGAAGTTATTTGAATCACCTACTATTGTTGACATCACAACAGTTCCTGTTTTCATGTTCTGGACAAATAAAAGCACTAGAAACTCTAGGTAAAGTCAATACTCAGCTCGCTCTTTTTCCACCCAGTCCTCTAAGCCTTTTGCTGCCACCATTTGGAGCCACTGTATAAGTGATTATTTGCATTATTATAAAAGTCATTTGACTAAATACTTCCTTACCACGATTATATAACAAAATTCTACATAATAAGAGAGACTTATGAGGTTATAGAACTCATAAACCTCTTTCTAGTTAGTGTTTCTTTTTTTTGAGAGTGTATTACTAGCAAACTTTTTTGGTGACCTGTTGCTTAGCAACTGGCATCAATGGGGAGTGTTTGCACTCTAGTAAGACATTCTAGTTAAGGATCTCCGCGGTCATATACCCTTTGACACCTGAAGGAAATTAATTTTTAATCATGCAAAGAACTTGAAAAGCTGCCACTGAGAAAGGGCCATCTGTGACTATGGCAGACTTTTTTTTCTTGGCTCCAGAAATAGTATTGCCCTTTAGCCCGCTGTCTTCTAAACAGTTCAACGAGATTAGATGTGCTGCTGAAAAATCCTGGAAGAATGAAACTCAGTGGTCGGATAGATATCCAACAACATACGGGGCCCATTACCGGAGGAAAAAGCTGGATGAACCCCCACGTATCCAACCCTTCTCTGAAACGAGACTAAACAAACCTCATCCACGCGAGTAAGATTTCTTTGTCAAAGCAGCTGGATGTGTCAGATTGATTACTCAGGAATTCTAAAAATCTCATGGAGTGATAAGACTTGGGAGTGACCCAGATTTTAGCATGGCTTTCCAGTTCAGGGTCTTGAAAAGTAATCCTGCAGCTGGATGGTCTCAGTAGACATTATTAAGTCCCTCAGTCCATAGACATACTGTTGGGTTGTGGTCATTGGCACACGCTGTGGATAATGTTGGTGTTCTCTTTAATTAGGTTCTGGAGAATTTCACTTTGCATTCTTACCTCGTTTTCTTTGCTGTTAAGTATGTAAACAATTCGTTCTGAAGACAAAGATAGGTGGCACAGGTATGGTTGGGGTGAATGAGACTTTGGCCAAAAGTATAGACTTTAGAGGGATCCAAATTTGGAGGGCACTGGGGCAGTGAGGTGGCATGGTGAATAGAGCACTGGCCTTGGAGTCAGGAGGACCTGAGTTCAAATCCAGCCTCCAACACAACACCAAAACTAGCCATATGACCTTAGGCAAGTCATTTAACCCCAATTGCCCTCCAAAAAAAAAAAAACAAATTTGGAGGGCAATGAGGTCAGTGGGCTCTAGTGTGGAAGGGAAGGGAGCAACCATTTATTAAGGGCCTACTATATGCCATTCACTGTGTAAAAGGCAAATTCTTTGCAAATATTTTCATTTTATCCCTTGGACAAGTCTGTGAGGTAGGTTCTACTGTCATTCCCATTTTACAGCTAAGGAAACTGAGGCAGGTAGCAGTTAAGTGACTTGCCCAGTGGGTTTGAGGTTAGATTTGAACTCAAGAGTTCCTGACCCCAGGCCTAGCACTCCTGGCACTTCTCCAGTTAACTGCCTGATGGCACTTACAATATTTCAGAATAATTGTTGAAGACGGGAAGTTCACAGCCTGGGATGCCCTGGGTGCTTGGTTTCTCTTCATCACTTTAGGTGCAAAAATCCCTCATTATGACTCTGGTAAATGGTTTTCCTCCCTTTCCCCATCTAATAATGTCTGAATGCTTTAAGGTTTTTATAAATATGGCTAGTAGCATGTCTATTGCTAATGGATTGATCAGGCCTGGTTAAATTTGCTACAATTATTTTGGGCCACTTAACATCACTGGCCTATAAGGAATATTGGTTCTAACTCAACACATGAAGAACAACCAAATCCCTATCCAAATAGAAACTGACTCTGTGAACTCCCCTCCCCAAATTCATCAGAGCAAAATTTTTAGCCCTCAAAAGCTCTTACAAGTCATGTGTCTGTTCATTCTACTTACCCCAGTTGCTAAGAACTTGATATTAGTATGACTGATTGTCATTTTCCTGAAGTGATAATGCTTGAATCGGGTTAGTTTTGGATGATCCTTACTGTCCTCTATAAATTGAGCTGTCCAATATGATGCAGGTGACTCTAATTTTCTATTTGCTCATTACACGTGTTTAGATTACACATTTATAGATATTCATCAGCATGGAGAACAAGGGCAGTTTTTTGTTTTTTTTTCTCTATTGGGGCAGAAGTAGTCATATAGTAGTAGAAAGTATAGAGCTTCCAAATTGGTTTCCTCTAGAAAATGTGACCATCATGGGAATCATTGTAGCTAAAGGTTCTTGTGACATCACAAACAAGAAAAAAACAAATCACTGAGGTTTATCTGTTTCTAGATCACTGGGGAAGCTTAACACATTTCCCCCATATTCTTGTTCTCAGACTGTGACCAATTTTGAGGAAGCAAGCAAGTGACAAATGTCTTGACTTTATAATCTCCCAGGCCTGAAATGAACTCCTCCCTGCCACCATATTTGCCTATAAAACCCACTCTCTTCAAGCATTGAGGCACAATGTAAAGAGGTCTAGATTTTGGCATGAGAGGATTACGTTCAAAGTCCATCTTTTCTACCATTTATGATCTAGTCACTCTCTAGGCCTCAGCTTTCTCATCTTTAAAATGAAGAGGTTGGATTTAACAAGTACTAATATCCATTCCAACTCTAAACCTATATGATCCTATAAGATGCCATCTGTAGGCAGATGTTATCACCATCTTGCCTTCTTGAATGTCCTCTCTGCCTCCCTCCCCAATAGAAGTTATCTTGCTTCAGATTTTTCACATCACTTTGCAGAGTACCTTTCCCATGCCCCTATGTCACTGTCCTTTATACTTCTTTTTGGATTACCAACTCTAAATCCTAAGAAAAAGACCATTAAGGTCATCTGTCTCATCTTACAGATGAGGAAACTGAGGCTAAGGGAGGAAAGGTGATTTGCCCAAAGTTGCAGAGGTAGCAAGCAAAGAGCCAGATTTTGACCCCAAGTCTTTGGACTCTAGATCTATTGCACTTTCCACTATACCATATTGGTCATTTGTGCCTTCCCCCATTGTCTGCTAAACTCATTGAGAGCAAGATTTGTGTAATATAAATCTTTATATCCTCAATTAACTAGCATAATGTTTTTCACAGAGTAGGAACTTAATAAATGTGGATGTGTAGAATCAGCTCCATTTTATTCTTAAGTATTTCTTAAGGAAACCATTATGTTGTCAGCAAATACAAATAGCTTTAATTCTTCTTTGCTTGTTTAAATTTTTTTAAATGCCTTAAAATAACTTTTTAAGGAATAAGGAAAATGTTTGTATCTTTAATTTTTTTCTTTTGGCATTGCTCTTGCTAGCATTTCTAAAACTATGTCAAATAACAGAAAGGAAAAGGGTCATCACTGCTTTACTCCTTTACTTATTGGGAAAGTTTCTAGTGTTTCCTTATTGCATAAAATGCTAGCTTTTGGCTTTATATATAATTTTTTAATCATATTTAAAAAGTTTTTTATGTCTATGTTGTGTAGAATTTTTTTAGCATTAATATTGTCCTTTGTCAAAGGTGTTTTTCTTTGTTTCCACTCTCATTTAGAAAGTGATAATCTGTTTGCTGCTGCATAAAAAATTTTCTTAGTTGACATTAGTCCAAAGAAAAATGCTTTTTTAAAGCCTGATCAAAATTTATTAGCATTATCTTTTTCATTATCTTTCTTATGCCCCCTAAGTGTGTATGTCCCTCTAGGCTCTTTCATAGATCGTTGGCGATCTCATTCAATGCTGTAACTTCAATTTCTGTCCCTATGCAAGGTTCTTAAAACTGTCAGTCCAATCCATATCTCTTCCTTGAGATCCATTCTCACACCTCCAACTGCTTGTTGGACATCTCCCCTGAGATAATGCCACTCACACCTCAAATGCCAAACATTCAAAATGGAGTATTATTTTCTCCCTAAACTTGACTTTTCCCACGATTTTGGTTTATTGTACTACTATTTTCCTGAAAAACTGAGTATGGGAGGGTCAGAGTCATTTGATGTTCTTCCTTGACACTTCTTGCTTCTCTCCTCTTCACTCCCATATCCAATTAGTTTTGAAGCCCCATCAAGTCTATCTCTGTGATATTTCTCTTACCTTTCCCTTCCTTTCTGTTCCCACTGTAACCATCATCCTAATTATCAGCTCACAGATCATCTTGCATAGACTCCTGCAGAAACATCATAAATGGTCTTTCACCTCCACTCTATTTCCTCTCCAATCCATCCTTCACACTACTGTTTCTTGTAGAATTGTCCTTATGCATTTCTCTAATCATATGACTCCTCTACTCAAAATCTTTGACTGGTTGTCCATTGCCTACCAAATAAAATATAACAACTTGATCTTGGCATTCAAACTTATCTATGTTGTCACTCCAACCTCATCTCATACACTAAAATCTATCCATTCTAAATCATTCCACTGAGTTTCATGCCAACATCACCATTGGCTTTTAAGATACATTTATGTGAACGTTCTGCTGACACTTCAAAGTTGATATGTCTTATATCATTTTCCCCCTATCTTTCCTATGGCCCATAGGATAAAATACAAACTTCTTAACCTGTGATTGTAAGCTATCCATATCTGGTTGCAATCTACCTTTTCAGTCAGCTTTTTATATGCTCTTTTCCATTTGACCAATTCTTTTTAAGGAGTTCTTTTCTTCGATGAATTTTTGTATATTTTTTCCCCATTTGGTCATTTCTGCTTTTCAAGGATTCTTCTCTTCATTGGAGTTTTGTACATCTTTTACCATTTGGCCTATTCCGGTTTTTTAGACGTTTTCTTCAGTATTTTTTTGTCCCTTCTTTACCAAGCTGTTGACTCTTTTTCTCAGTTTCATGATTTTCTTGCATCCCTCTGAGTCTTCTTTGCAATTTTTCCTCTACTTCTTTTACTCTTGATTTTTAAAATCCTTTTTGAGTCTTTTCATGACCTGAGACTAATTCATATTTTTATTTGAGGTTTTGAATGTAGGAATTTTGACTTTGATGTCTTCTGAGTTTGTTTTTTGATCTTCCCTGTCACAATAGTAATTTTCTAGGGTCAAAATTTTTTTCTATGATTAGCTCATTTTTCCTGTCTATTTCTTAACTTTTAATTATATGCTAAAGTGGGGTTTTGCTTCTGGAGTGGAGAGGGCACTGTCCCAAGGTTCAGGTTTTTTGTGTAACTGTTTTCAGAGGTAATTCTGGGGACCTGTAAGTTTTTGGTTCTTCCAAAGTGGTATGATCTAGGACAGGGGTAGGGAGCCCATGACCTCAAGTCTATATGTGGCCTTCTAGGTTCTTGGGTGAGGCCTTTTGACTGAGTTGGATTTTAAAGTTAAAACTTGGGTTTTACAGGACAAATCCTTTTATTAAGGGAATTTGTTCTGTGAAGTTTGGATTTTGTCAAAGGGCTACACTTGAGGACCTAAAGGGCCACATGTGACTCAAGGTCACAGGTTCCCCACCCTTGATAGGAAGAGTTGTGTTTACTACTCTCCTGTTTGGTGCTCTGGTCTGTGAGCAACCACAAGTACTTTTTTCAACCCTGCAACTGTGCTAGGGTCCCAGTTTCCCTGTGGCTACAAGCTCTGGTGAGCTAGTGCTTCTTTTCATCCTGGGACTGAGACCCAGGACTGAGACTCAGGATTGCAACCCAGATCTGAGTATGGTTAATGCAACAAAGTCCTGTCCCTGGTACCACCAAAAAGCATCCCTGTAATCTCCTTCTGATCAGTTGTCTGAACCCCTTACTTTCTGAGAGGTCTGGAAACCACCACTGCTACCCCCCACCAAGGCCTATTGCTGGTGTGCTAGGGCACAGCCTGCACTAGACTGTGTTCCATTCTCACCCTAGTGCAACAGACCTTTCCTGCTGACCTTCTAAGTTGTCTTGGGCTGGAAAATTGTTTCACTCTGTCTTTTTGTGGGTTCTGCCACTCTAGAATTTGTTTTGAGGCATTATCTAAAGGTGTTTGGAGGAGTTTGGGGGAGAGTTCAGGTGAGTCCCTGCCTGCCTTTCCTCTGTCATCTTGGCTCTACGTTTTTCGCTTCATCCCATACTCCAGGTCTACATATCCAGCTCATATCTCTTCCCTGATCTCCAGTCCTACATCTCCAGGATCCCGTTGGATTTATACATTTGTATAGAACCCAAGCATCTCCAACTCAGTGTGTTCAACTTCCTAATCTGAAGCTTTCTGTTGTCCCTAGGATAAAATACAAACTCTGCAGCTTCCCACTTTCATCTCTTCACAGTCTCATCCTAGCCTTCCTCTCCATCCTTATTTCCTCTTCATTATCTTCCCTTGGGCACCCTATATTTCAGCTAGATTGATGTACTCCCTGATCTCTCTTCATCTTGGTTGGCCCTCTATGTCAGGAATCCATTCTTTTTCATCTGTGCCTTTAAAAATCTTCATGAAATCTTCCTTATTGGAACCTTGCCAAAAGTAACTTCTCTCCTCTAAATTGCTTGGAGTCCTTTGTTTGGATCTCTCACCTTTTTACTCACGTTTGGATAATACTCATCCTTTGTATTCCTCCCCAGCAGAGACTACTTTTGTTTTTGTTTTTGTTCTTGTCTTTATATTCTCAGCACCTAGTACAGTGCCTTGCACTTACTAGATGCTAAATAAATGTTGAAATGAATTGATTAGAATTTTTTTTTACTAGGGGTGGCTAGGTGGTACAGTGAATAGAATACCTGCCCTGGAGTCAGGAGGACCTGGGTTCAAATCCAGCCTCAGACACTTAACACTTATTAGCCATGTGACCTCGGGCAAGTCACTTAACCCCCCTCCAAAAAGAAAAAAAAAAGAATTTTTTTACTAGTCTGACTTCAAAGTGGACAAAGCAGGATCACCAGAATCAAATATGAAATGATATTTTTTTAATTTATCAAAAAAGTATTTCAGCATTAAAAATAGGGACAGTATGTTTTCTATTAACCTTATTTAACATGAGGAAAATGTCAATAATATGTTAAAAGTATAGAATTATAAATCATCCTTGCTCAATAGACTCAGAGTACAGCTTTCACAAATTATATATATATGTAAACATAAACATTTATATAAAATATATGCATTTATGCATAATAATAAAAATACATTTGGAGGAAGATGAATGTGGTACCCAATTTCAAATGCTGGTTCCAGTCATCTGTTAGAATCTCAATGGCCTTCATAGAAGAGTTGCCATTAGAATTTTGATGAGAAGTAAGTGTCCTTTTGGACAGGTGGTCGTAAGAATCATACTTTGTTATTTGTTTAAAATAATGCTTTATTTTCTTACTCTTGGGAATAGTTTTCACATCAAATTTTAGGTACCATGACCTAGTCCTCTTCTTTTATCAGTCTAGTGGACTGCTTCCCAGACTCTATGATAACCAAAGGCTTCTTTTTCATGTTAGGAAGAATGGAAAGTAGAGATAGAAAAAATGGAGGCTCAGAATTGGGCCTTTTGGACCAGAACTCAGAAAGGGATAATTTCATGCTCCAAATTAGAACTTGGAATAGTAAGAATTTTATTGGAAAAAACAACACAGAAAAATGGAAACAACATTGGCCAGAGAGGTAGGAAATTTGGGTTCTGGCTCCCTTTCTACTGTTAGTAAGGTATATATGACTTTGAATATGAGTGCCATCATCCCTATGTTGATTTTTCAGACATGATGACTTTGAGATGTCCTGTAGAGGACATAGGGATAATAGGTCAAACAGGCAGTTGGAGAGATATAGGATGAGAAGTTAGGAGGGAGATAAGGACTGAATATGTGGATGTGGGAGTCATCTGTGTAAAATTGATAATTGAATCATTGGTGCTGATAAAAAAAAAGAAAAAGAGTAGATAGAGAAGAAAGAAGGTCCAGGATAGTGCCTCTGAACTCCACGGATCTGTCTGCTTTGATGTGGGTTAGACCAAGGACTTGCTGTCTACCCAACAACTATGCCCATCATCCCCCTTGTTTCACCTCTCAGCCAGGTGTTGATAATCAATCAACATCAGCATTGCCACTGTGAGGGTATGGCAATATATTTATTGCCTAAGACTCCAAATTAAAATTCACTTTCACTTCTCCATGGCAGCCCCACCCTTCTATATAGAAAATAAATGCAAGGTAATTTGGATTGGAGGAAGCAGCCAGTGAGGGTGATCAAGGCTTCAGCTTTGTTCTGTAAAGTTTGGATTCATTTGAAGGGCCACACTTGAGGACCAAGAGGGCCACATGTGGCCTTGAGGCCACAAGTTCCCCACCCCTGGAATAGAGCAAAGATTGTGTGAAGGTGAGTGATAAGACTGAAGGTAGATTGGAACTAGGTTGTCAGTGTTAAATAGAAGAGTTTGTTTTAGCTTTTTGAGACTGAGTCCCCTAGGTTAGAAGTCTAGTAGCTATTTGTGTTCCAGACCCTGCTGATGATTGGTACGGGAGCTTTGGTTTACTCTGTTTCTGACCTGAGCCAGTTTGTACTTCCTCTGGCAGCCTGGTGGGTCCCTATTCACAGAAATTCACCATTCTGACTTAGGCCATTAAAACCCAGAACTCAAGCAATCCATTTGCCTCAATCTTCCCTAGCACCATCATGTCTGGCCTTTTATTTGAACTTACTGGTAATATGAGGCCACTGGAGTGATGTGATCAGATCTGTATTGTAATAATATTAATTTCACAACTGGGAGCAGGTGGGTAGAGAGGAGAGAGAGGTAGGGAGACTAGTTAGGAGGCTTTGTAATACTACAGACTAAAGTAATGAGAGACCTGAACTAGAGTATTTGTGTTGTGGGTATGCAAGAGGTGTTAAGGGAATGAAATTGACATTTTAATAAAGCAGGAAGAAACAGAAGTTGAAGAATCATCCTTCCAGGTCGGGAACCTGGGTTACTGGAATGATGATGCTGTCTTATATAGAAATAAGGACATTGGGTAAAGGGGTGGGGTTTGGGAGAGGGGGACACAATAACGAAGAAGAGGAAGAAAAATCCTTGACCCTGTCTTTGCTTTCGGGCACTTATCACTTTTCCTATTAGAAGTTTCACTTTTGTTGTCAGGGTAAGGAAAAGAGGATGAGCTCTAGGTGGAAAAAAACCAAGTTTCTGTCATTTCTCTTATTTGATAAGGATTTCTCCCTTTCCTGTTGTTTTCACTATTTCTAGCCAGCTCTTCCCTGACTGATTAGGGGACCAGGTATGTGGAGGTGGCAGGTGAGGCTTTGGGGACATGAAGTCTCGCATTTCTCCTTGCCATTCCCTATTTCTTTCAGCTTGATCTGTGGTCAATAAGGCTCTTTATTTTCCCTTAAGGAAGAGGTTATTGGAGGCTCCATCTCCACAGATAGACACTTCTCCACTATAGGCATAGTATCCCAGGGGCTCCTTCCTTGAACTTTTCTCTGACTTCAGCCTGCACCCCCTGAATAAACTGCTATGTAGTTATAACACAGCAAGACATTAACAAGTTTTTATTCACTTAGATGCTTACCATTAAGGCTATCACCATGGATTCTCAGTGTTGTTCCCTTAGAGGGTTGTAATAAGCCAGTCTATTTGTCGAAGAAAAAATGCTCTGGTTTTTTGTTTCTTTTTATGCTCCCTAATAATTTTGTTCATTTTTTTACCTAGTGCTATTGCAATTATGTACTTAACTCAAAAAAACATGGAAAATGAATTTGAAAAATCTGAAATATTCATTTTTAGAAAGCTATTTAAGCTTAAGCAGCTTTAAGCTTTAAAGCAGCTTTAATCTAATTTTGTTTTGTTTTATTGATGTTAAATAGCCAAGAAGAGTTGAACATTTGAGGGGTCTGTGGCACTCTTCTGTTGCTATGGTATTGAATGATAAAGAAAATAATGAATAAGCATTTATTAAATGCTTCCTATGTACCTTCCAGGTTCTCTGGTAGGCCATGGCTATTGCCAGCCCTCAAGGAGTTTGCATTCTATCAGGTCTAGGGTTCTTAAAGTTTTTTGTATCTGAGAAGCCTACAGCCTCCTTTTGAGAAGGTTGTAAAATGTTCAAAATACATAGGATTGCAAAGCAAACCAATTATATTGAAACACAGTTATCAAAATGTAAACAACAAAGAAACAAGGTCACAGACCTCATGTAATCCCAAGTCAAGAACTTCTATACTAAGTAGATTCAAACACACATAAGAGAGTGGTGGCCAGGTAAGGGAGTTTTGTTAATGAGAATCATCAGAATTGAGAGAAGAGTCACAGGTCAATAGAATGTTGTTACACCTTTTTCCTAATAGCAATGGTTATATTGATTTGACTACTGTTCCCAAAGCAGGAGAAAGAGATGGAAAGGATGAAGAAGGATATGACATGGTGGAAAGGGAGATGTCAAGATGCTTCTCAATAGTCCCTGGTGTATTTAGGTGAATGGTTGGATGAGATATTGAAGCATAGTCTGGGGCTGGCTAGATATGTGGGTTAAGTGAGTTTTCTCATTCACTTACCAAATGTGAGAAACTACATATGAGGTAGTTCCAAAACTGAGTGGATAGTTGTGGGGAGAGAACCATGGGATATACATTTCAATTGTCATCAAGGGCAGCATTAGGAATAATATACAGGAGAACTAGCTTCCTGTATAGTTTAAAGCTCATACTAAAGGGACAAATTTCCCTAGACTAGGTAAGATGACATTTTTCATGTAGAGACAGCTTGAATTTCCATTGGCAGGGTAATCATCTGCCAGGATTTGTGGACCATGGAGCAGGGGGAACCATATGTGAAATCCCACCTCCATTGAGCATTGTTCTCCAAGTGAAATCTGGTTACAGTGAATATCAAGAAACCCACTTCCTCCCTTTCAGTGAAGAAGCAGGGGGGTACCATGGTTTCAGAATGTCACACATACCATAGGTGCTGGGACAGTTGTATTTTGTTAACTGATTTTCTTTGTTCCAGGATGTACTTGATTGGAGGGATGGAAGAGTATATTGGGCAATGACTACAGTGTAGAAAATATAAAGCATCAATAAAACTTTGAAAAGTATAAGGTGAACAAAGGAAATAGTACCAAGTCCTTGGGTGATGTGTGTGGAAGGGTGTATACTTTTGCTTTGCTATAATTATTTCTATTTGAAGGAGGAGGTATGAGTTAGTGGGAAGTGATAGAGAACAAGAAAAAAAAGTAACAAAACAACAACAAAAGAAAACTAAAAGAATTTAGATGGGGACAAAACCAAATCAATTTTAAAATCATTTGATAGACTTAAAAAAATTGAAACTCTATGTAACAAAAGCTTGTGCTTTTATATCTAATTCTCTTTTCTAGTCTTCTTTTTATATTGAAATGTTTGTTTTGTTGATGACTGTTAAGTTCATAATAAAAAAGAAAATTTACATTAAAAAAAAATAGTGAAGGGAGGTATCAGTCAGTAAGTCCCAACCTACCTGACAGTTAGGAAGTGTGGAAAGGGAGGATTTCTGCTTAGATTGTGTATGACTACATCTGGTCTTTTTTAATTTTAATTTTTTTTAGTCCCAATTGGTCCCCCATAGCATGGAGGAGCTTCTCCAAGACATGGCCATTTCTAGGTATGGCCCTCTCCTGTACAGAGAGAATAATTTCATAACTAGCTCCCTGGTCAATGACTGTTGAGTACTCACCTAGCTGGTTGTCCATAGTTTTGCTGGAGAGGCACTTGGGTCTAAATTCTTCAGTGAATGAGTCCTGGAGGTCTTCTGAGGAGCAGATTCTGCACCTGTTAGCATTCTCATTTCCTCCAGAAGCCCAGAGTTCTATGACTAATATGATTTACATGCATTTTTAAAAGTTGTACAGGGAAACAAACATAATTACTATAATCTTTCCTGATTCATTCTGAGCACTTATCTTATTTTGAAAACTTCTCTCCAGAGATACACTCACAAATCCTATTGAAACAGTTATGAATTTAATATTTGTGTCCCTCATGTAATGTTTGTAAGATGCTACCCCTTTATGACAAATGAAGGAACAAACAAGTCACTAATGGCTGAATGGGAAGGCCCGACTTAGCCTGATTTATTGGTAGGAAAAAATAGGAAGACACACAAGAAATTTTTTAAAAAGTGATTTGAGGTCCCAGTTGTGTAGAAATGCATAATCCTTTGTAATTAAAAAAGACATAACTCTTTTGTTCTATCTTGCTTTTTCTAGATTGTTTCTAGTAAACAAAATCCATTATCTTCCTGGATATTACAACTCTAAAGCACCAGAGCCTGAAAAAAATAAAGGTAAATGGGAACATTTCTTCTGGGGACAATCCATTTAGTCAGCAAGGTTGTGTTATTACTCAGTTAAGGTGACTCCTGAATCCTCATCTGTATAGCAGCATAAAGATAATGATGTCTTTATAAGGAGGGAGAAGTGACAGTCCACTATGGCCCCTGCTTCTTGTAAAGATGACAAGTATTTTAAATGCGTAATTCAATCAAGTTCAATTTCAGTTGAATTCAATGACTGACTTTTAAATGCTAGGTACTGGGAACACAAAAACAAAGGAATGAAATACTTCCTCTCATCACAGAGTTCGCATTCAATTGAGAGAGACAACATGTGCAAATTTAAACAATAAACAAAACAAATACAGAAATATGAGAGAGTTTGGAGGGGAAGGCATTAATAACTGTGGGCACAGGAAAGACCTCGTACAAAAGGTGAGTTTTGGAGGAACTTAAGACCTGCCTTCATGGAATTTATGTGTTATGGGAGGGATCCAAGATAAAAAAAAACCAATGAATTTCAGTATGATTGTTGGAGTGGGGTGTGACTGGCAAAAGATGAAATGACTGAAGAAAACAAAGGTTCCATCTTCCTAACATATTGGTTTATTAAGCAATGAGTGCCAGTTGCCTAACAAATCAGGACCAGGAGAAATAAAGAAGTCCCTCGAGAAGGAGAGACATGTAGGAACTAAACCTTGAAGAAATCTAGGGTCCTGGGAGACCCAGATAAAGAGAGTATTTTCCAGGCATGGGTAGCCCACACCACAAAGGAGGCAATAGTGTGAGCTGAGAGAAAGAACCATCAATTTGATTGGAATGTACTCATCACATACATAATATTTATTTGCATATCTTCCACTGTCTTATATCCTATCTTCCATCCCTCCCTCTCTGCCCACTGTGAGCATGAAATAGATGATTGCTTTTTCTCCACATTTTTTCTCCTGGTGGACTTTCTCTCCAAAGCAGCAAGTTCAGGGCTTGGGAGAGCCAGTACCTTGCAAATCCAAGTCAGGATTTTTAGCATCTTGTAGAACCAATTGCTGTCATCACTCTTACCCATTTGTAGTACCTACAGGGTTACAATCTAGCCTTTTTGCTTCTTGATGGGAAGCTTCCCGGAGCTTTTGTAAATTATAGAGCTTTGTATTTTTTATCAGTTGCCCTGGAAGATTTCAAATCTTCTAGCTTCTTGAAGAAGTTAGATCCATGGCACTAGCCCATTTGAAATGAGTGTTTCTCATGAGCTTTTTTTTCCCCCTTCAAACCAGCATGACTCAAGGGAATTGTTCAGATAGAATCATAGATCTAGTGCGAAGAAGGAGCCATAGAGGCCATCTGGTTTAACCCCCTCAGTTTGTAGATTAGGAAACTGAGGCCCTAGGGAGGCTAAATAATCAGCCCCAGGTTATAAGAATAAGTGACAGGATTGGGATTTGAATCCAGGTCCTCTTGATTACAGAGCTGGTACATGTTTGTGGGGAGGGGTGAGACCACTGGGGTTAAGTGACTTGCCCAGGGTCACACAGCTAGTAAGTGTTGTATCTGAGGCTGGATTTGAACTTAGGTGCTCTTGACTTCAAGGCTGGTGGTTTATCCACTGGACCACCTAGCTGCCCCTAGCCAGTGCATTTTGACTCTCATTCTGCCTTCTCTACCATTATTTTTCATTTATTGCTAAGAGTGTAGGTCTCTCTGATATGAGTCAGGACTAGGTAATAGGATGTGAAACCTAGACTAGGCACCAGGAATGTAGAATCTTATTATATTTACATGGCCCAGCTAATCATCTTGGACCATTCTGAGGTGGAATCTTGGTGCTGATATCTAAATAGCCTGCCTGGGAGCAGGTCAATAGTGCTCTGAGCTCTGTGAAGCAGCCACAATTGTCCCAGGAGCGATGATCTCATTGGATTTACCCCTCTTCTCCTTAATAGCAAAACTGTGTTGGAAAAAAAGGAATATGTGATGTGAGTGTATGTTGCCTTGAATATTCTTTGACAATAATAGTAGTAGCCCCAAAGACAGACTTAGGCTGCACAGAGACAGAATCCAGTGACAGATTCTACTACGATCATTATCACTACCATTACTGCTGCTGTGGATACCGCTACTACTACCACTACACTACTACTATCACTACTACTACCACTGCCACCAATGCCACCACCATTACTACTACCACTATATACTACTTTAACTACTACTACTACTACCACCACCACCATTATTACCACTGATACTGCTACTACCACCACCACCACTATACTACTACTATTATCACTCTTCCTCCTCCTCCTCCTTCTCCTCCTCCTCCTCCTCCTCCTCCTCCTCCTACTACCACCACCACAACTACTACTATTGCTACTACCACTACCTAGCTAACTGTAGAAATTCAGGGGAAACCAGTAAGACAAAGATTATAAATGTGTAATTTTAAAAGAACAATAAAACAAGTTGATTAGCTATGTAACTATAAAGACCCATCTTAGCCTCAGAAAAGTTGAAGGAAAGTCAGCTGGCTACTGAGCATTTATATATGTAAATATATATACACTCATATATATGTGAGTTTTTCACTGTGCCTTGTTGCCTTAATATAGGATATAACATGACAGCCTTTTTTTCTTTCACTCTTCTCACCCTTCATTCACCATTGTTAACATAAGATAGACTAAACATGTCAATTGATGCAAAAATTTATTTTAATATTACTTTGAAAATAAAATTCTCATTCTATCTCTATTTTCTTTTCCTTATGGATAAAAAAGTGCATAGTGTCAAATGATACTTTTGGAAATGCCTTAAGTTTGGTCCTTTAATGTAGTCTTAAAATTTAGTCCTTCTAGTGTTAAGGGGCATAAAGTCTCCAGATAAAGTGATAAGGGACATATTATGTTCTTGAGAATATTGTGATAGCCTATGTTTTGGACACTCAGTGAGATGGTCTGCTATGGGGTTGCCACCTGCAAATCTAAATTTGGAAATGGGAAACAAAGAGACACTTTTGAAAAAAGAAAGCCATTTCTTAACTAGCCTCAGACATTTTGAGGATCTAAATACAAAGTTCTGATTTTATAATGTTGAGCCTTAAACATGAATGCAAGTATCTAAGAGAACATGGATAAGAATTTCTGAGATTAGAATGTATAAGTGTTCTGAAATTTAACTTCAGAGGAATTTCTGGCCATTCTCTCTATCATAGAGTTTGGGGATTTATAGGAGCAAAGATTCAGAGCTCAAAAGGATTGAAAAATTCGGAAAGGTGTGTGTATGTGTGTGTATTTATCCATCCATCTCTCTCTCTCTCTCTCTCTCTCTCTCTCTCTCTCTCTATATATATATATATATATATATATATTTATACATATACATATACATATATATTTTATATAAGCATATAAATGTTAAAATTATAAGTAGGTAGTGTGAATATTATTGTCCTTATTTTATACATATCTATCTATCTATCTATCTATCTATCTATCTACCTATCTGCTTAGGAATAGCAAGGCTAAACATGTAGGTCACTCAAAGAATTAGATCAGTGTCAAACTCTTCTTTTCCATGAAGTCAAATAAAGTAATACCAGAGATGAACTTTCAAGATCTTTTTCATTGTAAGATCAAATATACTAATAAAGAAGCATACACCAAATTAATCAATCAACTGGCATTTATTAAGCACCTATTATGGTGCCCGGCACTGAGCTAGGTACTAGGGATCCAAACACAGAAAGAAATCTAGGATTTCTGAAACAGGAGTGTGCCTAACCTCCAGGGACTTGAATCTAGTCCCATGTATTTCAGCTATATTCTGGAATAAATGAGGTTCTTTTTTTTGTTTTGTTTTGTTTTGCTCATTTTTGTTGGCTGCCTGGGAAATTTTACTGCTACTAAAAGTTATTTTTATAATTTTTTAGAAAAAGAAAGTTACATGATAACTTTGATATCTATATTTTGCTTTTTGGAGGGGGGAGGGCAGGGTAATTGGGTGACTTGCCCAAAGTCACATGGCTAGTGTTAAGTGTCTGGGTCTGGATTTGAACTCAGGTCCTCCTGACTCCAGGGCTGGTTCTCTATTCACCATACCACATAGCCACCCCTTTAATATATATATTTAAAATGAATAGCAAGTTGCATATAGATTTGCAGTGTCATGTGCAATCATCTTTTTAAAAATTCTATGCTATAGAAATGCTTATTTTATTTTTTAAGTTCAGAATATAAATAATAAAAACTTTTAAAAAGTTATTTCTAAGTGAAAGTACCTTCCAAATTTGAAAAAAAGAAAACCCCACTGAAAACCCAACTTCCAGATGAACTTTTGAAGCACAAGCCATTGGTACTATATGCTTGGGGCAAGACAAAAGACTAGCAGTGTGACACAGGAGTCCATGACTTATGTAGTCAATGTTGATTTTTGCTGTTATTGGGAGTTTTAAGGCGTTTCCAAAAGACTTCAGATAAATATGTATTTAGGAGGAGGGATTAGAAGGAAGAAGAGGGATTCATGTCCTGACTCTGTTATTTCTTTGTGACCCCTGGGTAAGTTTCTCCAACTCTTTGACCTTCAGTTTCTTCATCTATGACAGTAATATTCATATGGCTTTTTAAAAATAATTTTAATTGATATCTTTTGTTTTTATATCACCTAGATTTTCCACTATATCCTTCTCCTTGGTCATCTCAGAGAGCCTATTTTTTAAAAAAGTACTATTAAATTAAAAGAACTATTTTTTTTAAGAGGAAGAGGGAAAAAAAATCCAGTAAAACTGAGCAAAAGTGCATCAAAAAATATTTTGTTCTCTCCCATAGACCCTTACCTCTGCAAAGTCACAGGGTGGATTTATATCCATATAAATCTTCTTAAGCTTTTCTTTGAGGCCAAGCTTGCCATCTATAATTTGGCAACATCCTCATTCCTATAGCTCTAACGTTTGCAGAACACTTTCCGGTGAACAAACCATCTTATGAAGTAGGTAGTGCCAATATTATTGTCCCTGTTTTATACACACAGCTCTGAGGGGGTTAGATTAAATCTCCAGGATTCATTTCAGCTCTAAATGGGAATACTACTCCTATTACTTGCCTTCCACAGCAGGGAAAGTGCTCTATAAATCTTAAAAGTGTTACACAAAAAGTAATTATATACAGGGCATTTAATATCTTAAAATGATATTAAGATTTTTGGCACATCCTGTGTATAGTATACTATAAAGAGCTCTGAATTTGATGTCAGGGGATCTGGGTTTGAAATCTGTTTCTGCCATTTCCCTTCTAGTTTCTTTTGAATATTGGAGCTTTGAGGTGTAGAAGGAAGCTAAGCACAGCTGGAATGGGGCAGGGGCAAGGACAGGGGACCATTCCCAGGCTTCTCCAAGCTTTGACTGAAATGGACCCTTGAGTAGATCACATTTGCTATCCAGTTGGGGCCAGAACAGTAAGGGTGTATGGACTGCTTCCTTCACTCCCTCGTCAAGATAAGCCCCTCCAGCCATACGTTTTGGTTTCCAAGTTGTGTTGCTCCCGGGGCTACACCTCCTGAGATTTAGAACCCAATGCACCTCCAAGGGACTTCTAACAAGTTCCTCAGTTTACAGAGGGAACCCTCGGAATGAAACATCTGAAAAAAGACCTCCTGCTTTTTTCCCCCTCAGTGTGAAGACATACTATCCCACCCCCGACATGCACACGCACATGAATACACACCCACCACACACATACAGAGACAGACACATGTACATAGATACATGCATAATACACATACACACACATGCAAATACATACATTTGTGGCCCAATCACAGGCATGATTTTTTGTTTTTTGAGGGGGGAATAATCCAGTTGGGGTTAAAACTTGCCCAAGGTCACACAGCTAGTAAATGTGTCAAGTGTCTGAGCCTGCATTTGAACTCAGGTCCTCCTGACTGCAGATTGGTGCTCTATTCACTACGCTGCCTAGCTGCCCCCCCACAAGCATGATTTTTGCATGCTGTTCAGACTAATTTGAGATTGGACTATCTCTGCCCCCTTCTGATTCAGGTCTGTGGGAGTGGTAGGGGTGGGTACTGCAGCATAGCTAGGATCTTCACCTAATACACAGATTTGCCTAAGGTGTGCCAACTTTTGACAAGTAAAATCTGGGCTGGGAGGCATTTGAGGTGCCATAAATATAGGCTCCAGTGGGACATATTAGGACCATTGGTTCTTGGTCCTATCCTCATCTGCCTCCTCCCTCTTCCCTCCCAGCTGTGAGCACTGCTAGCTAACTAGTTCTTAGAAAAAAGTAGTTCAGAGGAACCCCTTGGGTTCTCCCAAGCCCTAGGTGTTCCAAGCTGACTGTACATAGGATCATAAAAGCATAAATCAGAGCTAGAAGGAATCGTGTTTGTCATTTGGAGCGACCTCCTTATCTCCAGATGGGGAATCTGAGGCCAGGAGAGGTTAAAGTTACTTTCCAGAGCCACACGGAAGAAAATGGAAGAGCCTAAATCTCAGTTAGGTCCCAAGACTCCCAAATTTGGAGCTTTTCTCACTGCATTTAAAGGGCTATGTAAATATGTTCTTCTTAGCTTCTTTGAGCCTCAGTTTTCAAATCTGTACTACTCGTCGTATTGCTTGCCTTACACAGAGATGCTGTAGGTAAAGTAAATCTTAATACAAAAAGTTATTCTATATTGAGCATTTAATAGCTTAAAACAGCACTAAGATTTTTGGGACACTGTTAGGATTGCCTGGATTTTGATTATTTTGTGTGCTTTACCTTGATGTGAGTAAAAAAAAAATACACACACTTTTTCTTAAATATAGGAAATAGAACAATTGTTTCATCATTCAGGTTCCCTGCCCTCTGATCAGCTGATGTAGACTAATTAGCATTTTGACTTGGGCTGGGAAATTTTCAACCATGATTGCTGTAGCCAAGTTTGCCTAGAGAAAACCCTGCCTGGAGCCATGGAGCACTGATTTTTTGCTCTGTGTACCTTATGTGAGATCAAAAGGCACCTAATGAATGGTTAAATGTTGCAAGAAAATATTTAAGTGAAAGGCAACTGTTTCAAAATTCCCTGCAGAGACGGGACAGGGGAACATTGGCAGCCGGAGCTGTTATTAAGGTCATAAGATATCATCTGTTTCTGTGAGCATCTGTAATAGGAAAGCCTCACATGGCTGGAGGAGGGGCCGTGCTTGATTCCTCCCCTCTATGAGGAAGATAAAATGACAGACACAATGTTTTTCCTGAATTTCTTCAAGGCTTGTGGTATATCTAGATGAGCAGAGGAGAAGCAGGAGGCTTTGAAGAAAGTTCTTGGATCTGTCCTTGGCTCTTACCCTCACTTAGGATGTTGCCGGCCAGATCTTGTAATAATGGCATGTTCCCTTTGTCTAGTCTCTACAGGGAATTTAGAAATAATTACCTTGAACTTGAATATTTTTTTGCAACATTTAACTATTCATTGAATAGCTTTCTCTCTCAAACCAGGAGCAGAGAATATGACCTAGGTCATAGTACTTAGTGTAAGAAGGGATGGTAGAGACTAATAAACATTTTTTAGGATCCATTGTGCAAGGAACAGGGGGTGGGGGAGAGAGAGGAGAGGGGAGAAGAGGAGAGAGGAGGAGGAGAGGACAGGAGAGAACAGGGGAGGGGAAGGAAAGGGAGAAGAGAGAAGGGAAGAGGAGGGGAGGAGAGGGGAAGGGAGGGGAATAAAGGGGAGGAGAGGAGAGATCAATACAGACTTATGGTTAAGTCTTGGGCTATTGGCTAAGACTTTTGTCTTTTCCCATTTACCTGGTCCACCCCTATTGAACAAATACTCAAAATGCAATAAAATCCAGTTTATCTTTTATCTGGAGAAAAAAATATAAAAACACATAGAAAAAATAGACAAAATTTAAAGAAAGCAGGAAACTTCCAACGTAATGCCAGTTCATTATGGACCTGTGAGGTAGAGGAGAAAAAGCAGAGAAGGGAATACGCTTACCAGGTCCTAGGAGCAGTTGCAGCAGCAGTACCAGCAGCAGCAGTCAGGGAAACTCATAATTCCGTCCAGGCATATGGTTCCTTAAGTGTATGGGTGAGATAAATAAGGCTCCAAGTTCTTAGGGAGTACCCTGCACTTCACTTGTAATCAGCTGACTAGAGATTCTGGTGCCCATTTGTGCCCTCTTTCCCCAACCCCTCTACTGTCTATAGGGCTCCAAAGTCTCCAGTCTTCTCCCATCCAGGTAGTTTCTGCCTCCTATTATCCTTCAGTCCTTCCTTCCAGTAGGAAAAACCAAGCTTGCCTCCTTCATGATAAGAGGAGGCACTAATATTGAACACACTTTCATTGGAACTGCAAAATTCCTGAGGACAGAGTGAGGATTCTGCTGTACACAGAGGATTTGAGAGCGAAGCCTTCATTCATTCATTTTCAGCATATTGCAACATATCATAAGTTTTATGCCCCAAGACTAAGTGGATTTATGGAGTTCACTTAAATGGATCTGAGATTTGTGGAGCCAAAAGTTCCTTCTAGTGATCCACATTGCAACCCATATATGCCTATCCATCACTCTTGTCCATGTTCTCCCAAAAGTTTGTCAAGGGGGTGGGGCAGTCCACCCAATATTATTCAGTTTTAACAAAACTAACCTTCACAAATGGTTCAAGTAACTTTAAAAAAAATTCCTTCAAAAGAGTTGCCAAATTTAAAGATGAATTGTGTATTTTTCTTTTATAAAGAGATGTGTCCCAAATTTGCTGACCTTTTCTGTGAATATAAATGGCTGTTAATAGTATTCTGCCTAACAGATATTAAAACATGGGCACACACACACACACACACACACACACACACACACACACACACACACTTGATGTGCCCCTTCAAGGTAAAGGTGACTTTTTAAACAAGTGAGAAAGTAGCTCCTTTTCAAAAGAAACTTTCTTTGAAGAAAGCATTTTGAAAATTAATGTTTTGAAATATTTCCATCCTTATGTGATTTTGTTGCAATAATAATTTGTGTGTAACCTATAAAACCTCTTATACCTGCACATGTAGAAAACTTAAAAACTGAAATTTTCTAACCTGTTTAAAAAGTCTTCTAAACAGTTGCATTTAAATTATAATTATATATATAATGTAATATATAATTGTAATTCAGCTAAAACATAAAAATGCCACAGCCACCCAATAGTTTTCAAGAATAACTGATGGATATCAGGGAAGACATTTCATAATCTACTTTCAACAAAAGCTTTCATATTATTGGTGGATAGGACTGTAACATGAGTATTATGATTTACTAAGCCCAATCAATGATATACTTCTGTTTGGCATAATTTTGTGAGCAGTCTTTTTCAGCTATAAGAGCCAAGTATTTAAATAAACTGAACTTAGAACCAGATCTTAAAATTGCTGCATCACTAAGTGTGAAGCCAAAATTGTTCAAAAATAATGAAACATATTCAATCCATTGCTCTTATGAAAATACCTCTGGGCCATACTGCCTCTACTCTGGCCTTCATTCCTACCCACTCCCCACTAGAAACTTGAATTCAGCCCCTGGCACTACACAGGGCTGTAATCTTATCCTGCTAAGATCAAAGCCTTCAATTCATTCTCAGAGCATGTCCAGACCATGTAACCTCTACTCTGGCTTTCGTCCCAACTGGACAATTGGACTGTACCCCTGGTCCTTCCCTGTTCTAGTGGGTGAATTTTTTCAATATCTTGCCTAAATCCAGGCCCTCGTTCTTTAGCCATCTCCACATATATGAAACCTTATTGCTTAACTTTTTTTTTTTTTCTGGAGGCAATTGGGGTTAAGTGACTTACCCAGAGTCAAACAGCTAGTAAGTGTCTGAGACTGGATTTGAACTCAGATCTTCTTGACCCCAGGGTCAGTGCTCTATTCACTATACTACCTAGCTGCCCCTATTGCTTATTTTTAAAATAAATATGTATAGAGGCAGCTAGGTGGCACAGTGAATAGAGCACCCTCCCTGGAGTCAGGAGGACCTGAGTTCAAATCTGGTCTCAGACAATTAACATAAAAACTAGCCATGTGACCCTGGGCAAGTCACTTAATCCCAATTGCCCCTCCAAAAAGCAAATAAAATAAATATGTATATAATAAACTTGACATTCATTTTCAAGACTATCTTGCATGTATGTGCTTCCTTCTGAATTTTTGTTCTCTTCTGTGCATTTTTAAAAAAATGTTTTTAAGGCACTCTTTTTTCATTGTTATTGCTATCTTCCACCCCATAAATCTCCCTGATTTGGAATTGATTCAAAATTGTAAGAATAAAATCTATTTCCCAGTTAATGAATGGTCAAAGGATATATACATGCAGTTTTCTAAGGAAAAAATCCAAGCTATCATTAGTCATATGAAAAAATTCTCCAAATCGGGAAAATTTAGAGAAATGCAATTATAGTAACTTTCAGGCTCTACCTCACACCCTTCAGACTAGCAAATCTGGCAGAAAAGGAAAATGACAAATGTTGAAAAGGCTGAGGGAAAAGGAACACATTAATGCACTGCTGGTGGAACCCTTAACTGGTCTGGTTATTCTGGATGTATTTTACAACTATTCTCCAAGAATTACTGAGCTGTGCACACCGTTTGACGCAGAGACACTACTATTAGCCTTATATCCCAAGGAAATCAAAGGAAGAGGAAAAGACATCTATGTCAAAAATATTTATAGTAACTCTTTTTGGGATGTTAACAAATGGAAAACTGAGAGTCTTCTTTTATCAATGGGGACATAGATGAATAAATTATGGTGCATGAATGTAATGAAATACTATTTTGCTGTAAGAAATGGAGAAATGGATGTGTTCAGAGAAACCTTGGAAGACTTGGATGAAGTGATGCGGAATGACATTAACAGAGCCTGGAAGCAATTATACAATAACAACAGTATAAAGACAAATAATTTTGAAAGACTTAAGAATTCTGATCAACACAATGACCAACCTTGATTACAGAGGATCAATGATGAATAATGCTACCTACCTCCTGACAGAGTAGTGGTGGATTCAAGGTGCAGAAGGAGACATGCATTTTTCTTGGACATGGCCAATTTAAGAATGCGTTTTGTTTGACAATGTATATTTGTTGCAAGAGTTTTGCTCCCCCCCCCCAACACATACACATTGGAAAGAGGAGGGGAGAGATAAAAATGGATATTTTAATTAAAAATATTAATTTAATATTTTAAAAATGAAGTATAAAATTTTCATATACTTTTAAAAAAGCGAGCAATGTGAAGTGGGAAGTCATGATTTCATAAGTCTCTGTATTCTATGTATTTGGAAATGTTCTTTTTTGTTGTTTTAAGTTTAAAAATAAAATAAAAACAAAAAATATAATCAAGCAAAAGAAATTCACACAATGCACATGTTTATATGTAAGTCTCTTTCTGAACTTTAAGCCCATCACCTCTCTTGTCAGGAGCTAAATAACATGTTTTATTATAGACCCTTTGATGATGTTTTATCAATCAGAGTTGTTAAGTCTTTACAACTTGTTTTTCTTTATAATATTGTTGTCACAGTAGTTGTTCTCCTGGTTTTGTCCACTTTACTCTGCATCAGTTCATGCTGTCTAGAACACTACAACATCTACTCTTCTTC
Source organism: Gymnobelideus leadbeateri (assembly GCA_011680675.1). Lineage (NCBI taxonomy): Eukaryota > Metazoa > Chordata > Mammalia > Diprotodontia > Petauridae > Gymnobelideus > Gymnobelideus leadbeateri. The sequence goes on from WOXC01009733.1 coordinate 244,303, forward strand.
CTGGGAGTTTTCTTTTGGGGATCTTTTTCAGGAGGTGATCTGTGGATTCTTTCAACCTCTATTTTGCCCTCTGGATCTAAAACATCAGGGCAATTTTCCTTGAGAATTTCTTGAAGGGTGGTTTCTAGGTTCTTTCTTTGATCATGGCTTTCAGGTAGTCCAATAATTTTTAAATTGTCTCTTCTGGATCTATTTTCCAGGTCAGTGGTTTTTCCCATGAGATATTTCACATTGCCTTCTAATCTTTCATTTGTTTGGACCTGCTTAACAGCATCTTGATTTCTCATAAAGTCATTAGCTTCCATTTGCTCCAGTCTAACTCTGAAGGAATGAATCTCCTCAGTGAACTTCTGAGATTCTTTTTCCATCTGGCAAATTAGGCTTTTTAAGGCATTCTTCTCCTCATTGCCCTTTTGGGCCTCCTTTGCCATTTGAGTTAGTCTATTTTTTAGGTGTTGTTTTCCTCAGTCAGGCTGTTGACCCTCATTTCATACTTTTCCTGCATCCTTCTCATTTCTCTTCCCAATTTTTCCTCCACTTCTTTTATTTGATTTTTAAAGTCCTTCTTAAGGTCCTCTATGGCCTGCAACCCGCTCATGTTTTCCCCTGGGGCTTTTGGAGCAGGACTTCTGACCTCACAGTCCTCTTCCCGCTCCATGCTTTGACCCTCCTTGCCCCCAAAGTAGGAGTCTAGGGTTGCATTTTTCTGTTTAATTTGTTTCCTTTGCCTTGGCATGTTGCCACTTAATTACTTGACTTTTGGGCTTGTTGCCACAGTATGTCTTTGTGGCCAGATAGGGGAATTTTCGTCCCAAACGTGTGGGAGGGCAACTTCCATTTCTGGCAAGCTGGAAACCCACCCACGACCTCCACCCCAGATCACAATTCAGATCCAGGGAGGTTAAAGCAAGAGCCATTACGCCCCCAAGACTGATCACTGGATCTCCCTACAGTTCGCAGGCCAGGAGCTGGAGCTGCCTCTGAAAACTACAAAATGGTGTGTCTCATCAGTGGCTTCTAGCCCCCAGGGGAGGAAGCCAACGCATTCCCCAAATACTGGTCCCAAAGTCCATAGGGTACTAACCTCTCACTTTGTCCTAGGCATGTCTATGTTGATAATTCTGGAATCGCCACAGCTGCTGTTGTTCTGGGGTCCCTCCATCCAGCTGCTGGCCCTGCCGCCCTGGGGCTAAAACTGTGATTCAGGTGCTCGGCTGTGCTTGGCTCCCCGCCCTCTGTGAGCTGCACTGCTGGCTCTCAGACTGCTGCACTGGTCCTTCCTGCAGGGCTGCTGGGCTTTCCTCAATGGGAGGTTAGCTTCTCTGTGTCGTTCTGTGGGTGCTGGGGCTCCAGAAGTTGTTCAGAGTCCCCTTTTACATAGTTTGGAGGAAATCTGGGGGCAGAGTGGCTTGGACATGCTATTTCTACTCCGCCATCTTGGCTCCGCCCTAACATCTACTCTTATGAACCAACTGACATATAATTTATATCATTTGGCAAACTATATGACATATAAAATGACATATTATTCATGTACTACCGCAATTTGGTCAGTCAGTTTCTCAATGGTGGGCGCTTTTGAGGATTCTGGTTTTCCCTGGTTTTCTATTTTTAAACTTTTTAATCCCCCTACTCCACTTTAGGATCAGGAAGTTTGTTTCACTTGGGGCTTTTCCATGAACCTCTCTTTTAATACTATCTCTTTCTCACATGCTTCTACCAGCTAATTTTCCTGTTGAGTTTGATTTATTTCTCCACCAAATCGTGGTTGTTCAATCTTCCTTTTGTTCATTTCAAAGAAGTGAGGCTTATCTAATATCTGCTACCTCCACCCTTTCCACTGTGCTTGTATGCTTTTCTTCTCATGTCTTCTCAATGATGAGAAATAACAAATTCTATACTCTTTTTTCCTTCTTTCTGCCCTTATATAATTTTCCTTTTATTTTTCATTCTTTTTCTCTTCTTCAAAAATCCAGAACAGAATCAAGCCATCTAAAAACCTCTTTTCTGGTTTAATACTATGTCTGTTGGAAACATTCAGGTTCTGAAGGGACATTAGCTTCTTCCCTCCATTAGAATATTAGTACTACATCATCCTATAGCTCTGCCCAATTCCTTGATAAAATTTACATTTCTAGGTATCACTTGACTTTAGTATTTTTATTTCAAAGTTCCAATTCATCTCTGGTCTTTTCACCAGAAATTCATGAAACTTCTCTATTCCATTAAAGGTTCATCTTTTCACCTGTAGGATCATACTCAGTTTTTCAGAGTAAGCTATTCTTAGTTGTAAGCCCACAACTTTTGTGCTTTAGATTAGTGTTTAGTATACTATTTCAAGATCTCTAATTTATAGTAGAAGGCAATTAAAGTCAAATCAATGAGCATTTATAAAATGCCTATTATGTGCCAAACCCTATGCTAAGCACTGAGGATATGCAGAAGGGCAAAACAAACAAAATCAGTCCCTGTTCTAAAGGAGACCACAGTCTAATGGAGGATATTACAGACAAGCTGATATGTATACACAAGATATATTCAAAATAGGTCAGGGGGAAAACTCAGAGGAAGGCACTAAGATCATGAACTAGGAAATACTTCTTGCAGAAGGCAAGACTTTAACTGAGACTTGAATAATGCTAGGGAAGCTAAGAAGTGGAGATGAGGAGGGAGGATGTTCTTGGACTGGAAGACAGACTTAGAAGAAGCTCAGAGTCAGGAGATAGCTGGTTGTGTGTAAAAAAGTATGAAGGGGGGCAGTGGCGCTGGATGACAGAGAACATGGAGGGGATGTAAGTTGCAATAACAGTGGAAAGATAAGATAGGAAGGGGCCAGGTTATAAAGGGATTTTAAAAAGTGATATAGAGAATTTCATATTTGATCTTGGAGGTAACAGAAGGTCACCAGAGTTTATCGAATTGGGGGTGTTGTCAATAATGGTAAGACATTTAGAAGAATCAGTTTGATAGTTGAGTGGAAGATGGATTGGCGTGGGACAGACTTGAGGCAGGGCCATTATAATAATCTAGACAGGAAGTGATGAAGACCTACAGCAGGGTGTTTTCAGTGTCAAAGGAGAGAAAGGGGCATTTAAAAGAGATATTATGGAGATAGAAATGACAAGACGACAACTGATTGGATTTGGATGGGGGTGAAAAAGAGGGACTGAGGACGACACCTTGGTTGCCAGCTTGAGTGACTGGAAAGATCTTGGTGCCCTTGACATAACAGGTAAGTTAGAAAGAGACAAAGATTTGAGGGAAAGATAAAGAGTACAGTTTTGGACATGTTGAATTTATGGCATTTACAGGGCATCCAGTTTAAGATATCTAATAGGCAGTTGAAGATGCAAGACTGGAGGTCAGGATAAGTAGATTTTCAAATTATCAACATAGAGATGCTAATTGAAATGCTGGAAAATGATAAGATGACCAAATGAAATAGCATAAAGGGGGAAGAGAAGATGGATTAGGACTTGGGACTTTGGGGACACTTGCAGCTTCTTTCAGGAGGTATTCAATGTATTCTCTCTATCATCATTTTACTCTCTGGGAAACTTTCATTTTGAAATACAGTGCCAAGTATTTTTTTAAAAAAATTTTGTTTTTAAGGGAGTCCAATGATTCTTATATGATTCATTGACCTTTTCCCCATGCTTGTTAATAATAATAACTAGAATTTGTATAGTAACCACTATGCACCAAGCACTGTGCAGAATACTTCACAAATATTAATTATCTCATTTGATCCTCATAACCATTCTGGTACATGGGCTATTATTATGCTCATTGTACATTTGAGGGAACTGTGGCAGATGAAGGTTAAGTGACTTGTTCAGGGTCACACAGCTGATAAATGAGGCTGGGTTTGAATTTGGCTCTTTCTGATTCCAGGCCCAGCACTCTGCCCACTGTGCCATCTAGACAGTTGTTTTTGTCAGTTTTTTTTTTTATATCAGCTTACATCTTCTATTTTCTTAGTCTTTTAGTTTTGTTCTAATATTTCTTGCTGTCTCATGGAGTAATTGATTTATTTCTATTTGGTTTCTTCTAGTTTTCAGGGAGTCTATTACTTGGATAAGATTTATTACTTTCTCTTCTAAGCTACTTACTCTTTTTCAAATTATTTCCTCCAGGCATTTTATTTCATTTTGTAAAATGACCTTTTATATAAGTATTCTTGTAGTCCTTGTGGAAAATTCATTTTTTCCCTTTGAATCACTGTTTGCTGTTGTTAACGAATTACCTTTACCATCTTTCTGGGTACTTCTAAACCTACAACAATTTTTTATAAAGTTTAGTGTCCTTATTCATCCCTCTACTTTTCTGAACTGGGGCTTTGTGCCCTAGACTACCTCTAAACCCTGCTGTGTTTTGGGTAGGGGTGGTTGGCTCTGTTTGGTCTCACCCTGGGCTTCTTTAGTACCTATGTGGACCTCCACCCTCCATGGTTAGGCTCCTTTGGATCTCTGAGGTTCAAAGTGCTGAATCTTGAGGGCCTTTGCTAGCATCTCAGAACAGAATGCTAGAGACCCTGCATTCCTTGGCCACCTGAGCTGTCTCATTTTGAGCTCTGCATGGAATCTCTAGCGGCTGCCACTCCCAGAGACTTCCAAGGTCTTCACCCTGGGGCTTTTTGACCACCATGGAGCTCTGAGGTCTCCCTGGGTCTTTCTCAGGGGATTCTTCCATTCTCACTGCCTCTAGACACAGAATCCTGCTGGCATCCTCTTTGTGTGTCTCTGTGCTAGGATGGATGCTTTAGACTTGTTTGTGCTCCCACTGGTTTTTCTGGCAGACACTATTTATTAGTGCATGTGTATTTCTGCCTAACTTTTCATGTAGTTCTAGGGTGGAAGAAATCACTTACTATAATCTCTCATTGGATTTCTTGACCATTATTTGGGTTAGCATGAATTTCAGGTCTTTGCTAGAGCAGGTATGTGGGACCTGAGTAGTCTTATCTCCTGTTCAGGCAGACATCTTATGTTATCTTTGGTTGCTAGCATAATAGTACATGAGCATAATTTATAAAATCACAAATACACATATTTTGGGAGTATATACTTAAAGATCTCTTGTGATAGAGGCATATAATCAAAAAAGTTTGAAGACCACCGCTCAAACATATTAGGGTGTTACAGAATTGACATATTGGGGTGTTACAGAATGACACAATATAATAATGAGTATCATATGAGGACCCAAGAGAAAGGTTGTTCCTATCTGGTGGTGGAGTGAGGAAGGCTATATGTGGTTTCCAGGAGGAGATGACATTGGAGTTAGGCTTTAAAGGACCCAACCTCCTCTTTTTACAGATGAGGCAAGTGAGATTCAGAGGAATTAAAGGTTATGCAAACAAGATTACATAATTTTAGGGTTGGAACTTAGAGGTAACCTAGCCTAACATATATATATATATATATATATATATATATATATATATATATATATATATATATATATATAAACAGTAAACTCAGTTTTTTATGGCTGTTGTTCAGTTGTTTCAGTCATGTTCAACTTTCTGTGACTCCTTTTGGGGTTTTCTTGGCAGAGATACTGAAATGGTTTGCCATTTCCTTCTCCAACCCATTTTGAAAATGAGGAAACTGAGGCAAACAGGGTTAAATGACTTGCCCAGGATCACACAGCTAGTATCTGAGGCTGAATTTGAACTCAGGTCCTCCTGGCTCCAGGACCAGAGCTCCATCCACTCCACCATCCAGCTGCCCCTCCCCTTAGCTTTGGGGATTGCCTAAAATCACACCAAAGTCATTACCTAGACAAGATTTGAATCTGGTGTCTCCTGACTTCCTTTTAGTGGCCTTTTCATTTATAATGTTGCAATCTTTATGTATATTCCTTTGCTTCTGCATATTTCTTCAGTTCATATACAAATCTTCCAATGTTTTTCTGAATTCCTCTTATTTGTCATTCTGTGCTGCACAATGATATTACACTGCATTCATGTGCTTCAGCTTGTTCAGTCATTCCCCAACTGATTGGTCCCCCTTCCACTTGTACCTCTATCCCCACCCCTACTCCCATCTCTATTTCCAGCTCTTGGCTACTATAGAAAGTGTTGCTATGAAGATATGCTTTATTCTGAAAGACCTTTAAGGAAAGAGATTTTACAGCTCTCCTCAGTAAACTGTCTCAAGGGTTTGTTAACAACTTACTATAAAGCAGGTCCACTTTTAATGTCTTATCTCAATTCTCTCCCACTGCAAATGAAACTCGTTTCTCTTGTCTATTCCTCCAATGAGAAAGTAAAGAACTGGTCCCCATCCTCCAATAATCAGCTTTTGGGGGGTTACTTATTATTCTTACAGAGTCTCTTTCCAAGGAACTCAAAGCTGATCCCTAAGAGAAAGCGAAAGGATAGAGAATATGACCCTTGTTTTGTAGGAAGATATACTGCAACACTTTGAGGAAGGGTAGTTTCTACTGTGTCACATGCCAGTGTTCTCCTGTTCTTCTCTCTGCCGCTGACCCATGCTACTCTTCTGAGTGAATCTTTTTAAAATTTTGTTTTCAAAAATTTTTTGTTTTAAATTTATGGAATAAAACAAGCATATCTGTAACACGGTATAATAAAAAAAGATGATTGGACATGAAACTGCAAGTATTTTATGTACAATTTGCTATTCCTTTTCAATATGAAATAGTTATCATGTAAATTTCTCTTTTTTCCTTTTCTCCCCTGCCTCACCCTAAAGATGTCTACCATTAGACACAAATATGTGTGTATATGTATATATGTATACACATGGATATATATGTAAAATCATTCTATATATACTTCTATTTATCAGTCCTTTCTCTGGATTCAGATAGCATCTTCCTTTATATGTCCTTTGAAGTTAATTTGGGTACTATACTCCATCATTGCAAAATATCTCAGGTTCCTGGGTAGAAGAGTTGAATGTCCTGGTAGTTACTGGCATTTGTGTGGGCTATAATGTAAGAACCATGGACATTAGAGGCCAGGAAGGGGAAAGGTCTCAAAGTTATATCATATAAGTATTTGTTTGAAGGAATGGGGTATGCTTCACTTGAAAAAGAGAAGACTGGGGATGGGGGACATTATAGCTGTCTTCAAGTGTTGAAAAAATGGTCCTATGGAGGAAGGAAATAGGGACAATGAGTAGAAGTTGTAAAGAGGTCAATTTAGGACTAACGTTTGGAAAAAAATTCCTAAATAGAGGTGTCCCAAAATGGAATGGCCCATCTCCAGAGATGGTGGATTCCTGCTCATTAGAATTCTTCAAGCAGAGACTGTATAATGTCTCATCAGGTATGCTATAGTGGGAACTATTTTCATGTATGTATTGGATTGGATGGCCATGAAGTTCATGGCCAACTCTCAAACCTCTGTGATTCTGTGGTTTTGAATCCCAGCTACTTATTACCACTGTACATCAAACAAGTCATTTAGGTTATTTGGGCCAGAGTTTCTTCATCAATATATTGAGATGATTAGTTGTTCTCCCTATATTCTACTTAAAGGCTGTAGGAAGTTATACATGATGATTTACCCCCCTCAGAAGTATCATAAAGTATTTCTGGGATGCAATGATTTGAAAAATAGGTAGATTAGTTATATAGGGATAGTAGATAAAAAAAAAACCTGCATGCTATTCATATCCATGAATTACTGAAAGAACCGGGTGAAGGACTCCAGTGTCTTGGGTGGATCATCTATGGAAAGGCAAGACTAGGAATAACAAAGGATGAGGAGTGGATGAATGGATGGAAGGATGGATCCCAATCAGAACTTGTGGAGGAAGTAGCCAGAAGTTCAAGGCCCCATTGAAGGACTGAAGTGGTGCCATCTTTTTGATGTGTGGGATGCTTTCTGTTTGCATGAATGATTTCAACTATGTTCTTGGACTGGGAAGTGGAAGCAGGGAGGTAGAGAAATGCCAGTAAATCACAGCCACATAAAATGTCCTTAATGAAAAGCAAACTGAAACAAGGATACTTTTCAGAAAGACAACATTAAAGCTTTATTTTGGAAGTTGAATTTCTGAAGGAAAATTATTAGTCAAAGCACCAATCTACCAGGCAGCTAGGTGATGCAACAGACAAAGTACTGGACTGGAAATCAGGAAGATCTGAGTTCAAATCCAACCTTAGCTACTTACTAATTATGTGACCTTGGGAAAGTCACTTAACCTGCCTCAACAGCTTCTTTCATAATATGGGGATAATAATAGTACGTATCTCCAGGGTTGCTGCAAGGATGAAAGGAAATTATACTTATAAAGAGCTTTGTAAACTTTAAAGTGCTATAAAATACCAGTTATCATCATCATTATCAGCAATTAAGTGATTATAAACTCATTACTGTTTATCTCTGGAAAAATTTTGAGCACAATGAGAGTGAATATGTCTTCTACTGGCTCTTTTGGAGAAATGACCAAGTTTGGTATATGGAAGGATCCAGATATATAAATTTCCGTTGTTCTTTTCAACATTGAGCCTGAGTACAAATTGACAGTGAGAACAGAAACAGTCATTTCTTCCTTTTGGAAATATCTCAGAATCATTGCACTTGTTGAACAATAGTTCATGCATCATTATTTAGTGTTAGAAAGTACTTTCCTATAACGAAAACCTAGTGATTTGGGAAATGTATTATTTGTCTACATTTTACAAATATAGGTGAAGAGACTAGTCTAAGGTCCTACAACAAGTAAGTGTCTGAACCAGAATTTGGAACTAGACCACTTGATTTCAATAATTTAATCAATCAGCAAATATTTATTAAACACCTACATTGTCCTAAGTGCTAGGGATACAAGGAGAGGCAGAAGACAGGCTTTCCTCTCACACTGTCTCAAACAGGTGGAGACATTATGCAAATAATCACATATATACAAAAAAGCTGTATACAGGAAAAATTAGAGATAATTACTCAATAGAGAAGACACTTGTTAAGGGGGATTTGGAAAGGCTTCCTGTAGGTGGGATTTTGTGTAGGATTTGAAGGAAGCCAGGGAAGGGGGGAAGCATTCCAGGCATGGGTGGAGGAGGGGCTGCCAGGCAAAAATGCTCCAAATTAAAGATGGAGTGTGGCAGCAAGGAAGTGAGTGTCATTGGAAGGAAGAGTACAAGACAATACATAAGGTGTAAGACTGCAAAGGTGATTGACTGGGTGGGGGAGGAGGTTATGAAGGACTTTGAATGCCAAATGGAAAATTTTATATTTAGTCCTGGAGATGGTCAAATAATTCAACACTCATTAATTAAAGAAATATAAATATATACACACATATCTGTGTATATATGTATATGTATGTATATAGGTATTTATATGTGTGTATGTATATGTATATATGTGTTAAGTGTGCAGAGCAATATAACAGGCCTTGAGGGAAATAAACAAATTTTGGATTAATACACAGTCCTCACCATCATGGAGCTTACAACATAGAAATGTATACACAGAATTCAAATGGCTATATGATCTCCTTCCTCAAATGCAGATGCCATATAAAGGATAGGTGCTATTTAGGTTAGATTTTAAAGAATTGGCAGAATTTCACAATCCCTTCCTGCCTGTCCATCAATACATATACACACATATATGCACATATGTATGTATATATGTATACAGATACACACATTGTGTGTATATGTCTGTCTATCATCTATCTATCTATCTATCTATCTATCTATCTATCTATCTATCTATCTGTGTTTTATGGGTAGCCTAACTTCACAGAGGTAAAACAAAGTGGATGAAGAATGCCTATAGTTCAAATCATGACAGGAAATGGAATGGATAGCCATATAGAGCTTGGGAAACTACATACAGAATACACATGATTCACATCATACATATATTCACATATTGCTGTATAAATATGCATACATGTATATAATATATAAAATGTACTTGTGCATATGTATATGTAGACATATACTAAACAGAATATGTATGTACATATATTATATAAGTATATGTGGAGTTTTCTAGGCTTTATAGACAATCCATTCAATTGCATGTCTTAATCTAAACAACACTCTTCATGAACTTAGTTTTATATTTGTGAGTAGTTAGGGAACTCATTAAATATGATAGCTGTGTGACCCTGGGCAATTCATTAAACCTCTCTTGGTCTTAGTTATCTCATCTGTAAAATGGGGATAATAAATACACTTCCCAGGATTTTGTGAGGATGAAAGGGACCAAATAACATAAAAGCACTTCATGAACATTAAAGTGCTAAGGTAAGATGTAAGCTAAGTCTTGGAGAAATTCCTGGAAAGTAAGAGGCTGAAGTGAGGGGGTAGAGCATTGCAGACATGGGAGACAAGCCAGGACAGAGGCACAGAGACTGGAGAAGGAGTGTATATATATAAGAAAAATGATTCTGGCAATGATATAAAGAATGGCTTGGACATGGGGAAAGAGCAAAAGGGAGACCACCTTTCAAAAGGTTTCGATCTGGAGCTCAGGGGAAGGGTCACTGCTTTGGGATTTGTGCCGCTTTGCTTCTGGTGGTGTGGTCCTATTTCAAGGTGATAAGCTAGTTAAACATCTGCCAGTGCCTTGAGGCTCAAGAGTCTTTTAACCCTTGAAAGGCTGGAAATTCACAGTCATTGGGGGAGGTGAGTGGTAAGGCAAATTGGCCAGATGAAAGCTGGAACCTGCTCTTACCTTAATCATGTAGTAATGTGTTTTTTCCCTTGAATCATTCAGATAATTGTCTCAAGCCTTCTTCACCTTGGCTGAGGACGCCTAGAAAAAAATCCTTTCTCTCTTACTGAATAAGTATAGTAAATCAAGAAAAAGTCAGAAGATTATAATAAAATTATAGATGCTATTCAATTTATATTCATTATTTATTCGCTGAAGATTGATTATGTACCTACTATGTGGGCAGTACTTTACTAGGCAATGAACTGAGGAAGAATCAATATTTACATAAGACACAGTCTTTTCATGGGTTTTACAGCATAGAAGGAGAAAAAGGCACAAACACATGTAATCATAACACACCATAATAGTGACTAGCCAGTACCCTATTTCCCTGACTCTTCTTATAGAAGTTTATTCAGTGTTTGTCCTCACTTGACCTCAATCCTTCTAATCACTTGACTCCCACCTTCAAAGCCATACCAGAATTCCAGATCCTTTCATTCAGGAAGGTAGGATGGTCTAGTCTCTAGACTTCTAGGTCCTTGGGTATGGCTTTTTGACTGAGTCCAAGTTTAACAGAAAAAATCCTTTTATTAGCGGGATTCATTCTGGAAAGTTTTTATTCAAAGGGCTGTATTTTGAGGACCTAGAGAGCCACATGTGACCTTGAGGCTTCAGATTCTTGCCCCACCCCCTCCCTCTCTAGTGGATAGCAAGGGGAACTTGAGTCAGGAAAACCTTTGTTCAGATCCTGCCCAGGATCCTTACTTACCAGCTATGTTGCTGCAGACAAATCTCTTCCCCTCGCTAGGCTTCAGTTTCCTCACCGGTAAAATGAAAGTGTTGAGCCAGATTGCCTCTAAGGTTCTTTCCAACTCTAAGCCTGTGCTCCTATGTCCTTGAAGCTCTCTCCCAATTACAAAGGTAAAATCCTATGATTCTAAGAACACCATCGAGGTGCAAAGCCTCAGTATGTTATTCATGTTAGAAGTGTGATAATGTGTGTGACAATGTAAATGGAAAGAGTAACAATAAGACAATGGAAGTTATGATGAACAGTCTTGGACCCAAAGAAGGGATATTAGAAGGCTCCTCCCCTTCGCCTTTGCAGGGGTGGTGGTTGATTATGGAACATTTCCTATAATGATGTGCTTTTTGATATATTGATTAGTTTTGCTTAACTTTTATTTTGCTTTCCTTTTTATTTATTTTTATGGAGAATGGCTCTCTGGGAGGGGAAGGAGGGAAGATAACATTGAAAAACTTAAGTGACAAAACCAAAATACAACAAAATTTGATTAAAAAAAAACTGCGTAACTCAACGAATTGTGGAATTGAATCTTGTAAACTAAAAGTAAACAAACAAATTAATAAAGACCAAAAAACCCCCAGCATAACTTGGAATCATCTGTTAGAATTTTTCTCCCCGTGGTCTATTGAAGGTCACATCAGTTTCAGTCATGAAAACACCGACCTCTTCCAGAATTTTTTTTCTGCAACATCTTTGCCCTGCAAAACTAATGGTACCTTCTAATGATTATACCTTAAAACAGGTCAAATGCTATGTAACACTTGTTGGGAGCAGCCTCCAAGAGAATTTTGAGGAGCTCCAAGGGAACACTGGGTTTAGTTTCAATCTTCTTTTTCTTTTTCATTTGTCATCTAGTTCTCTGTCCTGAGATTACGAGTTTCTTTAAAGATTCAATGAATGTTAAGCGACGAGTGGTGAGTGAAACATTTTTTTATTCATCTTTTATGGGACAGAACTTAAGGAGGAGCAAAATAAATATTCTTTATTATTCTTAAATAATGTAATAGTATTTAAGCAAATAATTTAATTGATTCAAGTGTTTGAAAAGATGGTTGGAGGTATTTGTTACTTTATAGGGATCAAGATTGGGCAGATATTGAATGTATGATTTCACTGGCATGGGGAACTCCCAGGTGAGGAAATTCCTTCTGCCAATGTGGACCCGTAAAACTTCTTTGCAATTTTAGTCCTAGAGAGGTGCCTAGAGCATTGAGGTTAGGTGACTTGTCCAAGGTCACACAGCCAATGTTTGTCAGAGGTCTTCTTGCCTTTGAGACTGGCTCCCTAACCATTACCCCATGTTGCTTTTCTTATCATTTGATATGATTTGATATGACAAAAACCAAACACCAAATCCAAACCAACAAACCAATTCCAACCAATTTTGGGTATCCGAAGAATTGTATTTTCAGCTATGTTCCCCACTTTCTTAGTCTAACTTTCTTACCTATTCATACTTGGATGTATCATGACCTTTTTCATATAAATACTCCTACTGCTGTGTGAGATTTGTTCATGAACTCCAGTGATGCTTCTAAAGGTATGCCCCATACCCGGTTCTGTTTAAACTATTGGCAGTTATTTGGATCCTTAATAGAGCCTTAATAGAAACAGGCCTTAATAGAGCCTTAATAGAAACAGGCCCAGGGCTTGTATTCCCAGTTTTTCTCTCAATGTTTTTTTTTTTGAGAATGGTTTTTTTTAAATTAAACAAATGCTTTATTAACTTCTGTTTTACATCATTCATTTCCACCAGATTATGAATTACATTTTCCCCCAATTTTTCCCTACCCACCACCCCAGAATAGCAGTCCCATTAGATATCCCCTCATCCAATCTGCTCTCTCCCATATCTTCTCCCATATCCCCTTCGACTTTCCCATTAGGGCAAGGTGAATCTCTGGGCCCCAATGCCTGGACATCTTATGAAACATTTAATTTTAAAGCTTCGATTTTCAGATCCATTCGCTTCCTCCCTTGTCACCCACTCCCTCTGAGAAGATAAGCAATTCAGTATGTGTTGTACATGTATAGCAATGCAAAACATTACCATAGTAGATATATTGTAAAAGACTGCTGATAATTCTGGAATTGCCACAATTGCTGGTGTTCTGGGGTCCCTCCAGCCGGCTGAAGGCCTGGCCACCCTGGAGCTAAAACCACGGACCTGGGCTCAGCTCTGTGGGCTGCGCTGTCGGTTCCCCGAGCGCTGTGCTGCCTGCTCTCAGAGCGCTGTGCTGGCCGCTCCCTGCAGGGCTGCTGGGCTGTCCTCAGCAGGAAGTTAGCTTCTCTGTGCCATTCTGTGGGTGCTGTGGCTCCAGAAGTTGTTCGGAGTCCCCTTTCATATTGTTTGAAATTTGTGTGGGGCAGAGCACATTGGAAATGCTGTTTCTACTCTGCCATCTTGGCTCCGCCCCTCCTCTCAATGTTTTCTAGAGCTAAAACAACAACAAAGAATTAGTCATCTGAGGAACTTTTTCACTATCAGTAAAAATTATAATCTTCGGTGTTTTCATTCAATTAATTTCATTTTTTTTTTTGATCAAGCGAAGGAGGCTGAACTTTATTTCATAGGAAATAAGAAAACATTGATGATTTTTGAGCAAATAAATGGTATGATCGTACAATAGAAGTTGTATATATAACTTCTATCATGTTATAACTATAGTCTATATATCTTTTTTTTAAATAATTTATTTATTTTAGCTTTCAACATTCACTTCCACAAGGTTTTGAGTTCCAAATTTTGTCCCTATCTCTTCCCTCCCTCCACCCTAAGACAGTATACATTCTGATTATCCCTTCTCCAAACCTGCCCTCTCTTCTATCACCTTCCCTCTCCTTCTCTTATCCCCTTCCCTTCTATTTTCCTGTAGGGCAAAATAGATTTCTATACTTCATTGCCTATATATCTTATTTCTCAGTTGCATGTAGAAACAATTTTTTAATATTAGTTTTTAAGACTTTGAGTTCCACATTCTCTCCATTCCTCTCTCCCCATCTACCCTCCCTGAGAATTTGATAGAGGGTATGCATATGTAGTCATGCAAAACACTTCCATAACAGTCATGTTGTGAAAAGCTGACTATACTTCCCTCCATCTTATCCCAACCTCCATTTATTCTATTCTCTCCTTTGACCTTGCCCTTCTCAAAAGTGTTTGTTTCTGATTACCCCCTCCTCCCATTTGCCCTCCCTTCTACCATCATCCTCTTTTATCCCCTTCCCCCCTACTTTCCTGTAGGATAAGATATATTTCCATACCCAATTGTGTGTATGGTATTCCCTCCTTAAGCCAAATGAGAGTGGGTTCACTCATTCCCTCTCATCCCCCCCTCTTTCCCTCCATTATGAAAGCTTTTTCTTGACTCTTTTTTGTGAGATAGTTTACCTCATTCTATCTCTTCCTTTCTCTTTCTCCAAGTACATTCCTCTCTCACCCCTTAATTTCATTTTTAGATATCAGCCCTTCATATTCAACTCATTTTGTACCCTGTCTATAAATAAATATATATGTATGTATATATTCCATACAACTACCCTAACAATGAGGAAGGTCTCAAGAGTTACAAATATCATCTTTCCATATAGGAATATAAACAGTTCAACTTTAATAAGTTCCTTATGATTTATCTTTCCTGTTTACCTTTTCATGCTTCTCTTGATACTTATGTTTGAAAGACAAATTTTCTATTCATCTCTGGTCTTTTAATCAAGAATGCTTGAAACCAATGAATCCAATTTTCTCCCTGAAGGATTATACTCAGTTTTGATGAATAGATGATTCTTGGTTTTAATCCTAGCTCCTTTGACCTCTGGAATATATTCCATGCCCTCTGATTCCTTAATGTAGAAGCTGCCAAATCTTGTGGTATTCTGATTGTGTTTCCACAATACTTAAATTATTTCCTTCTGGCTGCTTGCAATATTTTCTCTATGACCTGGGAACTCTGGAATTTGGCTACAATATTCCTAGGACTTTTCCTTTTGGGATCTCTTTTAGGAGATGATCAGTGGACACTTTCAATTTCAATTTTCCACTCTGGTTCTAGAATATCAGGGCAGTTTCCTTGATAATTTCTTGAAAGATGATATCTAGGCTCTTTTTTTATCATGGTTTTCAGGTAGCCCAATAATTTTTAAAATCAATCCTGGAGTTCTAAGTAACTTGCTCAAAAGAATTTCACATGGCTTCATTTTTTCATTCTTTGGTTTCATTTTATGATGTCTTGATTTCTTATAACGTCATTAGCTCCATTCTAATTTCTTCAACTTTTTTCCGCTTTTTAGGGCAATTGGGGTTAAGTAACTTGCCCAAGGTTACACTAGGTTTTTGTTTGTGTGGGTTAAGTGTCTGAGGCCGGATCCGAACTCAGGTCCTTCTGACTCCAGGGCTGGCGCTCTATTCACTGCACCCCATCCATTCCAATTTTTAAGGAATTATTTTCTTCAGTGAACTTTTGGACCTTCTTTTCCATTTGGCAAATTCTGCTTTTTAAGGCATTCTTCTCATTGGCTTTTTGGACCTCCTTTGCCATTTGAGTTAGTCTATTTTTTAAGATCATTTTCTTCAACATTTTTTTGGTCTTCTTTAACAAGCTGTTGACCCATTTTTCATGATTTTCTTGCATCACTCTCTTTTCTCTTCCCATTTTTTCCTCTATCTCTCTCACTTGATTTTCAAAATTCTTTTTGAACTCTCCCATGGCCTGAGATCAATCCATATTTTTCTTGGAGGCTTTAGATGTAGAACTTTGACTTTGTTGTCTTCTTCTGGTTGTATATTTTGATCTTCCTTGTCACCAAAGTAAGATTCTATAGTCTGATTTTCCCCCTTCTATTTGCTCATTTTCCCAGAATTACTTGACTTTTTAGCTCTTTGTTAACATAGATCTCTGCTTCCAGTGTGGAAGGTATACTATCCCAAAATTCAGGGTTTTGTGCAGCTGTTTTCAGAGATATTTCTAGGGACCTGTAAATTTTCAGTTCTTCAAAGGTTTTAAGATCAAAGCAGAGGTGTTTACTCCTCTCCTGATCTGTGCTCTGCTCTGTGAGTGACCACAGCCTTGGAACTTTGAGAAGAATTCCCTCTCTACCACCTTCAAGCTCCACACACCAGCACTCCTCCTCACCCCAGCACCACCCCAGAATACTGAGACCCAGATCCAAGCACAGGCAAA
The DNA here is from genome assembly GCA_011680675.1 of Gymnobelideus leadbeateri. Taxonomy (NCBI): domain Eukaryota; kingdom Metazoa; phylum Chordata; class Mammalia; order Diprotodontia; family Petauridae; genus Gymnobelideus; species Gymnobelideus leadbeateri. Next base: position 260,948 of record WOXC01009733.1, read on the forward strand.
GCAAGAGAATCCTGCCTCAGCACTACCACAGAGATCCCTGCAGTCCACCTCTGACCAGCCACTGAATCCCCCCACCATCTGTAGGCTAAGAGCTCCAGAAGCAGCCACTGCTGCTGCCACTGCTGCCACCATCCTGTGACTGAGGCTGGACTGGAACTTGTTCCTCTCTCACCCAGGTCCTACAGACCTTTCCTACTGACTTCTAAGTTGTCTTTGGTGTTTGTGGGTTGAGAAGTCTGGAAACTGCCACAGCTGCCAGTGATTCAAACCCCTGAGACCTGCTCTACCCTTCTGTGACAGCTGGACTACACCCCTCTCCCACTCAGCAAAACAGACTTTCCTGTCAACTTTCCAGGTTGACTTGGGCTGGAAATTTGTTTTATTCTGTCATTTTGTGAGTTCTGCTGCTCTAGAATTTGTTTAGAGTCATTTTTATAGGTATTTGGAAGGGTTTTGGGTGAGAGCTCAAGCAAGTCCCTGCTTTTACTCTGTCATCTTGGTATTAAGTATTTTTTAAAGTACTACTTGGTGCTAGGAATATAGAAACAAAAATCAAAAAATACCTTTCTCTTCAAGGACCTTATATTCTATGTGGGGGATGGTGGTGGTAGTGGTAGTTTATAATATACATACAGATGAACAAATGCAAAATATATACAAATAAATAATAGAGGTTTTTTTTTTTTTGTCGGGGGCGGTGCGGAGCAGCAGAGAACACTAGTAGATGGGCTAGGTCCTGTACAAAGCAAGTTAAACAATGACTACTGACAAATGCAGATAACAGTAATTCAGACAAAATAATAGCAGAATTAAAAAGAAACGAATGTAAAATATAAGCAGTTTTGAGCCAATATTAACACTGTTTTAAAAAGTCAAGGAAGATTGTTGCTATTGTTATTGTTTTGGTGGGGCTGTGATGAGGAATGAGTCAAGGAATTTTATGTTTATGCAGGGAAAGGTTGAAGCAAGGGATCCCATCTTTGAGTTAATCAAGGAAGGTTTCGTGGTGTGGTGGGTTGATTCAGGAACTAGGGTACTTCAATAACTAAAGGCCTGGAGTGCTGGTAGGCCTTTGGATGTAGTATCAGTTGATCAGAAGGGTTGGGGCCATTGAATAAGTTTCCAAGAGAATGTTGAGTAATTACTAGCTACTGATGTTTAGACCATGAGTAGGAGGAAATAAGGGAAGGAAGTATAAAGCAGTCTGGAGTATCTAGGAGAAGGCCTTCGAAGCAGAGCAACCTAGCCTAGGAAAAGAGCACTGTAGTCGGCATTAGAAGACCCAGGTGTGAATCTCAGCTGGGACAGTTGCTGATGTTTGACTTGGAGAAAGTCACTTTCCTCTCTAAGGCTCAGTCTCCTTTGTAAAATGAGGAGATTGGTCTATTCGGCTTTTCGACCCACTCTGGTTTTCAATCCTAGCATAAGTTTGGGCCTAGTACACAGGGGAACCATGTAAGGTCTAGCAAACATAGATGAAGGTGTGAAAAGGTCCCTCTGGCCAGCTCAAGCTTAATTCAAACCTTACCTTTAAAAGATGATGAAAACAGATGCTAATAGCAGTTCTAATTAGTCAATTTTACTTCCAAATGTGGTTAAAAATCATTTCAATATTAACAAAACAACTGCTATATAAGTTTTTGGAAGAAGAAAATAAGATGATAAATAGGGTCAACATGTACTCATCAACCAAAACTAATTTACTTAATTTTTTCATTTGAAGGGAAAACAAATTCAGTGAGTAAAGAATTAGAGCATGATTTATTTTGTATTAAATTTGGTTTTTCTCAATTAACAAACATTTATTTCCTTTCCCTCCCACTTCTCTTCCCTACTGGAAGAAAAACACACAAAACCCGTGTAACGAAGACGCATAGTGAAACATCACAGATTCTCACATTGGCCATCCAAGAATATGTGTCTCATTCATTGCAGTATAATTGAACACTAATGAGAGATTTGACATGACATTCTCACGTATATACTGGATAAAGTACACAGATTTTCCTAGGTAAAACCGAATCCCTAAGCCAACTAATTATTGCTCATTTCTTATCAGTTCAAGAGGAATCATTGAATGGGTCTACATACTAATAATGACCTGAAATTGAGTAGAGAGTCTACTAATCAAATTCTGATCTTATTCAAAATTGTAAGGCAAACTTGCAAACATTTTGGAGCCAGGATCAAAAGGCAGTAAGAACTTGATAAATTGGCATATTTAGATATTAAAATGAATCTGGGATTCCATTAATGTTAATGTTCTTGTCAATGTCTGCCCATCCTCTATGATTCTTGTGTGTATATCCCTATATAGGGATATAGCCACAGAGTATCCATCCAATCTTTTAAGGATCCTACTTTACTTTCTCTTATATTATTTTTGACTCAACTCACCCCCCAGAGTTCACTTCTTTGCCACCCATCTTGCTCCTCTTAGAATTGATACCTTGCCTCCACACACCCCTGCTTTGAAGCTTTTTCCTTATCTATAATCTTTCTTGATTAGAATGTAAGGGTAGGAACTATCTTGCTTTTATTTGTATCCCTAGTACCTAATAAGCACTTCATAAATGTTCTCTCTCTCCCCCCATCTCTCTGTCTCTCTCTCTGTCTCTCTGTCTCTCTGTCTCTCTGTCTCTCTCTCTCTCTCTCTCTGTCTCTCTCTCTCTCTCTCTGTCTGTCTCTCTCTCTGTGTCTCTCTCTCCCCCCAACTCTTGTTTGTTTCTCTGTCACAGCAATACCAGTGGAGCACATAGGCTGACCATTCCTTGCTCTTGACACATGACCAACCCAACTTCTTTTTCCATATACACATTTCTTTAATGATATCCTTTACTTCCATCTTCTTCATAGTCCCTTATTTATTGTGTATTACAACCCGATGATATCCACCATGTGTCTCTCCATTACCCGTTTAGTAATATATTGATGAGTGGTGTTCAGGACAGACTGAAGATGGTTCACACAGCAATAGAAAATAAATTGCTATAAAGGTGGGAAAGTAGACTAAAACTCAGCACAAGGAAGAAGCTCTAAGTTTGAATGTAATGACTGATGGCAATTCAAAAATGCAAAATGGAACAGTAGCAATGCTTTCTTTTAGTGTAATGGAAACTTTCATCTGGGAATCTTTAGGATTCACTGTTTCTGTATCTTGGCCATTCCTATAGACTAAGGAAATTTGGGAGGGATTCTTCATGATCATAGTGCCTTTGGGGTTTAAGATATCCCAGACCCCACAGAGGACATAACTTCAAACATCTAATTTTGTACTAAGGTTTCTTCATTTCCTTCTTTCCCCTTTGCTGTCTTTCAGTCTTATTTCTCAAGAAGAAACGGCAAAGAGTATAATTATATAGCACTTTGCTACTTGGAAGGAACTCAAAAAGTCTTTAGGCTCAATGTCTTATTTTGCCTCTCAGTGTCCTTCTGAGATAGGTAGAAAGAGGAGCTTATCCTCCCAAATATATGTGCGGAAAATAGAAGCCCTCAGAGGTTAAGTGATTTACCCAAGGTCCAAGAACATTTTCACTTCAGAGTCAGTTAAACATTTCTAACAAAAACATTTATATTATTGCTCAGTAAAAGAATTCTTTAGAGACTATAGGAACTCTAACAGAAAGATTTCTTAGAGATTGTCTAGTCCAATCCCCTCTTTTGGCAGATAAAAAAAAACAGAGCCGTTCCATGTTGGTATATTCCATCTGCCCCAATTAGACTGAAAATTTCTTGAGGACAGGAACTATGCCTTCTATTTGCAATGATATTTCTTTTTTAAACAATGAAAATCTACCTTCTCTTCTTTTCACTCTCCCAAGAAAGAAAAACAAAATTTCCACTCTAAAAATGTATCCTAAAGGAAAACCAATTCCCACATGGGTTATGTCCAAAAATTGTCTTAACCTGAACACTGAATCCACAACCTCTGTCAGGAGGTGGGTAACTCTGCAGTAATCTTTCAATTAGTCACAATGGAAAATGGCCAACTCAGGGCAATTGAATTTTCTGACTAATTGAAACCCTTTTTTTTCCCCAACGTTGGATGTGGAACACCTTTTTGTCCTCATTCCCAATTTCCTCCTGTTCTACAGGGGCTGGAAGTAATCCTGATCCGCCCACAATCATGGTGCACTGGGGACATCAAATGAGCAGAAATAGCCTCTGTACTTGATTCCAAGGTGGTGATAGGGCTCTAGTCCTGTTGAGCATGAGAAATGGCAACAAGTCCTATGAACACAGTTTTAGCCTGTCCAGGCTCTGTCCTTTTTCACCAACTTTGCTCATCTTTGTTTTGTCTTTATACTCTCATTTCTACGTTCACCTTCAAACCCTATTGCTTCCCTGGTGCTGTTACCAAATCACAAAATCTCTGCAAGAAGCCCCATTTGTGTGTGTGTGTGTGTGTGTGTGATGTCCCTCAGCAGTATATAAGCTCCTCAGGGACAGTTACTGTCTCATTTTTGTCTTCATATCTCCAGAGTCTACCACAATATCTGACATATGGTAGGCATTTAATAAACGTTTGCTGAATTGCAGTGAATTGAATCCCTAACATCTGGTAATCAGAGCCTTTTGCTTAAACACCTATAGAGAGTGGGAATCTTCTCTCTTCCAAGGTGCAACCCATTATATTTTTGCAGGTAGGTGATGCAGTGGATAGAGTTTGGCCTGAAGTCCATTCCCGAGTTCAAATCTGGCCTCAGATACTTACTAGCTGTGTGACCCTGGGCAAGTCACCTAGTCCAGTTTGCCTCCGCTTCCTTATCTGGAAAATGAGCTGGAGAAGGAAATGGCAAACTTCTTCATTATATTTGTCAAAAAAAAAAATCAACAACCCCAAATGGGGTCACAAAGAGTAGGACATGACTGAAATGACTGAACAACAACAACAACAAATGATTTAGAAATCTTTCATGACATCAAGCAAACATTTCAAACATTTGCCTCCTCTTAACTTGCACTGATTCCTTCTATTTCTAATCTCTCTTCTATGACTGCTTTTCAGATACCTAGAAGCAGCCAAAAACCTCTATCTTCTCTTCTCCAAACCCAATGTGCTCAGTTCTTCAAAAAGTGATCCTCCTTACGAATGAGCTTGTCATCTGTCACCCTTTTGGTCTTTCTCTTTCCTCCCTGAATGGGATGCCCTCAACAGAACATGATATCCCAGCTGTGGTCTGACCAGAGCATTCTAGTCAATGCAGTACAATATGGCATTAGCTTTCAGGGATGATCTTGATAATGGCTGCTTTGTGTTGAGTTCACAGTCCACTAAAAGCAACAGATTCTTTTGACCTGAGCTATTTATTGTACAGCTACATCTCCCCCTTTCTTGTACTTGTGAAGTTGATTTTCTGAATCTAAATATCATGCTTTACATTTATCTTTATTAAATTTTATCCTACTAGATTTGACCCATCATTCTAACGTGCTGAGATCTTCTTGGATCCCGACTCTGACACCCTACAAGCTTGATGTTGTCTGAGCTTTGTGACAACCACAAATTTGACAATCCCATTTATGCTTTTATTTAAGTAAATGATGAAAATGTTGTACATAATAGGACCAAGGACAGGGCACTCATTAGAGACTGGACCTCCATGTTGATATTGAACTACTAATAACTAATTACTCTTTAGGTCTTGTAATTCAGTCATTTCTAACTTTACCTAAATACACTATCATATGCCCCACATCTCTCCATTTTGTACTTTGCTGAAATATAGCTTAACTATAGCTATTCCATTCTCCTGATATAACAGTCTACTAACCCTGTTTAAAAAGGAAATGAGGTAAGTTTGACATTTGGGGTCCTATGCTGGATCTTTATGATTATTACTTCTTTTTCTAAATGTTTGCAAAACATTTCTTTAAGAGTGTGCGGCAGAATTTTGTCAGAAATTGAAACGAAGTCCAGGTCACTGGCCTGGAGTTCAGAAAAACTTCAGTTGTTTCAATTTTTTTTCAAAATCAGAGCAACATTTCCATTGTTCCAGTCCTGGACTGTTTCTGCTGTTCTCCATCGTCTTTCGAAGACCAGTCCTATGGACAAATAATTGCGTTAGTCATTTTTTTTTGTTGTTTTTTGTTTTTTTCTGTACTCTAGAATGCAGTATTTCTGGGCCTGGTGACTTAAATGCATTGAGAACACCCACATACTTTCTGGTTATCTCCCAACTTACCTTGGTTTTCAACTGTCCTCATCTTCTTTTGTTTTAACCTCTCTTCCATTGACCTTAACAAAGAAAAAAGACAAAAAATAAGGGTTAACACACTAGTGGGGTCCCTGGAGTTATATATTTGCCCCAACCTCTTCGGGCTACCTAAAGACCCCCAAGGAGAGGTACCTCCACTCTCTGGGGATCCAGTCAGTAAAAGTGGACATTGGGAAACATTCCTAAAAGGATCAGTCCATTTTTCTGCATTAACTAGTCTAGGGAATATGACTGTATTTTGAGAACTGAGTGCTACAGGATCATGATTTTTCTTTTATATAGTAGAAGTAAAAGGCATTAAAGGTTGGACTGAATGTCTGATAGTCAACAAGCATTTATTAAGTGCTTATTATTTGCTAGGCTTTATAGTAAGCTCTGGGGAAAGAAAGGCAAAAACAGTCTCTGCATTCGAGGGTTTCGTATTGTAATGATGGAGACAAATATAACTAACTAGGCACATACAGGAAATATGAAAATAGATGGAAGGTGATTTCAGAGAGGTTGCTGGGGGGAATTAGAAAGGCCTCCTATCGAAGGTAGGATTAGAACCGATTTGTTTTCTTTTAAATTTTATTTTTTCAATGAATGAAAATAGATTTTCTCTTTCTCCCACTTCCCATCCACCCCATATTGATAAAAAAGAAAGATTTTGTGGATGGTTGTTGATGATAGCACCCTTGATAGAAATAGCAAAGTTTGGAAGAGGGTGGATTTTGGAGAAAAAATAATGAATTCTGTTTCAGACATGTTAAATTTCAGAAGCTTATGAGTCATCCAATCCAAATGTCCCGTTGTAGTTGATATGTAGTTGATAATATAGACCAAAAGCTCGGGAGAGAAACTTGAGCTGTATAAGGGAGGTTTGAGAGTCCTCTTGATAGAGGAATTGAACTCACAGAAGCTAATGAGGTCACCAAGGGGGGATGTGAAGGGAGAAAAAAGAAGAGGCCTCAGGGCAGAGCCAAGGCTAACCTCCAACAGGGACATTCATTTTGGCATGAGAAATTGATGGACAAGAAATTAAGTTTGATTTTCTATCTGAATTGGATTCCTGAAAGATCAGTCCTTTTTCTTCTAGATGCACCAAGTTGTGACTCCTGATATTTGCCTTCCTGCACATGGGAAAAATTTTGGTAAGCTCAGAACCTATATTTCACCATCTATTTCATCACCACTCTCTGCTTTAACTTTAAGACTCAGACCAGTTGTTATTTTCATCTTCCACAGCTGAGTATTTGGAAGTTGTTATCCATTTTAGGGGTAGGTCAGGGCTCTTGCTTCATTTCTTCTTCTTTTCTGGTTTTTTTTTTTTTGTTTGTTTTTTTGTTTTTGCTTTTTGGTTGGGGGAAGACAGGGCAATCAGGGTTAAGTGACTTGCCCAAGGTCACATGCCTAGTAAGTGTCAAGTGTGTGAGGTGGATTTGAACTCAGATCCTCCTGACTCCAGGGCCAGTGCTCTATTCACTGTGCCACCTAACTAGCCGCCCCCACCCTTTCTTTCCTGTTGCCCATCTTATGGCTCATTGGTCACTCTACCCAGAGTTATACCTAGGTTAGGGAAGTCAGGCTTTATCCTAGGGGTCTGAATTTTGGGAGTCCTGTAAAATTTTCTGGTCTTCAAACCTGCAAAACAACTAGTCTAGCAAACTAGCCAACTAGTCTAGCAAAAAAAAAAAAAAAGCCAAAACAAAACTAGTCTAGAAAGAGTAATTGGTGCAGATAGAGTCCATTCGATGGCATGGCCTTCTGGCATCCCCAACACTGTCACCCTCCCCTATAAGGACAACTCAGTTTGGTCTTTATTCCCATTCTGACTCCCTCCAACGCTATATTTTTGGGGCTTGCCCTGGGCATAATTTGTATAGCTTGTCTAAGGGGTAAAAGTTGCTAGTTACATCTCTACCTCCAGTAAAGGTGAGTGCTCTGAATAAAAGTTTTATTTTGGGGAGGAAGGTGAAGCTCTTGACTTGTTGTGGGATAGGCTGTATAAGTAGAGTGGAAAGAATTTGAATCCAACACCAGGGTTATAATCAGGGCTCTGGCATTTACTAACTATGTGGCTTTGGGTAAATCATTCCCCTCTCTGAGCCTCAATTTCCCTGTAAAATGGGAATGATAATACACTGTTTCCCTGCAAGGGCTGATGGGAGGATAAAGCATTTCATAACCTATAAAGTGGGAGCATTGATTGAAATCAAATTTTGGGTCTGGATAGATTTCATTTGCTCACATAATTCACAATTTTCACAATAAATTTTTTTTTTTCACAATAAATAATCATCTCATCTCTGTTCTAGATCTCCGAGCAAGATCAGCAACATATACTAAACCGAAGAGCTCGATTTCAAGAAGGAGGGCCTTTTCAAGTAAGGTAGGAATCCTTTCCTAGTCATGAGGTGGTGTTTGAGGTGGAGGTGGGGAAGGTGGGAATGGAGAAGAAGGGAGAAACATCAAGGTAATCTGTGAGCTATAGCCAAGTGTAAATTCGGGTCATTTTACCTGAGTAATCAATCAATCAACTATAAGCATTTGCTAATCCCTTATTATGTGCCAACCATTATGTTAAGGACTAGAGATACAAAGTAAAAACAAAACTAGGCCCTGCCCTCAAGAAACATACTTTTTTTTTTTTGCCTTTTGGAGGGCAGTTGGGGTTAAGTAACTTGCCCAAGGTCACACGGCTAGGTTTTTGTTTGTGTGTGTTAAGTGTCTGAGGCCGGATCCGAACTCAGGTCCCTCTGACTCCAGGGCCGATGCTCTACTTACTGCGCCACCTAGCCACCCCAAGAAATGTACTTTCTAATGAAGTAAACTTCCTGATAGCATCATAGGCCACTTCCCCATAAATTTTTTAAAAATATTTTTATTGCTAGTCTTAGTTTTTATATCTTCTATATTTACTTCCCAATGTAGATGATCTTCCCATTCCTTCTAGGGAGTCCTCCTTTATAATAAAAAATATAAAAGAAGGGGAAAAAGGAGTTCAGCAAAACTAGCCAACATATCAAAAAGAGTTTGATCTTATTGGAAGCCTTCCATACTCTATTTCCCACCTAAGCAAAGAATGGAGGGAGGTCCCTTCTACTGTGTGTCAGAGAAGACAGTTCCTACAAGATCCCTCTACCAGCAAAATCAAAGGTAAGGACAAGGAAACTGGCACCTACACAAATGCTGATGATGGTGTCCGTGATGATGGTGATGGTGGTAACTTTGGGGGAGACTCTTAAGTCTTCTGATTTTCTGGAAATGAGAAATAGAACATTATAAGTTTGTGGTTATTAAAATGTCTGTTGTCCTGCTAAAATTACCTCCATTCAATGACTTATTTTGGGCCATCTCAGGGTAAAGTCACATTTTCAAGGTGTCAAATATCTACTATGAGAAATTAATCAGTAAGAGAGGTTTTACTCAGTTTCTAGTATCAGATAATAAGTGAATTTTTCTCAATGACCTTCCAGAGACAATGCATCCATCTTTGAGTTCAAGTAAATGATTTTAATGGTGAGAATTCCAGGTTCACTACGAAGGGAATGTAATTTCATTGCCACCTGATAGGGGAAATAATTTGGAGCACTTAACACTCTGGAATGGTTCTCAAATCCCAATACATAGGTGGTCACTTGCCTCGCCTATTTGTAGAGCTATTGTGATTCTTCAGGAGGAGAGAAAATTCTCAAAATATACATTTACCATTAGTATTCAGTGGGAGCTTTCTTGAGAAAATTAGATCTAGAATTCCCAATCTTAAAGGACCTTATTATATAATTACTTTATAAAAATAAACTCCTGTTGATTCTTTTTGTTGGTATTATACTATTTGAAGGGAGCAAACACATCCAGTTTTTCCAACTTTTAACACAGAGGGCATGAAAGACTTTAATGAAATTAGATCATAATCTCCCACTTCTTTAGCATCAAAAATGTTGAGAAGTATTATATGAGAAAGGCATTTCTTCATCCACCATCATCATTACCAACATCACCCTCACCACCATCACTGCCATCATCATTGGCATTTGTGTTAGGTCCTAGTATCTTTGCTTTTGTTTTCTGGTCTGTACCTTTGATTTTGCTGGTATAGGGATCTTGTAGGAACTCTCTTCTCTGATACAGGTAAGTACTTCCTCATAACTTAGAAAGTTGATTGAGAGATAAAGCAACCTTTTCATGGTTGTATAGCTAGTATCTGTCAGAGGTAAGACTCTTCTCCCTTATCCTTTCCTATTTATCCTTCTATTAATTGGATGATAATTTTATGCCACTCTTTGTAGGTAATTCATCTGTGGTTGTATTTATTTTACAAACTATATCTACCATAATTCTTTCCATTATCCTTTGAATGACCTAAAATTTTGATTCCCTAGAGATTGAGACATTCCATAATTCATAGCCATATTGTATACTCATGATCATATTTGGATTAAAAGGATGCCTTTTGTTTCAGAGATAAGTTTGGGATCATTGGAGGCTTGGTTCAAATTCCCAAAGAGAAGCCAGTTCTTTCACCTCCTCAAATTCAATGCTGGATATAGTTTATTGTCTTCTCATAGTATACATGTTCTAATATACCAAAAGGCTGTCCATTGAACTTTAGGCCATTATTTGAACAAAAGGTGCTCTTCATTCACTTGTTTTTTCATAGTGAATAATTAGGCCAAACTCTTGAATACTATGGAATATCATTATAGATATATAGAATATGTATAATATGTTCTCTTTCATATATATGTGCATACACACATATGTATAATATAAAAAACTCTACAATAACCTAAGGGTTGACACAATGTCATCCCCAAACAAGGGTCATATAGAGCAGGAGTTTTCAATTATTTATATGTCATTGACCCCTTAGGCCTCTAATAAAGACTATGGATATCTTCACAGAGTGAGACTTTTAAATGTATTAAATAAGTAAAATTACAAAGGATAATATCAATTGTGTTAAATACAATTATCAAAATATTTTTTAAAATTAGTTCATGGATCCCATGACCGACCTCTCCTTTCATTAGGTCAGGGATTGATATCATTTTGGAATAGCATTCTAGAATGCAGGGTCACCTCCGTACCACAAGAGGGTATTGGAGTAATTTTTGTTTAATAAAAATAGCAGCAACAATGGCAGCAATAATAATCATAGCTGAAATTTATATACTGCTATAGAGTTTTCAAAGAATATTACACAATTCATTTCAATTAAAAACGTATCTCCTTTTTTCAGGGCACTGTTCTAAGTGCTAGGGCTATAAAGGCAATCCCTTGCTTTCAATGAGCTTACATTCTGTTCAGGTATCTAACATATAAATATAAATATAAGATAATTTGGGAAGTAAGAGAGTATCAACAAGTGGGGAATTCAAAAAAGGCTCCATAGGAAGTAGAGGCTAGGTTGAGCCTTGAAGAAAGCTAAGGAATCTAAGAGGAAAAAATGAGGAAGGAGTGTATTTCAACATCAGAAGCTGGTCTGTGGAAAGGCATGAAGGCAGGAAATAGAATACTGAGTTTAGGGAACAAGTGGCCAGACTAGGTGTAATGCAGAATGGGGAAAGGGGCGAGATGAGTCTGGAAAGGTTTGCTGGGACCAGTTGGCAAGAAGACAATCTAGAAGTTGCCTTTTTTTCTTATTTTCTTTGATGATTAGTGAGGTTAAACTGTTTTCCAAGGTTTCTTTCTGAGTTGTTTCTTTTATTTTTTCTTTTTTTGGCCCACTTTTCACATATCTTTATTCTTTGTCCATTTAAGACTGGAGATTGCTTTTAGAGAATACAATAGACTTTGAATTTTATCTGACATGTTTCTTACAATTTCTCCCCAGCCCATTAATTTTCATTTGATCATAATGATCACTAATATTATTTTTCACTTTATAGAATTTTTAAATATTTGTATAGCCTAATCCGTCCATCTTGTTCCCAGTAATTTTCTTCCATTTGACCCACAGGTAAGATTTTCTGTCTCCTTTACATTTGGGATAAGTGGAATCAAATAGTTTCTGTTTTTCTTAATGAACTTTGTAGAACTGAAAGCATTAAAAATCACACGCCATTCTAGATGGATTTGAGGTTCCTCTTTCAGGACTGTCCAGATGAATTTCTTGTAAGCCAGCCAATCTAATTGCTCTGATCACTTAATATATGGTTTCAATTAAGATTCCTCATCACAGCCCACATAAGAGACAGAGGTTCTTCCAAGAGGTATCTCCACCATTACTTGCATGTGCCCCTCCCCCAACCACCCTTGACCCTAACTCTTAAAGAAGCTCAGGCAGAGATATGAAACCTTATGCCTAATCAGTCACAGAGCTCAGTGTTAGACTGAGTGGTAATCAATCACCTTTTCCTAACTACCACATTTCGCATGCTCAGGAACGTGTCTGATCCTGCAAAGGAAAGGAAGTCATGATGTTGGAGATAATTATTGGTTCATTCATTTGCCCATTCCAAATATCCAATAGATATTTATTGAGCCTCTGCTCTTTACAAATCCCAGCTCTGCAATTGGACTGTAGTTCTAGTTTCAAAAAATCATTGTTAATCAGATCAATTGCAATGATCAATCTTAATTTCAGAGCAAAGGTAATTAAACATAATTCCCTTCTCTCAGTAGAGAAGTGGGTGGGTGGGCTATGGGAGTGGAAGGCTACATATGCTATAAAATGAGGTAATTTTGATTTTGCTTAAACGATTTTTCTTCATTATAATATGTGGGAGAGGTTAAGTTAGAAAATGGTAGTGGTTGTAAAAAAAACAAATGGTATCAACATAACTTTTTTTTTTTAAGGGGAGAAGATCTGTATAAGAGATGTCAGCTTTTGGATTTGGCTAATGTGGTAATTTATTTTTTAGGATTATGTAGATAAATATTAAGGGATTTTAAAAATCATTTTAAAAATGTATTCAATGGGTAGGAGCATATTGGGATAATTAATCTAAAATATTTATTATTTGAGAAATAAAAATAATAAACTAAAAAGACTTGGGGGAGAAAAGAGTATTACTAATAATTTTCAACTGCCAGATGACTCCAAATTCTATTTTCTCACAAGAAAATTTGCAAAATGAGACCTGCCCACATCTATCATCCTCCTGGTAAGAGGAAAAGGAAAGCTGCTAGTAGGGATTATAAGAGAATATAAACACCTATCTATCGTAAAACAATCTTCTAAATATAGTTTTAAGCGTATAAGCCAAGAAACAAGAAATCAACTGAAAGTATCTATTACTTTCTCATAGAATCAGAGCTAGAAAAGACCACAGAAATCTATAGAGTCCAACCTCCTTGTTTTACAGATAAAGAAACTGAAGCCCTAAGAGGTCGTGACTTGCCTACAGTCATACAGTTAGTAAGTACATGAGGAAGGATTTGAACCCTGGTCATTCTAAGTCCAAGGCCAGTGCCCTCAGCACTAAGCCATACTGCCTCTCAAATCTTATTTCCTGATTTGCAATGGGCAAACCCACTACTCAAAGTCTTATTTAGAACTTAGGAATCTTGTTCAAAATTCTATTCTAGAAGACAAAAAGGATTTCATTACTATCAGTCTGATTTATTTGTGTCATGCTTTCTTCTTACTACTCTCTGTTATTCTCTTTGTATGATTCTGAACTTTCTGACCATGCACACATGTACATGCACAGAGTTACACACAATCTATCTCCTTTCTCTCTAATTGAATTTTTTGTCCCTTTGCTGGATGAATTCCCACCCAACACCTTCTCATCTTTCCCCTCCTTGCTGGTAATGAGATTCAGACTTCACATGGCATTTTGTTTTTCACCTTCCCAATGCACTTAGCACGTAACACTGTGTGTCACAGATTCCTTTGTTTCTTATTCCCCTGACGGACAGTAAACTCCGTGATGCCAGAGAATATGTCTTTCCTAAAGTTTTTGTCTCCCTGTGTGTCTTGCACACAGCTGATATTTAATAAATGTTTGTTGAATGAATGAATGAACCTAATAATCTTTCATAATAACAACTGACATTGATATAGGGCCTCATAGTTTTGCAGTGAGGTCACAATGGAAAGAGCACTGAATTTGGGGTGAGAGGGCATCAGTTGGAATGCTGGCTCTCCTACTTAAAGCTTCTGTGACCTTCTCATCCAATCCTCATAGCAACTCTGTGGTAAGGGCACTACAGCTAGAATTGTCATCCTTAGTTTTTCCTTCTGAATTTATTACTAAATTAATGAGCACATCTTTTCAGTCCTTCCCATCACTCCAATTTAAAAGAAAAAGAAATCCTCTGCAACAAGTAGGGGATTTGAGTAGTAAAGCAAAGCGAATTCCCATACCATTCATGTCCAAAAATGTGTTTCATTCCGCAGCTTGAATTCATCATATCTCTGCGGGAGATAGGCAGTCTAGAGCATCCCTGGTTCTCTGGAATCGTGCTTGGTCACTGAATTGAGGAGGGATCTGGGGTTCTTCAAAGTTGTTTGTCTTTGCAGTGTTGTTCTCACTCTCATTTTTTGTAAATGAGGAAACTGAGAGTTTAGGTGGCTTGTGTGTGTCACATGTTAACAGGTGTCAGAGGTGGGATTGGAACCCAAGGCATTACTGACTCCAAGTCCAGCATTCTTTCCATGAAACCTAGGGTAAATCAAGGCAATATTGAAATGGCTCTAGATGGAACTAAAACGTGCCTTATTCCATTTAAAGCCTCCAATTATTTCTGCTTACTCCATCCATTAGGCCACACTGTTTCAAGAGATGTAGTAACTGCTTTTTTATTCCTTCCCTAACCTAGACTCAGTCTGTTTTTGGCTTCTTTTGTTGTTGGTTTTTGGCTCCCCCCTCCCTTTTCCCTCCTGGCCATAAGATTTAATTTGGGCTTTTAAACTGAAACCAGGTGTTGCATATAACAAAGGCAAAGTAATAATCTGGAGAGGCTGTGTAGCCCCTGTGGAATGTGCTGGGTTCATGACTCAGGCTCTCCTGGCAAAGACAGCTCACTGAGCAAATCACAGAAGTAGGCGGCAAAGAGCCCAGACCAGGCCAATTTGGCCTTACCAGACCAGACAGAGCTTGTTCTGCTGGGGGGCTGGAAAAGGGCCTTGGAAATAGGCTCTAATTCAGTCTATATGCCTGAAGCCTAACACAGTTTTGAGGTTAGCTTTTTGTTCAATGTGGTTTAAAAAAAGTTTTAATTTTTTAAATTTATAAAATTTTATTTTCCCTAATTACATTAAAAAAATTCAATTAACAAGCATTTATTTTTTTCCTTCCCTCCTCAACCCCAATTTAAAAGAAAAAAGGAAAAGGAAAACCTCTATAACAAAAATGTGTAGTCAAGCAAAGCAAATTCCCAGATTGTTCATGTCTAAAAAGGTATGTCTCATTCTACAGCTTTAATTCATCACTTTTCTGTCAGGCAGAAAGTAGCAGTGTTCATTATCCATCTTCTGTAATCAGAGCTGATCATTGCCCTGATCAGAGTTCTCAAGTTTTTCAAAGTTGTTTGTCTTTACTATATCCCCAGTGAGTTATGCTCACTATGTAACCCACCCCATTGCTTATCAAAATGTTTGGCACATGTAAGTGCTAAATAATGCTTTCCTTCCTTCCTTCTTCCTTCCTTCCTTCTTTGCCTTCCTGACTGCATGCCTTTCTGCCTTCCTCATTTCACTCTGTATCAGTTCATACAAGTCTTCTCAGGTTTTTCTGAACCTATCCCATTTGTCATTCTTTATAACACAATGGTATTACATTACATTCATGAAATGAATTTATTCATCCATTCCCCAGTTGATGGGCACCCAGTTAATTTTCCATTCTTTGTCACTACAAAAAGAGTAACCATACTACAATATTATGAAGGTATTCTATACCTATAGGCCTGATAGTTTTTTGAAAGATCTTCATGTGGAAAAAGGCTTAGTTAGACTTGTTTTGTTTTATCCCAAAGGGAGACAGTTGGTACAACAGGTAGAAGTGATGAAGAGAGAAATTCAGTCTTGATGGAAGGAAAAACTTCCTAATAATTAGAACTATTCCAAAGTGGATTAACTACCCAAGACAGCAATGGCTTTCCCCTCACTGGCAGTCTTTAAGCAGCCTGGCTGACTTGACTGATGTACCACAGAGAGGATTCTCTGCGGTTCTGGGCTAGACAAAATAGCTGGCTGTTGAGGTACCTTCCTACCGTGAGATTCTTGAATTTGATGATTCTAGGCTTAGTCAGCTCAGCCTAATACCTCAGGGACCAGGGAAAGAAAACTAGGCATTAAACTGGAGGGAAAGGGAAAAAGAAATGCTTCAAACCCTTAGGAGCCAGGAAGGTGGAGAAAAGATCTTGATGAATTCTGACTAACAATGAATAATAACATTATGTTGTATGGAAAATAACATACACATGAACACTTATTTTTTTGAGACAACAGTTAGGTACTTCCCTTATAAAGCCCTTGATGTGGACTCAGAGAGCTCAGTTCAGAGTTTGACTGTGCTCCTTAGCAGCTGTAGCACCTCTGGTGAGAGGGCTTGCCACGCCCCTTTCAGGGTAGCTGATCCACCTTTGGTGTCTGCCTGGCATCATCTGTGGCTCCAAAAATTTGTAGCATGAGCAGCAGCCACACTCTGGTAAACTGTCTCTGTAGGTGGGCTAAACCAGGTTGAGTGAAACCAACAGGATTCAAACCCATCAGTAAATTAGGGAGATGTCTACTCCAGGCATGTGAAGAGGCCCCCTGGCAGAGTAGGAGGAAGAGAACAACTTGTTCCAATGGCCATGAAGGTGGCTGAAGCAGGCGCTGGGGAGTGTGCAGAGCTTGGTGAGACATCAAAGATGCCAAGGTCCATCGCTTCTCAGTCATCTTGACTTTTGTCTTGCCACTGGAAGAAAGTCATGCTCAGAACTTCATGCAACTCTGTCTCACTTACATTCAATTCATATAAGAATCAAGACATCACTCCATGATGTCATTGGTCCTCATAACAACTTTCAAAAGGAGAATGAATCTTAAATGGCATAAATGGATTCTCCACTGGGCAAGTTTCTCTACCCTTCCCTTTTCTTTTTTCATATAATGCCTACTTGAACCCCCCCCCCCCATTTCCTACATCCCCTTTCCAACTGCTGTAACTATCCCTTAATTGCAGGAAAGGCCCTGCTTAGCTTTTTCATTAACTTCTACTTACCTGGAAAAATGGGGTCTTTGAAGGCCCCATGACTTCATAAATATTTATAGTGTGAACAGGCAGCACTCTAGTTATGGAAGAGAATGGACTCATTCAGTCTTTATTTATGACTTGACACTTGTGTGAGTGACACACGTCATTGGAGCCTGCCTTCCCCTCCACTTTACTGCAGCATGTTTGGGAAGTGATTATGCTGGCAGGCTAGTGTAGCAGCAAACACCCCAACATCCCCAGGGTAGCTGCCAATATAGGTTCTTAGATCTGCTTTTCAAAAGGAAAGCAACTCAAAATGGGTTAAAAAGCTTACTTTAATCAAACAAACATACATTACCTAGTTCAGGGGAAAAAGGTCAGCACCCCGAACTTCAGAGTTTCAGAGTTACAGAACTTACAGATCAGACAGGCTTCCAAACTGTCCCAACATTACATGCATCAATACCAAATCACAGTTACCAGAGAGGGAAGCATCAACATCTGGGTTTTCAAAGCCGGGGGGCTCTCAACAACGGCTTCCCAGAGTCTCATCTGGTCAAATCACACAACACTTCTCAAAGTGAGCCCCAAAGCAAAGCCTCTCATCAGAGTTTATATAGCCTTCTCCTGGCTCAGAGAATGTAACAACCTTCTGGACCCACTGCCCAATCACAAAGTATCAAGGTATGGGCTTTCCTGAAAAACAAGCCTCCCACCACAGGTTCCAGGTGCTCTTAAGCTAGGGGCAGGGAAGATCTTTAAATTTGCATTTCCATTACATTCGGCCCCAAGATCTTTCATGCCCATAGCATACACAATTTACATTTGAATTAGCACTAAACATCTCTTAGGTCACATTTTCTAGGTACATAATAAAATCACAATATAATCTCAAAATACAATAGTCCAAGTCTTCCACTCATGGGGCAAATGTTAATTCAGTCACTTATCAGTAAAATCAAAAAATAGTCACTCTTAAGTTAACTCAATCAGTTACATCAGTTTTCAAAGTACAAGTCTTCCACTCTTGGGGCAAAGTCTTGATTAGCTCAATTAGTCTCTTATCTGTAACAATATCTCAAAGTACCATTAGTCACTTATTCAGTAAAGTCTTACTAAGTATGCCCATAGCATAGACAATTTACATTTCAATCCATCCCTTAAGTCATATTTTCAAGGTACATCTAAAGTTACCAAAGAGGCCACTGGGCCTTAAACACAAAATACAAAGCATTATCACATCAATTCACAAAATACAAAGCATTATCACATAAAGTTCTCTTGGGAGGAGGGGGGTGTCCTTCCCCTCACACTGCTCCAGCCCCTGCTTCCAAGTCCAGAGAGGGGGCTGGGCAACAAAACCAAAGTGGGGTCCTTGGGGTCCATGGCACTTCACCCCACCCACCAGTCACAAGTCCATCCTCCCCCTGGGTCCCAAACTGTGGGATGCAGCAAAGAAACACATTCAGTGCCCCTGCTTTGCCACACAGTCCTTATCTTGTCCTGTGGCTGAACTCCAAACTCCTGGGTTCCTTCTCTTCCAGCAGAAGGCAGCAGCTCCAGGCTTCTCCACAGGTCTCCATGCATGCAGTTCACCATTCCTGCTCTCAGCTCAGTGAGGTCAGCATGCAGGCTGTTTCTCTCTACTGCTCCATGGCTCCACAGAATCACAGCTACCACAACTGGGAAACAAACAATTATCCCAGCCCCCATACTTTCCTTTTACTCAGCAGATCCCATCCATCGTCGCCATTTTGTAGCAGCAAACACCCCAACATCCCCAGGGTAGCTGCCAATATAGGTTCTTAGATCTGCTTTTCAAAAGGAAAGCAACTCAAAATGGGTTAAAAAGCTTACTTTAATCAAACAAACATACATTACCTAGTTCAGGGGAAAAAGGTCAGCACCCCAAACTTCAGAGTTACAGAACTTACAGATCAGACAGGCTTCCAAACTGTCCCAACATTACATGCATCAATACCAAATCACAGTTACCAGAGAGGGAAGCATCAACATCTGGGTTTTCAAAGCCGGGGGGCTCTCAACAACGGCTTCCCAGAGTCTCATCTGGTCAAATCACACAACACTTCTCAAAGTGAGCCCCAAAGCAAAGCCTCTCCTCAGGGCTTATATAGCCTTCTCCTGGCTCAGAGAATGTAACAACCTTCTGGACCCACTGCCCAATCACAAAGTATCAAGGTATGGGCTTTCCTGAAAAACAAGCCTCCCACCACAGGTTCCAGGTGCTCTTAAGCTAGGGGCAGGGAAGATCTTTAAATTTGCATTTCCATTACAGCTAGATTTAGTTCTGTTTCTCTATCCCCACCCCCAGCTTCCCCAAACCCAAATCCAGCAGATCCTGTGTTCTAAGAATTCTCAGATCTGTTCTTCCTTGCTTCTCTTTCCAAAACTCATCAGATCCTAAGGGCTCAATTAGCATATTTATGCAAACGACTCACAGACCTTTATATCCAGCTTTGGTCAATCACCTGACCTTCAGTCTGGCATCACCAACTGCCTACTGACCTCTTGAATATCTTCATGTCCCGTAGGTATCATAAATAACCTATTCAAAATGGAAGTCATTATCTTTCCCCTAACTTTCCTATTACTGCTAAGGGTGCTCACATTCTTCCAGTCACACAGATTCAAAACCTTGTAGTGACTCTCAGACTTTTCCCTTTCTCTCCCCTCCCTCCCTGCTCCCAATCCCATCCAATCTGTTACCAAGTTCTATTGCTTCTGCCTCCATATTTTTTGTCTCTGTTGCCTTCTGTCCACTCCGTAGACAGGCTACCACTTGCATCCAGGCTCCCCTTGCATCTCACCTGAATCATTGCAATAGCCTTGGAATTATTTTTTTTCCTTCATCTGTAGTTTATTCCAATTCATCCCCCAAATAGTTGCCAAATTGATATTCTTTTTTTTTTTTTGGAGGGCAGTTGGGGTTAAGTAACTTGCCCAAGGTCACACAGCTAGGTTTTTTGTTTGTGTGTGCCCGTTAAGTGTCTGAGGCTGGATCCAAACTCAGGTCCTTCTGACTCCAGGGCTGACGTTCTACTCACCGCACCACCTAGCTGCCCCGCCAAACTGATATTCTAAGTCACTGACCACACCATGTCATTCCTTGAGAAATTTCAGTGGCTCTCTGTTATTACCTGTAGGATAAAACATAAACTCTTCAGTTGGGCTCTTGCTATCCTGCCTCCATCTTCCTTTTCCAGACAGATTTGGCCTTACTCTTGCCTAATGTACCCTATGATCCAACCAAACTGACCTACTAGTTCTTACATGTTCTTAAATGTTCTTGCCTTTGAAAATCCCGTCATTCGTGGCTGGGAATCTTTTCTCTTCACCATAGCTTATTTTTTTTTATTAAACAAATGCTTTATTAACTTCTGGTTTACATAATTCATTTCCACCAAATTTTGAGTTACAATTTCCCCCCATTTTTCCCTACCCACCACCCCAGAACAGCAGTCCCATTAGATATCCCCTCATCCAATCTGTTCTCTCCCATATCTTCTCCCATAGCCCCTTCGACTTTGCCATTAGGGCAAGGTGAATCTCTGAGCCCCAATGCCTGGACATCTTATGAAACATTTACTTTTAAAACTTCGATTTTCAGATCCATTCCCTTCCTCCCTTGTCACCCACTCCCTCTGAGAAGATAAGTAATTCAGTGTGTGTTGTAATGTATAACTATGCAAAACATTACCATAGTAGATATATTGTAAAAGACTGCTTATATTTCCCTCCCACCCATCTCACCTCCCACCTGGTCCATTCCCTACTTTGATCCTGTCCCTCTTCAAAAGTGTGTGCCTCCAACCTCCCCTCTCCCCAGAATGCCCTCCCCTCCATCCTCCCCCCTCTCCTCCCCCTTTCCCCTACTCTCCTGCAGGGTGAGATATCCCATTTAGTATGTGATTCTCTCCCTGAGCCAACTTCAATGAGAATATGGTTTTGCCTTTTTGCCTTCCTGTTCTTCTCCTCCCCTGCAACTACTTCCTCTTGCCTCTTCTACATGAGGTAGTTTACCCTACCCTATCTCTTCCCATCTCCTCTTGCCACTTTCCTCTCTCACCTCTTAACTTCACCCCTTAAGAATCATCCCTTCTTGGGGCGGCTTGGTGGTGCAGCGAGCAGAGCGTCAGCCCCAGAGTCAGAAGGACCCGATCCCGGATCCAGCCCCAGACACTCAACGCACACACAAACAAAAACCCAGCTGTGTGACCCTGGGCAAGCCACCCAACCCCAATTGCCCTCCAAAAGGCAAAAAAAAAAAGATTCATCTTTGTGCCCTCTATCCATGTATACCTGTAAACATATGCCCATATACCCTTCTTCAATTATTTTCATAATGAGAAACGTTTCATCAGACACAGTTATTGTTTTTCCATGTAGGAATGTAAATAGTTCAATTTTGATAAGTTCCTTTTGATTTCTTTTCCTTGATTACCTTCTCAAGCATCTATTGCTTCTTGTGTCTGAATGTCAAATTTTCTATTCAACTCTGTTTTTTTCCTCAAGAATGCTTGAAAGTCCTCTATTCCACTGAATGACCATATTTTCCCCTGAAACAAAATACTCAGTTTTGCTGGGTAGGTGACCCTTGGCTTCAATCCCAGCTCTTTTGCCTTCTGGAATATCATATTCCAGAATGGAATATCCATATTCCATGCCCTTCCATCCCTCAGTGTAGAAGCTGCCAGGTCCTGTGCTATTCTGATTGTGTTTCCACAGTATTGAAATTGTTTCTTCGTGGCTGCTTGTAGTAATTTCTCCTTGATCTGGGAGTTCTGGAACCTGGCTATAATATTCCTAGGAGTTTTCTTTTTGGGATCTTTTTCAGGAGGTGATTGGTGGATTCTTTCAACCTCTATTTCCCCCTCTGGGTCTAACACATCAGGGCAATTTTCCTTGAGAATTTCTTTTCTTTTCTTTTTTCTTTTTTTTTTTTTTTTTGCTTTTTGGAGGGCGATTGGGGTTAAGTGACTTGCCCAAGGTCACACGGCTAGGTTTTTGTGTGCATTAAGTGTCTGAGGCCGGATCCGAACTCAGATCCTTCTGACTCCAGGGCCAGCACTCTACTCACTGCGCCACCTAGCCACCCCCTGAGAATTTCTTTAAGGATGATTTCTAGGTTATTTCTTTGATCTTGGCTTTCAGGTAGTCCAATAATTTTTAAATTATCTCTCCTGGATCTATTTTCCAGGTCAGTGGTTTTCCCCATGAGATATTTCACATTGCCTTCTACTCTTTCATTTGTTTGGATCTGTTTAACAGCATCTTGATTTCTCATAAAGTCGCTGGCTTCCATTTGCTCCAGTCTAACTCTGAGGGCATGAATCTCCTCAGTGAGCTTTTGAGATTCTTTTTCCATCTGGCAAATTCAGCTTTTTAAGGCATTCTTCTCCTCATTGCATTTCTGAGCCTCTTTTGCCATTTGAGTTAGTCTATTTTTTAAGGTGTTATTTTCCTCAGTCAGGCTGTTGACTGTCATTTCATACTTTTCTTGCATCTTTATTATTTCTCTTCCCAATTTTCCCCCACTTCTCTTATCTGCTTCTTAAGGTCCTCTATGGCCTGTAGCCAGCTTGTATTTTCCTTTGGGGCTTTTGGTGCAGGAGTTCTGACCTCACAGTCCTCCTCCATGCTTTGATCCTCTTTGCCCCTAAAACAGGAGTCCAATGTTGAATTTTTCTGTTTACTTTGTTTCTTTTGCCTAGGCATGTTGCCACTTAATTACTTGATTTTGGGGCTTGTTGCCACAGTAGGACTCTGCCACCAGACAGGAGAGCTTCTGCCCAAACATGGGGTCTTCACAGCTTCCACAGGTTGGGTGGCCTCTGTAAAGCCTCCACCTGCTCTGGCAAGCTGGATACCCACCACAAACCTCCACCCCAGACCACAATCCAGATCCAGGCAGTTTAAAGCAAGAGAGATTAACCCCCAGACTGATTGCTGGATCTCCCTACAGTTTGCAGACCAGGAGCTAGAGCCATCACTGACACTGCAAAATGGCTTCTGTGCAGCATTTCTTCAGCAGCTTTTCATCCCCAGGGGAGGAAGCCGACTCGTTCCCCAAATACTGGTCCCAAAGTCCATAGGGCACTAACCTCTCACTTTGTCCTAGGCATATCTGTGCTGATAATTCTGGAATCGCCACAGCTGCTGGTGTTGTGGGGTCCCTCCAGCTGGCTGCTGGCCCAGCCACCATAGGGCTAAAACCAGGGCTCATGCAGGCCTGGGCTCAGCTCCCAGAGCGCTGCGCTGTTGGTTCCCAGCGTGCTGTGCTGCCTGCTCTCAGAGCGCCGCTCTGGCCTCTCCCTGCAGGGCTGCTGGGCTGTCCTCAGCAGGAGGTTAGCTTCTCTGTGTCGTTCTGTGGGTGCTGGGGCTCCAGAAATTGTTCAAATTCCCCTTTCACATTGTTTGGAGGTGGTGTGTGGCAGAGCACCTTGGAGGTGCTGTTTCTACTCCGCCATTTTGGCTCTGCCCCGAGGAATCTCACCATAACTTTTTGCAGTCTGTCACTCAATTGTGACATCCTGTGGAGGCCTATTTGGATCCCTCAGCATTCTTCCCAAATTATGGCAGTGAAAGTAGTACTATCCTCACTATAGAAGAGGAAACTGAGTCTCAGAAAGATCAACTGTCTTGTGCCCCTAGCTAATAAATACCAGAACTTAATACATCTCTAGAAGGCTGTTACTTTTGTTCAGTTGTTTTAGTTATGTCCAACTCTTTGTTGACCCCATTTGGGGTTTTCTTGGAAAAGATACTGGGGTGGTTTGCCATTTCTTTCTCCAGTTAATTTTACAGATAAGGAAACTGAGGCAGAGTAAAGTGACTTTCCCAGGGTCACACAGCTAGTAAGTGTCTGAAACCAGATTTGAACTCAGGGAGATGACTCATTGACTCCAAGCCTGGCCCTCGGTGCACTACGGCACCACCTAGTTGCAAAGGCAAGCGATTTCCTCACAGCTGCCAGCAAGCTACAGTGTCAAGGCATCTCTCTACCTGTGCAGTGTGGGCAAATCACTCAGCCTCTCTAATGAGGGAGTTGCATTAGTTGACCTCAAGGGACCCCTTGCAGATTGAAATCTGTAACTTGACCCTATGAAATGAGTAGTAGAAATATCCTTAGGGAGATGTGGAAGACAATGAGAACAAAGAAGAAAATACTGAAGCCTTCACATTCGCTTTCCCCAGCCCAGGGAGCCAGATCACACTAGTAGGGATTTTGCTCAATGATAAACACAGGATTTGAGTGATTGACAGAGCTGCCTGATGGCAGTCTTCCTTGGGGATACCACTGATCAGGGTCTCATAAGCACTCCTCTTTGGTGCCATGTTTTGTGGGGCTCAGGGAAAATGAGCTGAGGTGGGCTGTATGAGGATGTTGGCTAGATCTGGGTCAGAGAGTCTGATGATTCACAGGCCATACGTAAAGAACTAGAAAGGATTTGGACAACACCTAGTTTGAGTCCCTCAGTTTCACCAATGAGAGGAACTGACTTGTCCAAGGACACAGGTATAAGTAGGAGAGTCTGAATTAAAGCTTTAAAACCAACACTTAGCTGCTTGCATTCCTTGGCTCTCTCTTCTCTCTGAGCACTTCGTCCCTTTGAGGAGTGAACATTCGCTTTCCTGCCTGTGGCCCTGGGAGGAAAGGGGACCAGCCTGTCTGACAACAGCCCTTCCATCAGCTGACCGGTTATGGTGGAGTTACACTGTCTGCCTCCTTGTCTTTATAGCCTGCACATGCCCAAATGCAGACCGGGCTAGGCAGTGATGAGACCCATCAGGCCTCACTGCTTGGCTCCGATCGGCTTGGCCACCTACTGTTTATCCTAAGCAGTGGTAGGGCCTGGCACCGAGGTCTGAGTTTCTGCCAGCTCTTTATTTTTAGAGACAGGAAAACGTCTGCTTTTTGGCAGCAGCCCTCACTTGGCATGCACCAGGGGGGAAAAAAGTTCAAGTGAGAGATTCCAAGCCCTAAATTCATGGCATGTGACACAGGCAATAGCTCTGTGAGCCTCTCGGTTGAATTCCTCATAAAGCCTCAGACCTTTGAGTTACTAGCCCCTCTGCTGAGATTTGTGATAGGACCCGCCTTCCTCTTCACACCAGTGTTCTCATTGGTTGAGAAATCACAGGCTAGTTACTTTGGAAGTCTGAATGCCTCAGCAGGTCTGGATTCTCACAGTCTCTGCATCCATCTGTCTGCCTGTCTACTGAGCTATCTATTTATCTCAACTCTGTAGGCAGAGTAAAAAAAAAAAAATCCCTCTGCCAGAACTGTTACTAGCCCACAACATTTCAGCAGCTTTCCTCAAGCTGACTGGAGTCGTCATAGCAATGAAGGGTGCCAGGCGGTGAACATCTGTAGCTTGAAGATAGTCTTGTGCTTTTATTTCATTTAAAGTCATATTAATGTTTCTTATTTTTACACTACAATTAATCCCCATTGAATTCTCTCTTTTAATGAAGGACGTAACTTGCCATCTTTTAACGAAGAAAAACAGTTAAGCAAACCAATTTTTGTCTCCTCATTGCTAATATTTAGATCTTTATTTTTTGTATTAGTGCTTTACCTACTATTTTTAGTATTGTGGCAAATAATAGTGGGGAGAGAGGACATTTTTGTTTTATCCCTGTTTGTACTGGGAAAGCTTCTATAATTCTCCACTGAGAGCAACACCAGTTCTTGGTTTAAATATAAGCTTTTAGTCGTCTAGAAAACAGGTTCTTCTATGTCTATACTTTTTTAGGACTTTAAAGTGAAAAACAAAAATTGCCGGGTGGGGATAGGGGAGGAAGACTGCCTTTTTAGACCAAAACTTCTGGGTAAACTGGAAAGGAATGTAATATTGTGTATAATATGGAACTAAGGGTAAAATGGGGAAAAATTAGGAAGATTAGCCATGTTTCCCACCATAAATTTTTGTGCAGACTGGTCTGCTTGGGAGAGACTTAGGGTAATTTCATGGGAGACAGGCATAACATGAGAATAACAATGTATATGTCAACCAAGGAATTCAAAGTGGGATGCACTTGTGATTCCCATGGAAGGGACATCCCTAACTCTTTGTCTCGGGTAGGCTCACCAAAAATACCAAAACAAATAAATGCCTCATATACCAGTCTAGGGGAAATTTTTTTCATTCTCATAGGGTTCTTAATCTTTACTTCTTATTACTTCTGGTTATCACCTTGATAATCCTATAGCAAAATAGCACCATCAGTTTTTGATCTCCTAGGGGGAAGAATTATGACTTGGCATCTTTTCTATCTCCTAACTCATGCTAGGTGCTAGATGACTTCTCTTTTATCCAGAACCCCCTGTTTCCCAAACTCTTATCACTGTGGCTGACATCAAACATAGGACAAGGCTTGGGGGGAGCAGCCAATTTCTTTATATCACAATAAGAATAAGCAGAAGCAAGGGGATGAGCAGAAAATGAAGTGGCTAAAGCGGTCCAGCTTGTTAGAAATAATAGCAGTTGATGCAAAATGTCTTTGACCACAAGGGCAAGGCTGGCTCCCCTGCTCAGTCTCTTTTTCCCTTCTTGCAGAGAGGAAAGCAAAGATTTTGAATAAACATCTCAGTTAAAGGGGAAGCATCCTTCCCAATTCTGAGACAAGTAGGGAAGAACAGAGTCCATTCAATCATCACTCAATCTGTGATTGGGTCTGGGTATGGGCAGGATCCTACTTGGTATGGGCAGGATCCTAGCAGCCATGGCTTTGGACAGTAGCCACCAGTCTTTGTAAATAGAGGCAGAGAAGCACATATACTGGGCTCTGCTAACTGATGACATGGAGGGTGACCCCTCTTGACTCAGCTTCCTTTCCCTCTGTGCCTCATTCTTCCTAAACACAGTATCCATTTTCACTACAAGTTCATCACCTCCTCCCTTCCTGCTTTCCCAGGTCATCACTTCTGCTTACTTTCTTCCCTTTAAAATAATTTTTGGAAGGGGGAAGGCAAGGTAATTAAGGTTAAGTGACTTGTCCAAGGTCACACAGCTAATAAGTGTCAAGTGTTTGAACTCAGATCCTCCTGACTCCAGGCCCAGTTCTCTATTCATTGTGCCACCTAGCTGCCCCCTTCCCTTCAAAATCTTGACCCTATAGTTAAGCAGTTCAACTTTATACCTTCTTTATCTCTGAGTACCATAGTTCCTCATCCTCTGGTCCTATTATTCTGTATATTGAATTTATTACTTCTCTCCAAAAGTTCAGTGTGATATGCTTGACCCATGGTTGGTCATTGCATTGGCCAGAGTTCTTAAGTCTTTCAAAATTATTTTTCCAATTATGTTGTTATATAAATTGTTCTTTTGGTTCTATTCACTGTACCAGTTCACAGAAGTCTATCCAGGTTTCTCTGAACCCATCCCTTGCATTATTTCTTATGGTACAATAGTATATTATTATATGTATAAGTCATAATTTGGTCAGCCATTCCCCAATTCATGGGCATCCTTTTAATTTCCAGATCTTCTTTCCCTGCCTTTCAAACTCACCTTATCCAGTGGCTCCTTTCCTTCTGTTTAGAAGCACTAACCTCTCTGGGCCTTGGTTTCTGTAAGATGAGGGAAGGGGTTTAGACTTGACCTCTAAAGTCCCTTTCCTCTATAAATCTATGAACCTATGATGCTGTGCTCGGATTTCTATGTCAAAGACAAACAACTCCCCCCTGCCCCATGCAAACCTTCAGCTTAACTCTGCCACATCCAAACCCATCATGCATTGCTCCCCTTTTCTTCCCTTCCATGGCCAAACATCTAGAATAAGCTTCAGATTGCTTGCATAGGTACCACTTACTAACTTCACAACCTTTTGCTCTCCGGTTTCTGTTTTCTTCGCTCAACTGAAACTGCTTTTCCCAAGGCTACCAATGATCTCCGAATTGCCAAACCCAGGGACGTTTTCTCAAGAAGTTCCATTACCTGCTTCTTACAGCAGTGTAAAATACAAACCTCTGTGGCTTCTAGAGCCCAGCCTGACTTGGCCCTTAGCAGATTTCTTGCATGCTACTTTTCTTCTGCCCAATGGTTTCAGCTTCATATTTGCTGCTTCCTGTATCTCCCAACTCCATGACTTTGCTTAGGCTGCCCATTATTCCTGGAATGCCCTCCACCCTCACTTTCATCTAAAAATCCTTGTTTGTTTCAGTTGTTTTTTCAGTCATGTCTGACTTTTCATGACCCCATTGAGGTTTTCTTGGCAGAGATACTGGAGTGGTTTGCCATTGTTTTCTCCAGCCTATTTTACAGATGAGGAAACTGAGGCAAACAGGGTTAAGTGACTGGCCCAGGGTCACACAGCTGGTGTCTGAGATCATATTTGAACTCAGAGATGAGTCTTAGCTCTAGACCCCGAACTCTGTGCACTATGGTGCCACCTAGCTGCCCCACAAAATCCCTGGTGCCTTTTCCTATAGAAAGTCTTTTCTGCTTCCCCCAGTGGCTACTTGGTGTGTATTTTGTATTGATCCATTTGTGGACGTTTCCCTCCAATAGAATGCAAGCACCTCGATGTTATTTTTGTCAGTTTATTCTGAACCCCTAACACCAGTGGCTGCATACAGAAGGAGCTTAATAAGTACTTGCTGAATAAATGAATTTAAATGCCTTTTTTTTAAAAAGACCTAATGAAGAAGGAAGGAAGAATCAGGGAGGAGAAACATCCATATAACAGAAATCTAGTGCTGGTTTTGGAACCAGAGGGCTGGGTCCAAATTCTGGCATTACCACTTACCACTTACCTTTGGCAAGTCATGGATATTTCTGAATTTCATTTCCCTCACATACTAAGTAAAGATTTGGGGCTCAGATGACAATCCTAATTTCTCCCAGACTTCTAAATGCTATGATCTGAAAGAAGACTATGAGCTCCCTGAAGACAGGGACCTTGTTGAACAAGCTTTATATCTCACCATAAAGAAGAGAGATCACAAGCTTTGGAGCTCTAGAGGTCATAGACTCTAATCCAACTCCTGACTTTTTAATTGCTATCTCATTTGACCCTCACAATAATCCTGGGAGACAGGTTGCTATTACCATCCCCATTTTACAGATGAGGAAACTGAGGCAAACAGAGGTTAAACTTGTCTAAGATCAGATAGCTAACAAGCATCTGAGGCTGGATTTGAACTCAAGTCTTCCTGACTCTAGACCTGGCCTTCTAGCCACTGTACTAACTCACTGCCTGGCTGTGTGATCTTGAACCAGTCACCTAACCTCAGTTTCCTCATCTGTAAAATGAGGAAGTTGTATTAGATGAACTCTGACATTCCTTCTAGTTCTGGATGACCTTGAGCTTATATCCCAGGGCTCTGACCTTATCAATATTTAATCATGTTTGTTGAATTAAATGGCAGACTGCAGGTTAGACTTTTAGAAAGAGAGGACTTTTTGATCTAAAAAAAAATAAAATAAAAGGGGAGGCTAGGTAGCACAATGAATAGAGCACTGGCCCTGGAGTCAGGAGGACCTGAGTTCAAATCCAGCCTCAGACATTTAGCACTTACTAGCCTTGTGATCTTGGGCAAATCACTTAGCTCCAATTGCCCTGCCTTCCTCCCTCCAAAAAGAAAAAGAAAGAAAAAAGTTAAGACACTGATAATTGTTTTAACTAATTAGAAAATGGTTCAGATACAGAGTGAAGTAAGAGGAAACAGAAAAACACATATACATTCACACCATAAATGTAAGTGGGGGAATAAATGAAGTCCAACATTATGTATTTTTTAAAATTAATTTCATTTTTTTAATGAACAAAAATCTATTTTCTCTCCATCCACCCTCCTATTGGAAAAAAAAAAAGAGAGACAAAAGCCTTGAAACAAAAGTTCATGGTTGAGGAAAATATATTCCTACATTGGTCATTGCCACGCCCCCCCCCCCGCCGCCATTTGAGGTGGATCATTGCTTGATCAAAGTTGTTTGTCTTTCTAATGTTAGTGGTTTAAAAAAAATTCTGAGCTCAGATTTTCTGATATACTTTCTTAAAGTGGAAGACTATGCCTTTCGGAAAATGTGAAGGTGCCCTCCCACTCACAGAAATTCATATCCCAAACCCTGTGGCTTTCACTTTGACTTGATTTGTCGCCTCAGTGGGATATCATAGGAGCAGAGGTCTGGAAGTGCAAAGAACCTCAGAGGACGCCTAGTCCGACTTTTGTATTTTATAAATGAGAAAACTTGGAGGTTAAGTTACTTACCTCCCCTGACACCATGTGTCAGATGAGGAATTTAAGCACCCGACCTTTGACTGTTAAGTCAGTGTGCTTTCCTCTGTCCAGCCCAAATTGCCTTCCTAGCTTCATCCTGCCTTTCTGCTTGTAGCTTATCCATAAACTCCATCAAGTACTTTTCAAAATGTGGCCTCTGAGTTTCTTCCAGATGGTCTTTGGGTGGTCTTCCCCAGTACAAATGTATTTAATATGACAACATTTATACTTTGTTTCTGGAATGAATTAATAATTTACTTATGAATCTTAAATAAAAACCAGACATCACTTGGGCATTTCTTCAATATTAGTGCCAGTGATGGTTAGTAAGGATTGGGAGGTGTTTGCATATATGTGTGCGTGTGTGTGTGTGTGTGTGTGTGTGTGTGTGTGTGTGTGTGTGTGTAGGGGGTTGGGGACAAGCAGGAATGGGAAGGACAAGTGGTTGGTAGACTCTGGTTTTGCCTGCTGAAATAATTATCTACCCACTGAAAAAATTGAAAACTACTGCCCGATAGAAACCTACAGTTTATACTAGAGCCTGAGTCTCCATCTTGTTTTCATTTAAATCTTACCTTCCTAATGGAGTCTTGTGAATGAATTTTTTAAAAGCTGCCAGCTTCCTTGAATTTCATATGAAAGTAGAAAAGTAGAAAGAGTAGAAACTGGAAACAACTATGGAGTTAGAGGTCCTAGTTTCAAATCCCACCTCTGACGAGTAGCTGGGAGATGTTGAGCAAGTTATATAATCGCCCTGAGTGTCAGCTTTCTCAATTGTAAAATTAAGGGGGTGTAATAGTAAGATGGAAATGTGATGATGGCTCTCATTGCCTCACTGCAGCTCTAGGGCTGAGGACTGCCCATGGAAGTGGGCTCCTCATCCATTCTTTCTTCTTTTCTCACTTTTGCCCCATCCCCTCCTTTCACTCTTTGCCAATATCCATCCTCCAGTGGAAGAAGTACCTGATTGGATAAGTCAATGGTCAGCTCATAGTGGATTTGGAGAATGGCACTGAGGCATGTCTGGGGTTATATTTGTTACCTTCCCTGGCACTCATCCCAATGTACTAGATCCATGGCTTTCCTGACTAACCTATTACAGGTCTTTGGATTTAGCTAAACCTACATTATCTATCTAGTTATCTCATGCATAAGTCAAGATATCACCTGTGATATCATTGGTCCTCTTCAAAAATGAAAGATGAACGTCCATCTATCTATCTATCTATCTATCTATCTATCTATCTATCTATCTATCTGTTTGCACATATATTTAGTCTGTTCTATGTCCAGTGATCATGAGTTCAATAAGGTGACTACACCAGGGTCTTTAAGTATTTGAAAGGCTGTCAGTAGGAAAATGGATCAGATTATTCTGATTATTATATCTGATTTTATTTATTTTATTTATTTAATATATTATTATATTATTATATCTGATTATTATTCTGATTATATTTTACTTATCTGTGCACATGTTTCAAGGGGAAGACAGGGACTTTGTTCAATTTCTATCTTTGTATTTGTATTGCTTAGTAGAGTGTTGAACATGTAACAGGTGCTTAATAAGAATAGCAAAAATTTATATAGCACTAGAGTTGCAAAGCACTTTACAAATACAGCTAAATCCCAGTTAGTGTAAATGATGAATCCAGCAAAGTGGTCACATTATTCAAATTCATGCTACATATTTCCACTAGGCTGGAACCAATTATCATATTTCACATAACTGTAACTTTGAATAGCAAAAATTCAGATACTTGCAATATATGCAAAGGATTCACAATCCAAACTTTTTGGGACCTCACTGTTCTATCTTATTTTGTCCTCACAACAACTTTGGGAGGTAGTACTGTTATTATCCCTACTTTCCAGATGAAGAAACTGAGGCGGGCAGAAGTTAAGTGGCTCATGCAGAGGCTAGGTTTGAATTTAGGTCTTCCTAACTTGAGATCCAGTGCTCCATCCCCTGCACCACCTGGTTGCCTCTAATACTTTGTTGTTTTTCAGTCCTGTCTAACTCTTTTTGCCTCCATTTGGAATTTCCTTGGCAAAGATACAGGAATGGTTTGCTATTTCCTTCCCCAGCTCATTTTACAGATGAAGATTACTAAGGCAAACTAGGTTAAGTGACTTGCCCAGGGTCACACAGCTAGTAAGTGTCTGAGGCCAGATTTGAACTCAGGATGAGTCTTCCTTATTCTAGGTCAGTGCTCTATGCATTGAGCCACTTAGCTGTCCTCCTCTAATACTAGATCCTTGTTAAAACGAACCTTCATTTTATTAGTCCTAAAGTTTTTTTCCACCCTGTTTTGTAGCGTGTTCCATATGTCTAGGAATAGAGAAATGTGATTTTATTGATATAGGGGACTCAAGGGTGAGGAAACACTCAGGCTGGTCTTGAAACCTAGGTCTTTCTGGGTCAGAGGCTACCTCTCCTGATTCCTCATATGCTGAGTAGCTCATTTACTTTGTCCATATGTCCTTCAAGACTTTAAAAGACCCTTCTAAGTCTTCATCTTTCCAGACTGTTCCCACTCACCTCCACTTTTCTGTTCACACACCTTCCTCTTTCCTAGATCAGTTACTTATGTTGTCATTTTGTTTGGTTCTATAGCCTGTGGGTCAGGTATGCTGGTACAACCCAGAGGGAACATTCCCATTGGTCCTTCCCCTACCTCCTAGGACAAGAGCCAATCAGACTACTCTCCCAGGGTGTATTAGGACACCCAACCCAACCTCTATGCTCAGTTGTGTCTATTTCCATCCCCCTTTGAAGGCAAAGTACCCAGAACAATATATACCGTGATAGAATGCTCTGTCCAATAATCTTAGCTTCCGAGTATGCAGTACTTTGCAGTTTATTGATTGATTGATTGATTGATTGATTGCTTTTTGGAGGGCAATTGGGGTTAAGTAACTTGCCCAAGGTCACATGGCTAGGTTTTTGTTTGTGTGTGTTAAGTGTCTGAGGCCGGATCTGAACTCAGGTCCTTCTGACTCCAGGGCTGGCACTCTACTCACTGCACCACCTAGCCGCCCCCAACTTTGCAGTTTATAAAACAATTTCCTGTGAGGTGGGTAATATAGGTATTATTCTTCCTATTTGACAGAAGAGGGAACTGAGCCAAGTGACTTGCCAGGATTTGAAATGGCAGCCAGAGAAGGGAATGTACTTTTAACTGAGAGTCAGAGTGCTCAGGAATAAAGAGGTGATACTTGTGCTCTTCTCTCACCTGGTCAGAACCTACCTGGTGTCTGGTTAATTAGGGAAACTGTATTTAACAAAAGACACTGATAAATGAGAGAGCTTCAGGGATGGGCAGTCAGGATGGCGAAGGGCTTGAGTTTATGCCCTCTGAGGTTGGGTTGAAGGAAGTTGGGATGTTTAGTCTACAGAACAGAAGACTTAGGAAGGAGGTAATAAGTGTCTTTAAGTATTTTAAAAGGAAGAGGGATTATACTTCTTTTGCTTGACCTCAGAGGATATAAGGAGAAGAAATGGGTGAAAGTTACAAAGAGACACATTTATGCTTGATATTGGGACCCACTTCCTAACAGAGCTACACCCAAAGTATATAAGACAACTTTTGGAGTTGGTGGCTTCCTCTTCAATGAAGGTCCTTAAGTCAAGGCTGGCTGACCACTTCTCAATATGTTGTAAAGGGGATTCTTTTCTAGTTACAGTCTAGACTAGATGGCCCCTGAAATCCACTCTGACCCTGAATTCTGTCTCTTAAAAACAGGTTATTTCATCTGAAGTCTATTGCTACATCAAGCTACCTTCCTTGGTATACTCAGGATTCTGTTAGCTTGGGGCTTCAGTACATTGGGTCAGTGTGATAAGGGAATGATCTACAGTGAATAAACTACTAGCTCCAAATTCATCAATTATGTGTGTAAAGATTTAGAAAAGGGAGATATATAGGGAAGGTTTCATGAAGGAGCTAAGACTTAGAATGGGTCTTCAGGGATGGGTAGAATTTGCATAAGCAAAAAGGGGGAAGGGAAGCTATCTGGGGTAGGGAAGAGCAGCTTGAGGGAAGGGAAGGTAGGAGTCATAGAACAGACCTCAGAGGTCATCTATTTGAGCTTTCCCATTTTATAGATGAGAAAACTGAACCCAGAGATGGGAAATAACCTTCAAGAAAGCAAGAATGAACAAGAGGAGTGGGAAGGGACAGCAAAGAGATGAACTTGATTGGAACAGAGGATTCATACTGGGAATAAAACTGGAGAGGCACGGTGAGGTCAAATGATGGGAAACATTTATGATAAGACTGGTTTAGATGATATGGGAAGGTGTACATAATACTGACAGAAGGGGAACCATAGAATTGTTGAGTGTTAGAGCTGGAAATGGCTTTAGAGATCATCTAGTATAACCATCTCAATTTACAGATGAGAAAACTAGGGCCCTGCAGGTTAAGATCAATCACAAGCTGAGAGAGAGAGAGAGAGAGAGAGAGAGAGAGAGAGAGAGAGAGAGAGAGAGAGAGAAAATGTATGAATGAATTTCAGTCTCTTGATTCCAAGTTTGGCACTTATTCCTTTATACTAATGAATCAATAAATCAACAATTAAACCTCACATATGTGCCAGACCCTGTTCTAGGTACTACATCCCTGTTTTTAAGGAGCTTCCTTTCTATCCACATTATAGCAATGTTATAAGAAGATTTATCCAACAATGGCACCCAAGATGCCCTGAGCTTGGAAAATAGGTGTCTCTTAATAGTAAAAAGGAGAGGAGTAAAAAGAAGGGGGTGGTGGTCTTGGTATGGGGATCTGGACAGAAAGAAGGAAGGAAAAAAGGGAAGGAGGGAAGGAGGAAGGAATCTAAATGTTCTAACACAGAGGAATGGGCAGCTTAACTGCAAGCTAACTATTGCATTAAAGTAAAGTAATCCCATAATACCACTGAGAACAAGTAAGAAGAATGTAGAGAAATCTGGAAAGACCTTTACAAAATAATGTAAATTGAAAAAGTAGAAGCAGAAGAATAGAATATATATTAGCAATGACCATATCAGGAATAGTGAGAGAAAATGAATGGGTGTATGAAAAATCCTGATGAAGGCTTATATGAAAAGTTAGTATAATACTTCATGTGTTGATAATAATTTTATTTAAATTTAAATAGTTACTAAACAAGTTTAACAAGGAAACTAGGTGGCATGACAGATAGAGTGCTGGACTTGGACTCAGGAAGACCTGAGTTCAAATCCTACCTCAGATACTATCTGTGTGACCCTGAGCAAGTTGCTTAACCATTCTTAGACTGTTTCCTCATCTATAAAATGGGGATCATACTAACACCTACCTTGTAGTTCTGTATTGATTAGTTGACTGTACTGATGTTCAATTTTTTTTTAAAGAACTATTTAATTTAAAGGAGATGATTCTGAGAATTTTTATTCTGAAAGTTTGGAAGGATAATGGTACCATTGACAGAAGGGATGAAATTGGGAAAGAAAACCAATTATGAGGGTGGGAGGGAAAAGGGAAAATGATGAGTTGAGTTTTAGACATTTTGAGTTTGAGGTGATAATGGGATGTACAAGTAGAAATATCCTTAAGTGGGAAATGAGAGATTGAAACTTTAGTAAGAGATCGTAGGTTTGGGATTTGTCATCATGGGAGTGATAAAAATTGCTGATTGGGGAAGCATGATTTCTCTAAAGCATGGGTTCATATAGTGTGGTCTGAAGACTTCTGTGGGTCCACAAAGTCAAAACTATTTTCATAATAATACTGAAAAAATTGTAAATTTCTAAAATGGCAAATACTGATAAATACAATCCACATAAACAAAGCTCTTTGGAGTCCTCAATAATTGTGAAGAATATAAAGGGGGCCTAAGACCAAGAAGGTGGCTTTAAGAAGTTAAGTATGAAGACTGATAATTAAATTGCCAAAGACTGAGGCTGGGAATGGGAAGAACTAGCAAAGAAGTCAAAAAATGTGAGATCAGAGAGGTAGGAGCTGATCCTCAAGGTAGCATAAAAGTTAGATTTTCAAGAAGTAGAGGAGATACAAAGGGAAGTGAGCAAAACCTGGAGAACATATATAGCAACAGCAACATTGTGTGATTATCAACCATGACTCACTTAGCTCTTCTCAGTAATACCATGACCTGAGACAATTCTAAAGAACCCATGATGGAAAATCCTATCCACCTCTAGAGAAAGAACTGATGGAGTCTGAACGCAGATCGAAGCAGACTATTTCCACTTTATTTTTTTTTCTTTTGTTTCTTCTGTCACAACATGACTAATATGGAAATATATTTTATATGATTATACATACAAAACCCATATCAAATTGCTTAGAGTTTTGGAGGAGGAAGGTATGGAGAAAATTTGGAACTCAAAAACTTTTTTAAATGAATGTTAAAAATTGTCTTCACATATAATTGGAAAAAATAAAACACTATTTAAAAAAGAATAAGGGAACATCTGGATGAAATAATGGAGAGATTTTGCATACAATTAAATGTGAATTCTACTTGAGTTGTTAATCACTCCCATTGATTCTGGATGTATCCTAATACATTAAAAACTAACTTCTACACTGGCCCTGCAGTTGAGGACCTGAGTTCAAATTTGGCCTTAGACACTTAACACTAGCTGTGTGACCTTGGGCAAGTCACTTAACCCCAATTGCCCTGCCTTCCCCCCTCCAAAAAAAGCAAAAACAAAACAAAAAAAAAAACCAAAACCTAACTTGTAACCATAAAAAAAAAAAGAGAAGAAGCCGAGGAGTGAGCCACTCTGTCAAATGTTGAAAAGAAGTCAACAGAGGGAAAGAATCTGACTTTGATCAAACATGGGGCACAGGAGGAGTGTGATGGTGGGGTATGGGAATATAAGGTTGAGGAGGGATGGATGAGTATGAATTCCAGAGATATGAGGTAACAAATGGGATAGAGGAAACACAGGTGTGGAGAGCAACAAGAGAGAAATACTCAGGGATAGGTAAGGAACACAACCTAGAAAAGAGTTCCTGTTTCACCTAGACATAAATCATTGTCATCAATGGTTTTTAACATTTGTCCTTAGTAGTGCTTTACTTCCCTCCATGACCTCCATGATCTAATGACACTCCCCTCTGCTGTTCTTCACACACCAAGCCTCATTTCCTTATCATTTTCCCTGGGGCTGTCTGCTATGCCTGGAATGCTCTCCCTCCTTATCTCGATTTTCTGCCTCCCTTGACTTCCTTCAAGACCCACCTTCTGCAAACACCTTTACCCAACTTTCCTTTATCCTAGTGCCTTCTCTCTGAGACTGCCTCCAATTTATCCTGTATAAGGCTTGTTTGTACATGTTTTTTTTTTTACCTATTGTCTCCCCCATTAGACTGTGAGCTCCTTAAAGTGTCTTTTGCCTTTCTTTTTATCATAGCACCTAGCACATAGTAAGCAAGTAATAAATAAATGCCATCCTCATCCTCATAGACATTTATAGAGCACTTTCAAGTTTGCAGGATGTTTTAAATGTGTAATATCATTTGATCCTCTTAATACCATGAAGTAAAAATACATATTTTGTTTTCATTAGTTCCTTTATTTATATGAGGAAGCTAAGGCAGAGAATGACTTAGGTGCTTGCCCAGGGTCTCACAGAGATGCACATAGCTTTCTCACCCACAGATATCCCAGGCCAGGCCTTCAAATTCTTTATCAGGAGGAGATGTTTATTTGGCCCTTTTGTAACATAGAAATCTTGACCCAGGAATAGGGTAGTAGCAATGCTGGCGAATTACAAAGTACCCTAAAGAAAACCCTCCAGTACATTGTATATGATGGTATATGGGCTGTGGGTGGGGAATGAAGCATATACCATCAAATACAATGTTCTGGTGGGTCCTCTGGAGTAAAGATTGGGCATCGATAACAGGTTTAGTAAATGTTGAAATTGAAGCTGGAATTAAGCCAGTCTGGAATCAGGGTGACAACATCTTTTCCAATTCTAAAATTATACTTAACAACCCAGAGAGTTTCCAGTGAGTAGTTCAACTAGACCTGCACTGGCAACCCAAACCTCAAGACAGAGCAGTTCATAGTGAATGGACCTGGTTTCAGGAAGATCTGGCGCCAAAGCCCTGTAGTACTTACTAACTGTGTGACCCTGGGCAAGACACTTAATCTCTAAATTGCCTCATCTTTAAAATGGGGACAATACCTGCGATACCTGCCTCACAAGAGCAAAATGAGTTGAAGCATGTTATGCATTTGGCTGCCTTTAAAGTGCCACAGAAATGTGAGGTATTATTTGCTATTGTCATAATCCCAGGGTCCTATCTTCCTGTTCACAACACTAGTAACATTCGTTGTATCTTATCTCTTTCAGGCAGAGGCGATGGGGAAATGGTCCTCCAGCTCAGATGGTAGCCAGAACTCAGCGCCGAGGAGCTGGGTTTAACCCCAGACCCTGTGGGCACAAGGAAGGCCGTGTACCAAGAAGAATGTAGGGTTTATTAGCTCCATGTTAGCTTGAGTCCAATATAAGATATCTTACTGCAAGGGGATGTTTCTGGGGATTTGTTTCAAGAGCAAATGACTATTCCTCCCCTTAAAAGTGACCACACTTTTCTCTAGGACCCTTTTCCACTGAAGATTGATCTAAACTAAAAGTCATTTTTAGTGCTGGAGGAAATCTGGAGGGTCCTCATAACAGCAACATTTTTGTATAGAGCATTTTAGGGTTTTCAAAGCACTTTACATGATATCTTATTTGATTCTCTTGTAAACAGAACTTGATCATGAAAGGGAATCATGTTCTCTTGTGGCTTTACTCATGGATGTTCAATTTCTATTTGGGGAACTTCCAGTCTTACTTCCTTAGTCAACCTTCAGAAATCTATGTGTAACCAGTGACCTTGAGGACAGATGTTGCCCCAGTCCTTCCTTCCCTGCCTTCTACCTCGTCCTGAGACACCCTTATTTCTTGCCACTTTCTGGTTTTTGTCCTGACAGATAACAGCATAGGATGAGACTCTGGGTGTAGTGGAAAGAAAATTGGCCTCGAAGTCACATTCTCTTGATTGGAATCCTGGCTTGGGTTCTTACTAACTGTATGGACATGGCCAAGCCTCATTTTGCTCTGATCAGCTGAAGATATGAAAAGTTGCACTAACCACCTCACAGGCCTTTGTGAGGAAAATGCTTTGTAAACCT
Source organism: Gymnobelideus leadbeateri (assembly GCA_011680675.1). NCBI lineage: Eukaryota > Metazoa > Chordata > Mammalia > Diprotodontia > Petauridae > Gymnobelideus > Gymnobelideus leadbeateri. The sequence continues at coordinate 300,709 of WOXC01009733.1, forward strand.
CAAAGCACTATGTCTGCAGAAGAATTTTTGTTATAAAATGTGTAGATAGAAAGAACATTGGCAGCCTGAGCAGGTCTGGAAGAGGTGACCAGGACACATAGGGAGACATCTGCTGAAGGAATTGAGGATGTTCAGCCTTCCTAAGAGATGAGGGTGCTTCATGAATAGAGGTCTTCTAGGATCTGAAAGGCTCTGGGAGCACAGTGTATAGATGGGGCACTGGACCTGGAGTCAGGAAGACCCCAGTTAAAATTTCACCTGAGATGCTTATTAGCTGTGTGACCCTGGGCAAACCACTCCACCTCTGTCTGCCCCAATTTCTGGGATAATAATGTCAGCTACCTCTCAGGCTTGTTGTAAGGATCAAATGAGATCTTATTTGTAAAGTGCTTTGCAAACCTTCAAGTGCTAGATAGATATTAGCTATTATTACTGGTTCTGTAGGCCACAGGATCATAGATTTAGCACTAAAAGGAACCTTAGAAGTCATCTGGTCAAATCCAATCCCCTTCATTTTATAGGTGTGGAAACTGAGGCCCAGATAAGTTAAGTGACTTGCCCAAGGTCATACAGGTAGCAAGTGGGTGGAGTTGGGTATTGAGCCCTGTTTTCCTAGAGGAGATTTGCAGAGAAGATTTTAACTTAATAAAGGGAAAAACTTCTTTAGAAATTAGAGCTTCCTAGAAAGGTCTGCCCTCCTCTCTCCTAGAAAAGACATCAAGAATGCTATTGAGAGAATTTCTATTTGGGTACAGGTTGAACTATGGGAGGTCTCCAAGGTCCCTTCTCAATCTGAGACTCTTGGAGTCTCAGATTCAGGAGGACCTGAAGTAAGGGGGAGATTTGTCCCACTTTAAATACTTCCTGATTGCTGTGAGACTTTCACTTTGTTATTGTGTTAAAATTGTGTCTTGTTCTGGTCCCTCTGACCACTCCCCCACTTCTAGTCAATAGAGTGAGTTTTTTTTCTCACTTAACAAATGCTTTATTAACTTCTGTTTTACATCATTCATTTTCACCAGATTTTGAGTTACAATTTTTTCCCCATTTTTCCCTATCCACCACCCCAGAATAGCAGTCCCACTAGATATCCCCTCATCCAATCTGCTCTCTCCCATATCTTCTCCCATACCCCCTTCGATTTTGCCATTAGGGCAAGGTGAATCTCTGAGCCCCAATGCCTGGACATCTTATGAAACATTTACTTTTAAAACTTCGATTTTCAGATCCATTCCCTTCCGCCCTTGTCACCCACTCCCTCTGAGAAGATAAGCAATTCAGTATGTGTTGTACATGTATAACTATGCAAAACATTACCATGGTAGATATATTGTAAAAGACTGCTTATATTTCCCTCCCACCCATCTCACCTCCCACCTGGTCCATTCCCTACTTTGATCCTGTCCCTCTTCAAAAGTGGGTACTTCCAACCTCCCCTCCCCCTAGAATGCCCTCCCCTCCATCATCCCCCCTCTCATCCCCCTTTCCCCTACTCTCCTACAGGGTGAGATATCCCATTTAGTATGTATGTGATTCTCTCCTTGAGCCAACTTCAATGAGAATATGGTTTTGCCTTTTTGCCTTCCTGTTCTTCCCCTCCCCTGCAACTACTTCCTCTTGCCTCTTCTACATGAGATAGTTTGCCCTACCCTGTCTCTCCCCATCTCTTCTTGCCACTTTCCTCTCTCACCTCTTAACTTCACCCCTTAAGTATCATCCCTTCCCATCAAATTCAAGCTGTGCCCTCTATCCATGTATACCTGTAAACATATGCCCATATACCCTTCTTCAATTATTTTCATAATGAGAAAGGTTTCATCAGACACATATTGTTTTTCCATGTAGGAATGTAAATAGTTCAACTTTGATAAGTTCCTTTTGATTTCTTTTCCTTGATTACCTTCTCAAGCATCTCTTGCTTCCTGTGTCTGAATGTCAAATTTTCTATTCAACTCTGGTTTTTTCCTCAAGAATGCTTGAAAGTCCTCTATTCCACTGAATGACCATATTTTCCCCTGAAACAAGATACTCAGTTTTGCTGGGTAGGTGACCCTTGGGTTCATTCCCAGCTCTTTTGCCCTCTGGAATATCATATTCCATGCCCTTTGATCCCTCAGTGTAGAAGCTGCCAGGTCCTGGGCTATTCTGATTATGTTTCCACAGTATTGAAATTGCTTCTTCCTGGCTGCTTGTAGTATTTTCTCCTTGATCTGGGAGTTCTGGAACCTGGCTATAATATTCCTAGGAGTTTTCTTTTTGGGATCTTTTTCAGGAGTTGATCGGTGAATTCTTTCAACCTCCATTTTCCCCTCTGGGTCTAACACATCAGGGCAATTTTCCTTGAGAATTTCTTTAAGGATGATTTCTAGGTTATTTCTTTGATCTTGGCTTTCAGGTAGTCCAATAATTTTTAAATTATCTCTCCTGGATCAATTTTCCAGGTCAGTGGTTTTCCCCATGAGATATTTCACATTGCCTTCTATTCTTTCATATGTTTGGATCTGTTTAACAGCATCTTGATTTCTCATAAAGTCACTAGCTTTCATTTGCTCCAGTCTAACTCTGAGGGAATGAATCTCCTCAGTGAACTTTTGAGATTCTTTTTCCATCTGGCAAATTTGGCTTTTTAAGGCATTCTTCCCCTCATTGCCTTTCTGAGCCTCTTTTGCCATTTGAGTTAGTCTATTTTTTAAGGTGTTATTTTCTTCAGTCAGGCTGTTGACTGTGATTTCATACTTTTCTTGCATCTTTCTCATTTCTCTTCCCAATTTCCCCCCACTTCTCTTATCTGCTTCTTAAGGTCCTCTATGGCCTGTAGCCAGCTTGTATTTTCCTTTGGGGCTTTTGGTGCAGGAGTTCTGACCTCACAGTCCTCTTCCATGCTTTGATCCTCTTTGCCCCTAAAATAGGAGTTCAATGTTGAATTTTTCTGTTTACTTTGTTTCTTTTGCCTAGGCATGTTGCCACTTAATTACCTGATTTGGGGGCTTGTTGCCACAGTAGGACTCTGCCACCAGACAGGAGAACTTCTGCCCAAACATGGGGTCTTCACAGCTTCTGCAGGTTGGGTGGCCTCTGTAAAGCCTCCACCTGCTCTGGCAAGCTGGATACCCACCCCAAACCTCCACCCCAGACCACAATCCAGATCCAGGCAGTTTAAAGCAAGAGAGATTAACCCCAGCCTGATTGCTGGTTCTCCCTACAGTTTGCAGACCAGGAGCTAGAGCCACCACTGACACTGCAAAATGGCTTCTGTGCAGCATTTCTTCAGCAGCTTTTCGCCCCCAGGGGAGGAAGCCAACTCATTCCCCAAATACTGGTCCCAAAGTCCATAGGGCACTAACCTCTCACTTTGTCCTAGGCATATCTGTGCTGATAATTCTGGAATTGCCACAGTTCTGGGGTCCCTCCAGCCGGCTGCTGGCCTAGCCACCCTAGGGCTAAAACCAGGGCTCACGCAGGCCTGGGCTCAGCTCCCAGAGCTCTGCGCTGTTGGTTCCCAACACGCTGTGCTGCCTGCTCTCAAAGTGCTGTGCTGGCTGCTCCCTTCAGGGCTGCTGGGCTGTCTTCAGTAGGAGGTCAGCTTCTCTATGTCGTTCTGTGGGTGCTGGGGCTCCAGAAGTTGTTCAGAGTCCCCTTTTACATCGGTTGGAGCTAATCTTGGGGACAGAGCACCTTGGAAGTGCTGTTTCTACTCCGCCATCTTGGCTCCGCCAATAAAGTGAGTTTATAAATAGTCAGGATACAGGGAACAAGACAGCAAAGGGAAACCTGGGAGTCACGGACAAACCATCCCCAAGATCAAATTATATCACGTATTAACCCACATTCCCATCCTGGTAGTATGTGCTGAATCAGCAGAAGCCATGTAGGCACTGCTGCCAGGTTCCTGGTCCCATGACATGTAAACGCCAGACATATTCCAGACCTCCACAGCTCCAGAACAGTGGGATGTCACAGGGATGCTGGTCACTTTGACATTTTACCAATAACTTTGAGATCATATGCTGATGAGCCACCCCCAAGGTGTCACAGGTAGAAGTTGATCTGTTTCCTGCAAAGACCTTATAAAAATGAGACCCCAAGTTCCTTCTCCCTCCCCCCGCCCCCCGCACTTATCCATCTCCCAAGGGTGTGTACGGTGTGAATGTTCCCAGCTCCAACAAATGACACATCGCTCTCCTTCCTCCTCCTCACACTGCCTGCCTCCCTTCACCATACCATCCTTTGGTCCCTGCATCATCAGCCTCTGTAATCCAGTCCTCCTTTTTGCACCTTGTATCCATATTTTCTGTGCTGTTTTTCTCTTCCTCCCTTTGGGATTATTAAACTATAATTGCTACCTTTTTCCCTGCTACCAGTCATGGTCTTTATTAGTGAATGTGAACTGGGTGTGCCTGGCCTGGTTTCATAATTTCATAAATAAATGAACAATTCAGCTATATTAACCAAGCCCAAGTTCCCCTCCAAGTTCTTGGAGGAGAGAGAACAAATTCACAGACCTTAGGTGGAATAAGTATGGTGTCATTTGGCATCATCATTTCAATAGATTCCTTTGGCAGAGACTTCAGAGTCCTTGAGTTGCCCTCCACACCAATCCTCACCTGGGTTATAGGTGTGGAAACTGAGGCCCAGATAAGTTAAGTGACTTGTCCAAGGTCACACAGGTAGCAAGTGGGTGGAGTTGGGTATTGAACCCTGTTTTCTTACAGGAAAAGAGTAGTGGTTGAAAGAATGTTGGGTTTGGGGTCAGAAGATCTGGGTTTGAGCCCTGACACTGTCATTTTTGTCATTACTTTGGGTCAGTCAGCCTCTCTCAGCCTCAGTTTCCTTATCAGTAAAATAAAGGGGTTAGACTTCCTGACAGCTGAAGGTCCCTTCTGGCTCTAAACCAGACCCCTTTCTATTCCTGGCAATGGCAAAGAACTGACTTCCTTCCTCAGAGTCCCATGGTCAGGGATTGAAAGCCAGGGCTGTAGACTTTCCCAGTGCAAAGGGAACAGATATCAAGAAACTAAAATTCATCAAACCTCAGAGCTTCCTGGGAAAACAGAGAAAACTCCGACTGAATAGGATTGGTCGATGGGGTGGAAGAGGTTAACGAACTACCAAGCTTTCCAAAATTAAATTGTTTTTGGCACTTTCACAAGGGGTGTGTGTGGAGGGATGGGGGTAGGGGAGGAAGTTCTGCTAAAATTGATGAGTTACTATCTTGTCTCTAGCACTGTGCCTGGCAAAGCAAGTGTCTAATAAATGCTTCTTGACTTGACTCCTCTGAGCCATTTTTTAAAAAAGAACCACAGCTTTTAGAAATTTGAAGGTGTTTAGAGATGATCAGATCCAACCAACATTTTCATTTTACAAAAGGGAAACTGAGGCCCAGAGAGAGGTCATGCAACTTAAAATGACTTTTGTATAATTTTTGTAGGAGCTAAAATGGAATGTCTCTACATGTCATATTTTAATAGTACAATTTATCTCTGAAGCAGACATTCAGGCATTATGTCTAAGCAGCCCATGGCGGTTGCAGTCTGAGAGCTGTAGCCCTATGCATCCATCCATCCATTCATCCATCCATCCATCCATCCATCCATCCATCCATCCATCCATGCATCCATCCATCCATCCATCCATCCATCCATCCATCCATCCATCCATCCAGGGACATTAAAGAGCAGAGAGGAGGGTTGCCTGACCAAAGCCCAGTTGGCTTCATGGTTTAGGCAAGGTAGCCTTTAAGACTAGTTCCTGCAAACTCAAATTTGACCTTACTAATTGATGGAAAAGCAGGAGCACATAGACTCTTTAGTGTGGGAGGATGGTTTTGGCCTACTGTCTATAAGGAATGAACTTTAAATAATGATTTCCCAGTAGTAGCAATGGATTTGTGTTCAAGACAGAGATGAGTCTTTTATTAGCTGGCACTGTAGGGGTCGCCTAGTCCAATCCTTCTATTTAAAAAAAAATTATTCTGTACTTAAGCACCAAAAAAAGCATTTCCTTACACAGAACACAAAAGAGGCTTCTATATGAAACTGTGAATTTCCATTTCATACTGCTTGCTTTAAATATATATACATACATATATATGTATATATATATATATATACAATATAAAATTCTATATTCCAGCTCTTTTTATTTTATAGATAGAGAAACTGAGGATCAGATGATAATTTTTCTTTTAGTTATGACTGTTTTTGAGGTGGTCACAGAGGGCGAATTTGTGACCATAAAACAGTCTGGTCTTATTTTTACTTAATTAACTACAAACAAGTTATAGAAAGGCTTGGGTCTTAAGTCTTATATGAAAACTTACCTAAGGTAGCAGGAAAAAGTAGATTTTCTTAGATCTAAACAGACAATCTTGCCAGAGAGTCCTAATGGAGGAACAAAGCAGGATTCTCTGGTAAAAATGAGAAAGCATGAGATGGTCCGTCAGCTACATCAGACCTTGTGCACCAACACATCTTAAGATTTCATTTTAACACATGAAAGGGCAGTGTCCATGGATGGCCAGTGTTACAGAAACAGACCATCCATGAGCTTTTTCTTTCTGGAACTTCTGAACCAAAGGGAAACGTAAACTAACTTGTAAAGCCTAAGAAAACTCCTGTAAAGGTCTGCGTTACTATCATTACTTTTGTGTGTGTTTATTCGAATTATTTTCTTTAAGTTGGTGATGCAGTGGATAGAGTGCTGGGCCTGGAGTCAGGAGACCCGAGTTCAAATCCACCCTCAGACTCTAGCTGTATGACTCTGAGCAGGTCATTTAACCTTTGGTTGCCTCAGTTTCCTCATCTGCAAAACGGTGATAATAATAGCACATACTCCTGGGTTATTGTGAAAATTGTGAGATAATTGTAAAGCTCTTGGCGAAGTCTGTGCGAGGCACACAGCAAGTGCTATAGCAATGTCATTGTTATTATTATTTTTACTTTTGTGTGTGCGTGTTCTAATTACTTCCTTTGAGGAGGTGTTGCAGCAGAGAGCATGGGCCTGGATGTTTCTCAGATCTGCCTTTCCTGCTCTTTCCTGTCTCTCTGTTGATCTCCAATCTCACATCTCCAACTTCCTTTCAGACATCTCTAACTGGATGTCCAGTAGATATCAGTTCAACATCTAAAACATTCTTTTCCCCCTTAAATCTTTCCTTCTCCTACCTTATATATATTTTTTTAATAATTTTTTTTTTTCTTTTTGGAGGGGGGAAGGTAGGGCAATTAGGGTTAAATGACTTGCCCAAGGTCACACAGCTAGTAAGTGTTAAATATCTGTGGCCAGATTTGAACTGAGATCCTCCTGACTCCAGGGCTGGGTGCTCTATTCACTGAGCCACCTAGGCACCCCCCTACCTTAAATATTACTGTAGAGGGCAACACCATCCTCCCAGACCTCCAGACTTACAACCTAGGAGTCAGCCTGGATATCTCACTGTCTCTCAGCTCTCTCCCACTCCCATATCCAATCTGTTAGGAAGGCCTATCTATTTTCCCTTTGCAACATCTCTCCAACATGCCCCTTCCTCTCCCCTGATACTTCCACCATCTTGGTACAGGCCCTTTTCACCTCCCACCTGGATTATTGTATCTCCTTTGTACACTTGTATCTTTGTACACATGCATCTCCTTTGTACACATTTGTGTACATTTGATTGTGAGCTACTCGAAGGCAAGGACTCTTTTTCCTTTTTTTGTATCCCCAACACTTAGTACAGTGCCTGGCTCATAGTAGGCACTTAATACATGTTTATTGATTGATTGGAGTCAGGAAGATCTGAGTTCAAATCTAGCCTCATACACTTCCTAGCTGTGTGACCTTGGGTAAGTCACTTAACCTCAGGCTGCCTCATTTTCCTCAATAATATAAATGGGAATAATAATAGCACTTAGCTCATAGGGTTGTTGTCAGGATCAAATGAGATAATGTTTGTATGTGCTTCGTACATAGTAGGTGCCTAATAAATGCCTGTTCCCTGCTCCTCTCAGTGCTTCGTGTACAATTTGCATAATATGCAATTTGCATTTTATAGAGGCAGCCTGGGTGGGTACAGTATATAGAGTAGTGGGCCTGGACTCAGAAAGACTGGAGTTCAAATTCAGCCTCAGATACTTTAATAGCTGTGTGACCTTGGGCAAGTCATAACCTGTTTGCCTCAGTTTCCTCATTTGTTAAATGGGGATAATAACACCTCCCTCCCAGGGTTATTGTGAGGATCAAATAAGATAGTTGCAAAGCTCATAGCACACTGCTGGCACATAGTGGGTGCTGTGTAAATTCTTGCTATTTATGATTATTAGTAATAGAAATGAGGCTATTAGGAATCAAAATTAGTCTATGGCCCAAGTGAGAGTGACTGGTCTAAAACATCCTAGAAGCAACTATTAATCAGCTCAGTGGTAAACCTTCTACCTTACATTTCACAGAATCATGAAATGCCACATGGTAGGGCCAAATCCATCCAACCAGAACTCGGTCAAGAATTCCTGCTACGACTCCAAAGTGGCCCACAGGTGAGAGGATCTGGGCTGAGGGAGCCCTCTCAAGGCAGCCTGCTCCCAAGGCTGACCTTCAAGGCCATCCCATCCTGCCCTCTCCTATAGATAAGGAAACTGAGGCCCAGAGAGGTAAAGTCACTTGCCTAAGGTCACACAGGCAGCATCAAAGATGGAATTTGAACAACGTACCCAGACTTTTTGACTCCAAAGCCAGAGCTTTTACATTTTCCTGACACCAAGCCCCTTTGGAGCATTTACCTTTTGTTCTTAAATCTTCCTTTTGAGGTCACAAAGACCACAATCAATTTATCTTTTGCATGATAGCCCTCAAATGCTTGAAAACAGCTGTCATGCCCCTGTCCCCACCCCCACCCCTCAAGTCTTCTCTTCCTGGTTAAACAACCCCAGTTCATTCAATGGCTCCTCACTGAAATGACTTTGAGGATTCCTTTTTTTTTTTTTTTTGCTTTTTGGAGGAGGGAAGGCAGGGCAATTGGGGTTAAGTGACTTGCCCAAGGTCACACGGCTAGTACTTGTTAAGTGTCTGAAGCTGGCTTCAGGTCCTCCTGACTCAGGGGCTGGGGCTCTATTCACTATGCCACCTAGCTGCTCTGCCCTAGCTTGTTCTTGATCTGCAGTCTTGGACTTTCCAGTGTGCTTTAATGTACATGATCTTATTTGAGAAGTGTTCTTTTTTGAAATGGAAATATTTATATTATTTGTTTAAATGAAGCAGTTTGGCAAATAGAGGACAAAATTAGATATACCTGTGTGCTTCTAAATCGAGGACATTTGGCCAAAAATGAATGTTTCCTCCCTTACAGTGACAACAAACCTGGATAAGCAGGGACTGTCTCTCAGATTTGTGGTTTTCTAAGATATATTTCTCAAAGGCTGCCAGTGTGTCCCATTGGTTTTCCATCTCTGCAACATGACAGCTATGAGTAGGCCTCAAATCCCTTTTCTAGTTTTTTCTCAAGTGTACAACCCTATGGCTTGAATTTCACTGTTGTTTAGTCATTTTCAGTCTTGTCTGACTCTTTGTGACCCCATTTGGGGTTTTCTTGGCAGAGATACTAGAGGGATTGGCCATTTCCTTCTTTAGCACATTTGACAGACAAGGAAACTGAGGACCAAAGTTGAAACAATCTGCCTTAGTTCAAGAAGATTCTGATTCCAAATCTAACACCCTATATAAGTTACTACACTATATCTACACCACAAGGGGTTGTTGTTTGTTTTTGTTCGTTTTTGAAGAGGACCAATGACACCCTAGGGTGATATCTTAACTTGCTTGTGAATTGGATTTAAGTGAGGCAGAACTGCACAAGGTTATCAGCCTCACTCTCTCTTCCTGAGTCATTAAAGTCCAGCGATGGGACAAAAGTCAGGATGAGTGGCGATGGCTTGGGATACAATGGATGACCTTGGTGCCTTTGATTCCTGATTCTAAGGGCTCCACAGCACCTACTCCATCCACCTTCAAGATTATTGGAAGAAATTGGTCTTATCTGCACATTCTGTTGGGGGAAGTGCTTTGCATGCTTGGGTTATGTGTATCCCCCTAACTCACTGATGAGTTTGAGGCCTGGGGGCTACCCTCAACCTGGTTTAGCCAACCTGCCAAGATGGGTTTACTAGGGTGTAGTGTAGTGTGAAAGCACTCAAGGAAAAGGCTCAGGATTCAGACTCAGAAGAGCCCTCCTAGGCCTCAATTTCTTTAACTGCAAAGTGTGGGGACTCGTAGAAGAGCTGAAATGGCCCAGTGCAGGGAGAGGAAAGGGAAGAAAAAGGCAAATGAGGGGGAAAAGGCATTTATTGTTTACCATGTACCTGGCATTCTGCCTAGGTGCTTTCTAAATTTTAGGAAATTTTAAAGTTTAGAATATCAAAAATTATGAAATTTTCAAATATTAAAATTATGACATTTTTGGTAGCCCTACATTGTATTTTTTAAAAAGGCACTGGTCATCAAATTCCACTACCTCATTTGGGGACTAGATGATCTGTAAAAATTCCCCTCCAGTGGGAAATTTATGATCCTCTCATTCTTCCAAATAACTGAAAAGTCCAGATTCCAGCCTAAGAAAGAAAACGAAGCCAGAGTATAGCCAACCTTTTTTAATTAGAGTATATTGTACTTCCAAACTGGATACACTATAAATTGGCAATGCAACAGAAGATGCAACGTAGGAATATACCAGTTACTTGTCAAAATGACCCTGTACAGCCTTAGAATGCAAAAAGCTTTATACAATACAAATTTTCAGTAATGTACACAAACCTCGACAGCGTGATCTTTAGAACATAATACAAGTTAAAAAAGGACTGAAGGAAGAAAGAAAGTGCTGAGAACTTTAACTGCATTACCGTATGGAAAAATAAGTTAGCCTTCATCAAAGAATGCATAGTGAAAACAGGGATGACGTTAGTTGGTGGTTGGATTCCTCCCAAAAATGTTAGTGTTTTTTGTTTTCTGTCGTCTTTTTTTTTTTTAATAGGGAAAGGATTCTCTGTGGGGACACAGCCTTCCCTGAGCTTCAAAATGCAAACCAATTCTTGGGACGGCTCATCGGGAGAATCCTGAAAATTTCTGTAAATATTCTCCTTTATTAACAGCAACAACAATAATATAAAAAAAACCAAACAAACTCCAAACACACCTTTTTTTTTTCTCACTCAGAAAATTTTTATAATTTATCAGAAAGGGGAGGGGGAATCTTTCCAAAGTGCTAAACAAAGTTGCCCAATTACATTAAGCGTGACTAGGCCATTCAAAAATACGGGTTCCGTGGCAAACAGAGAAATGCATGGCATTTGAGTGTTAAGGTTGTCTCCTTCCCCTAGAGCTCAGTTCCGGCTCTTCTTCTTGGCCCGACTTCCTGTTACAAGGCTGGGGTCTGGTCAGACCTGCTCCTAACGATCCTAGCCAGCCAGGTCTCCCCTTTTCAGGGTGCCCCTGTCAGTCTGGTAGTAGTGTGATCTGCCTCTGTCGAAAGGTGCAGGGCATGACCCGTCCCTCTCTTATTAGCCTCTGCCACTGAACGGGGTCACTTTGAAAGCAGACTATTGCCCAGTGGCAAGTTCTCCTCCATTATATGGGGAATTCAAAGAATTGCTTCTTAAAAATAAGGCTTCCTCCACCTTCCCCCCACCCCCAGCCCGCCCCCACCCACTCCCTGCCCCAGCTGCCCCAGGATTTCTTGGAGTGTATGTATGTACTGCATCTTCGACTGAGAAACATTGCCTTGGCAAGGTCAAATCCCAGGCCTCCAATGGCCACTTGCTAAGAACAAAACTCTGAGGAAAAATGTCCAGGGGAGGTGGGGGGAAGGAGCAGACTGGAGTCTCATTCTCCTAGTCTTCTGAAGCCCTCCCTCCTGCCCCTGTCCACCCTTCTCCTTAGTGTAAACAGCCTCATCTAGTGCACAGAACAGGCTTTCCCTCTAGGGGACTGGAACATGCCTGCCAGGGAGTGGGGAAAGGTAAGAGACCGGGGAAGGGTCGGCCTACAGTGAGGATTAGACAGTACAGTCATCTGGCTTCCTGTAGAACTGTACCAAGTTCAAGGTGGCATTCAGTAAAGGGAATTGCCTGGAGGAAGAAAAATTAGAGCTACTTTATTTTTCCTGGTGAAACAGATGGAAAAAAACAAAACCAAAAACAAACCCAAACCAAGTCCCAATTCTAGGCTAGCACACTGTGGGGAAACAGCAACACAGTAAGAAAGCATCCCTCCTGTACACCAGCTCCTTTCAAGAGATAAATAATATATTTATATATATATATAAAAAAATTCATTTTCTAGACTTCCCATTACTATACAAAGCACATTTCTTTCCTGCTCTTTAGGCCTGTTTCACACTGGAAATCCTGTTGTCTTAAAAATACAAAAGCAATCAAAATACTCAGCCAAAGATTTTCTTCTAAATCACCTGTTGCCTTCCCAGATCAACAAAGGGTTCCGCAACCAGTCCACACCTGCTTCTTGCTACAATAAAGTGCTGCGAATAAGTTGTCATTTTAATGACCACAAAATAAGAGCTTTAAATAAGTCTAAAGTTAGCTTCCCAGCAGGGTACGACCTACCAGGCGTTAACGAAGTGGAATACAGTTTTACCGATAACATGGAGGAGACTATTGACATAGCCAGAAGATCTGCAAATACAACTGAGACTTTTTTTTGCTGGGGGTGGGGCTGGGGTGGGGAGGGGCATAGAACCAAACGGTATGTTCAAACAGCACCTTTTGTTGTGTCTTTTATGTTTTAAAGAATTTGTAAATTAACTTTTCTCTAGCACAGTCTCCATTCCAAAGAAGAGGTCCATTTTTTCCCTTTCTTTTCCTTTCCTTTGCTTTCCTTTTGTTTTTCGGATGAGAAACACAAGCTAGTGCAAGTCTAAAAAGCACTGTGCAAACCTGCCATTTATTTTTTAGTCTGAGCATTTATACCCAGAATTTATCCAAACCCCATTTTACTCCCCTTGGCTGGTTATAACCAACATCCAATTTTTCACTCATACCAATGGTTCCTGCAAACAAAAAGATAACCACTGCATCGATGTGGGATGGATCTGATCGGCCCTTTCAAGAAGTTGTACTCTCTGGAGCCCTTTTCATAAAGATTGTATTCGTGTGTGTGCAAGCATGCGTGCGTGTGTGTGCACACACCCACGTGTGGTGTGTTGGGTGGCATCAGCTGCAGTATTGAGTTATTTCTTCCATTTGGACCGCCCTATCCCCTCACCTTCAAAGTCAGTGAAGATCAGAGGATCAGATGTTCTGTTAGAAATCTCAGGCAACACCAAAGAGGTCGGTCATCTCATCAGCTCAAGCCCTGGGCCCTATAATCCTGTTGCTTAGAACCATAGAGGGGAAGGTAGAGAAGTACCCCGGGGAAAGAGGTGAGGGCAATGTACCAACCCACCGAGGAAAACGATCTCCTCCTCAGGAGATAAGCCAGGACGAAGGGCAGGCAACAGAAACGGCCAGGCCCAGGAGCCAACACACTCTCTCTTTGCCATCAAGCACTCACACTCACTCACACGGCCAACTCACCCAAACAAAAGGAAAATGCACTAGTACATCATTTTACAAGTGCTGATTGCCATTGAGGACACGCTCGTTAGCCTCTAACTAACGAGGCAAAATTTCTTCAAGATAAAGCAAGGGGCAGGGAAAGGGGTGGGGGGAAGACATGCCTCTGAAGATAGGAAAATGCAACAGGTCACCTCTCTGCAGGCTGAATCAAGCAGCTTCTGTGTCAATGCAACAAACACACTCAGAGGGCCACTTCTATAAAACCTCATCAGTGATAGACAGTACACAGCATGCAGAGCCTTGTCTGTCTCTGGGTTTTGCAGCAACATATACCTGCTGGAGTTGTGGGGTGTATGTGTGTGTGTGTGTGTGTGTGTGTGTGTGTGTGTGTGTGTGTATGTGTGTGTGTTGGTTTTTGGTACAGAAACAAGGCTGCCCTCAGACAGTCTCTGCCCTTTCTGTTAATCCGAGATAGGCAAGGAAGGAGTGTTTCGGTGAGGTGATGCTAGGAGGTGCAGTCTGAGGTCGGGGAGGGTGGAATGTGAGATCCGAGTGGTTCTTGGGATAAAGCATCGTCAGGGGAATAAGATGGGCAAAATCCGAGTTCCGATACTTATCAAAGCGCAAAGAGGAGCCGTTGACAGCCAAGGCCTTGAACGCCAGGTTGGGTTCTGAGCTGCTGCCGTGGGCAGCTGACAGTGCCACTGTCTGCAAGGCCTGGGAGGCAGACATGATGGAAAGGGGAGACAAGAGGTTCCGGGACCTCCCCACCACGAGGAGGGGACCCCCGGGAGCAGGGTCCTTGGGGGCCGGACTCTGGCCCTTCTTCTCCTCCTCCAGGCAGTCCCCCCCACTCTGGTGTTTCTTCACGTGGCGGCTGAAGACGAAAGGGTGGGTGGTCTTGAACAGGCACTCGTCGCAGCTGAAGGTCTGGCGCGGGGCGTGTTTCAGCTTCTTGTGCAGGTTGAGATTGTCTTTGCGCTTGCAGCTATAGCTGCACTGGTCACAGTGGAAGGGCCGCTCGCCGGTATGGACACGCACATGCTCGATGAGCTTGTTGGCTGTCTTGGACAGGTAGCCGCACTGGTCACATTTGTAGTGGTTGCCGAGGCGGTGCTCGCGAATGTGCATCTCCAGCTCCAGCTGGTTGGTCTTGACCATCTGGCAGATCCGGCACTTGTACTCCATCTTGTAGTGGGTCTTCAGGTGGCACTCCATGGCTGCGGGGCGATTGGTGGAGTAAATGCAGAATGGGCACCTGCCAAGGGATGAGATGACAGGGGAGGTTCAGTGGGGGGCTGCCTCTATCCCCAAACCTCCCCGGCCCTTTCCTACACACCACCTTCCAACCCCTTCACCCCAGCCCAGCTGCCTCTTGGGGTGAACTGCCTTCAGCTCTCTCTCTTCATCTTCCACTGCAAATAAAGGATGCCCTGACCCAGGTAAGCTCAGCCCAAGTCAGGCCTCTTGGCTGGAAGTGGACACCCTGGCCATCAGAACGGGGAGAAAAGGAAGCCCTGAGAATGGATGCAAGTAGCTTTCCTCCCTCACTTCTCTGCTCTCCCCACCCCCACCCACCCCAAGGTGGTGTGCCCCTCCTGTCCTTCAAGGTAGGGGGAAAAAGAACACAGTACCAACTTGTCATGCACCACACCAAGCACACATAGGAGGGGAGAGCTCACAGGGGGAAGAGCTACTTCTAGCATTCCAAAAAGTCACACAAAGGGCAGAATCGTGCTTAGTCCAGGGACCATTAGAAGCAGAACGCTTTCTGTGTGCGTGCTCACAAAACACATGGGTTAGGGCCACGGCTTTCTCACAGGAAAGGAAGAGAAAAGAAGCAGGGAGTCTGGGAGGAAAGAGAAAAGTAGGGGAGCCACCCATGTGCCCTGAGCGGTAGGAGGCCTAAGGATCTCAGGCTCCCAACTCCACGAGAGACTAGACTGGGGGCTTTCTGAGGGCAGGGACCATATTTTTACTTCTTCCATGTTTTGCCTTGCCTGGTCTCATCCCAACAGTTCTGAGTATAAAGGAGGGACTACATATACATATATATGCATATATATGCATATATATACATATACACATATACACACATACACACATACATGTGTACATGCGTGTGTGTGTGTGTGCAGAAAAAGTCCTCTAAGCCCTTTGAACTCGATGCTGGGAGAAGTGAGATCCAACTGCAGCTCTTAATCCCCTAGCTGAAGCTGGGTGTCTTGAGCTAAGTCATTCTCCATTCTGTGCCTTGGTTTCCTCATCCTGCAAAGTGAAGTTTCTACCTCCTCCCTCCCCACCTCTCAGAGAGGTTTGGAACAGGGGTTGAGGCCATAGTCATGGCCTCCTTTCAGTCCCTCCTCTTGAATTTGCTGCGGGAAGTGAATGGTTTGTACAACTGCATGGGATCGGCACTCATTCAAACAAGATTTCAGGGGTGAGGCCCAGAGTGCCTTCTCCATGTCCCTGCCCAGGAGCCCTTAGCAGTCTCTGCTCCCAGCTGCAGTAGAGTGGGAGCAGGCATTCTGTTGCTTTTGCCTTTGGATTCCCCAGTCCTGGCATATTTCTGGTACGTAGGACACTGTCTGTTGAATCCAAGTATATATGAAAGAAAAGCCCATTTCACACTGAGGGACCCACAAGGCTCCTGAACCACAAGTTGGGCCTTCCTGAAAGAATTGGAAACTCACCACTGTTCTGAGCTAGGCCCTTGTCCCTCTAAAAAATGTAATAATATCACCAAATTTGATTAATAAAATAATTGTTTTGGATCTGTAACATAAAAAACCTACAGAAAACAGCAGCCCCATCTCTGAAAAAAATAATTTTGATGTTTGTACTACATTTTGTTTTAAAGATATTTCTGCGGCCCTGGGATCAATCTTTTGCAGCTCAAGCAAAATGGTAAAGATTTGTTGGTTTTTTTTTTCCTTCTGTGCTCCCATTATTAATTTTAAAGACACCCTTCTCAGGCAAATTAATTCTCTGGCATGGCAAGAAAAAAAAAAACAAAACAGAACAGAACCAAAACAGAGACTCACTGTATAGCCAGAAGGCATTAGCAATTTTTTCAAAGAATTCTTCTACTTGGTCATCCTAGAACATAAACTATTACATAGGGGATGGTTAGCACCGCCCAGGAAGTGTCTGTACAACAGAAGAATCAGAGTTGATCGTGCATTCTCCCCCATCTGAGAAGACCAACTGGCAAAACCAAAAATCTCAGGTGCCGTGTTAATGTGCGTGACTGGGCTATCAGGAGAGAGCAGTGAACACTAGTCCATTCACAGAAAAAAAAAAGAAAAAGAAAGAAAAAGAAATAATTGCATCTGCTTAAAAGAAAGGAGGTATGTGTATGTGCGTGTGTGTGTGAGTGCGTGTGCATGCACAAGTGCAAATGACATCCAATCTCTGAGCAAGCCTCGGGTATAATCCTGACGAGATGGCCAACCCATCCTCCACCCTCAGCTTTCTTGAAACATAAAACAAACCCAGAGCCCCTTTAAAACCCTCTATTCAGTAACCCTCCCAACTCCTCTCCCTCCCCAACTTGCTTCCCCAATCCCCCTTCAACACCCAGTCCCACTGTAACAAAACTTTGCTTGAGAAAAATATATTGTGTGTTTTTTCTTATGTGCTATGTGCTAACAGATAGGTGAGGTCACTACTAAGAAGAAATACTTTATCCAAGTCTGTGCTTGGGCCAGCCGGGCAGGCGAAAGAAGAAGCCCCGGGGAAGTATGTGTGCATGCATGTGGAGGTGTGTGATGTGCATGCATGCATGTGCATGTACATGCATGGACACGTATGTGCCTTGCGCACGTGGCCAGAGCTCTGCTTGACTACCACTTCTCAGCCTTCAGGCTCCTCCTGTTCATTTTCTCTGCTCTCTGTTCCTCCCTTCACACAATAAGCCAATGGAGTCAGGCTGAATTTTAAAGACAGTGGGGTTTTTTGTCCTGTCTTGTCACTTGTGCTTTGTTTTAGGTTGTTTTCTAAGTCAGGAGCACATTGTGGGCAAGAACTGTGCTTTTTGCATCAAAGTCTGGATTTGAATGTTAAGACCATAAAGTAAGGACTGTGGCCAAATCTTATCTGTCCTTCCTCCAGCAGCAGGTGGCCTACTAGTAGTGGGAGACCAGACACATAGTAGGTCCCATAGCTATTTGGTGGCACACAATAGGCCCAAAGACATTTTGGTTAATGATGATAAATACTACCAAGAACCCTTGGGAGGGTGTGCTGGGAAGTGCCATCTCTCTGAATGCTTAAGTCTAGACCTTTCCTTTCTTGGGGAGGAATGGCCACCCCAGGGGTTGCAGGAATCCACTGGGCACAGCTATATCACCTTGCCACATTCCTACCTGTTTTAGTTGCTACTAGGATTAAATTTTTTAAAATGTATTAATTTACTCAACACATAATGTCAGACCTTCTAAATGACAGGAGAGATGCATTAGGGATGGGACTTTTTGTGAAAATGGGATAAACAAGGCTACTTCACTGATAGAAACAGGTAGTGGGGACATTGTACCCCATAATCAGTAAAACTCAATCCAAATAAAAGTCCAGTAGGATAAGGAACAAGAGGGCACTGGATTTGGAATTGGAGAATCTGGGCTGTAATCTCAGTTTTCCTCCAGCGTGATCTTGGGTAAATCACTTAACCTCCCAGGGTCTCAGTTTCCTTATCTATAAAATGTGGAGGGTTGGATTAGATGACCTCGAATGTCCCTTCCAGCTCTAAGTTAATGATTCTTTCGATGATTTCATCCTTATGAATGGATGGCTGAGATGGCCTGACATGCCTTCCCATCCCTTTGTTCCTCATTTGGCCTGTTCCTGAAACTTCTGCAGATGCAGGGCATGAAGAAGGCCCCATGGAAGGCATCCCCCCCCACACCAGGTGGAAAGGATGGTGTGACCTGATGCTGCCTCCCTCTGCACCCCCAGACCCTCTAGCCCAGTCTCTGCCCATAGGGTAGGGGATTGAACAACGCAGTAAAAGGTTCGGTACTTGCTTTCCTTACTTGAGCCCACCAGTGGGGACAGTGTGGCATTTCTTGTGCTCCAGCAGCTGCTCGGGAGTCTTCATAAACTTGTGGCACACGTCACACTCAAACATCCGTGTGATCAGGTGGATCTGCAGGTGGCGTTCAAACATGTTCTTCGTCTTGCAGACGAAGTTGCAGAAAACACATTCGAACCCTGAAAGGACCAACGTGTGTGTGGATTGGGGGGGGGTGCAGAAAAGTGGAGAGGAGAGCGTGAGAAGGGACCGGTCACCCTACCTGTCCCGCCCTCCTCCTTCCTGCTCTATGCTGCCACCTCTGGTTACACCTCCTTAGGTCACTAGGCTGAGAGAAGACTGGCATATGGCTTGAGCATCCTCCCTTGCCCTCCGACACTGGTTCACATAAGAATCAACCCAAAAAGTAATAAAAACAACCCAAACCCAAAGTGGTCAAAATTAGACTCTCAGAGCTGGAAGGGAATGAATTTGGAGGCCATCTAGTCCACCCTGCACCTGAAGAAAACTCCCCTTGACAACAAACAAACATCCCCCACAATTGGCCATTCAGCCTCCCTGGCCTGCTGCCTCTTTGCCATGGCCTGGGTCTTATTTCCAAGCCTCCATTAATTTGCTGAATGGCGGCTGTCAACAACAGGATGGGGAGAGGGGCTCAGGGTGTCCCATCTCCCTTTACCTTTTTCTGACTTTTCTTCTGTGTTCAGTAAGGGTTGGCTCCCAGGCACTACGGAAATCACCAGTAAGTTGTTCCCTCCCTTGTTTTTCTGGGTGACATCCGAATCATCTTTGCTGTTAGCTGAATCACTGAGTGCTGACAGAGAAGATGAAGAAGGACTGTTGGATTCACTGGGAGTCTTCCTCTCTTCCCCTGAAGGATAACACAAACAGATGCCCCGTTACTCAGCAAGGCAGGACAGAACAAAGCAAAACAAAAATGGCCACGCAAAACAGGCAGTAGGTTTCTTATGGGAGGGAGAACCCTCCGGCACAAAATGAACCGATTTAGGGAAAAGCCAGCAGGAAATCTGTGATGAGGATGGAGGGGAGCAGCAAGCATCTTTCCTGCCTCTGCTGGCTTGGAGGTTTGGGCCTGGGGCAGAGAAGTAGATAAAGGATGTGTCTACATATAGACACCAAGGGTGTCAAATCCCAGAAAGGTGTGACTGCTACAGGGAAGGAAGGAAGGAAGGAAGGAAGGAAGGAAGGAAGGAAGGAAGGAAGGAAGGAAGGAAGGAAACATTTATTAAATGCCTACTATGTTCCAGGCACTATTCTAAGTGCTTTGCAAATATTATTTCATCAACCCTGGGAGGTAGGTGACATTATTATCCCCATTTTCCAGCTGGAGAAACTGAGGCAGAGGTTAAAGTGACTTGCCCAGGGGCACATAGCTAGTGAGTACCTGAGGTTGGATTTCCTCTACACCACCTAGCTGCCTCTGATGGCTATAGAACAATCTAGCTGTGACATGGTTTCACTGGCTCAGAACACACCACACCCAGTATCAAGGGAGGAATACTTTTGTGATGCTGCTCTCAATGTCTGGAGAGCACTAGGCACTGGGTGAGTCTGGGAGTAAGCAGGAGGGTGAGGACCTAGAGGGTCCCTGCATCTCAAAGGCATATCTGGGAGTGACCTCAGAGGTCATCGAGGTTAACCCTCTGATTTTACAGAGGAGGGGACCAAGGCCCAGCAAGATGAAGGGATTGCTCAGGAGGTAGCTGAATACAAATTTATATGGAAGTGAATAAAAGTGGTTGCAAGAAAAAAATCCACCATGAAGGAGAAGGGCTCTTCAGAAGGGCATAGAAGAGGCTGAAGTTCCTTGGACAAAGGGAGTTTCAGTTCCATGATGCCATGATGCAAAAAGCATCTATGCCCAGAGCTAGCCCACTACTGAAGATGGATACAAGGCTGCAAATCAACTGCTCTTTTTGTCTTTTGTCTCCCTCTGTAAATGTAGGAATTCATTTTTTACTCCAAATTTTACAAACGTCAGCTGCCCAAAATGAACACTTCCAAATAGAAAGTAACACACAAAAAAAGGATTATATATGACAGCAGGGATTCCTACTGTGAACATATTGCTTTTAAAAAGCATGTAATAAAGTCAACATAAAGGCGGCTAGGTGGCGCAGTGAATAGAGCACTGACCCTGGAGTCAGGAGGCCCTCCGTTCAAATCTGGCCTCAAACACTTAACATAAAAACTAGCCGTGTGACCTTGGGCAAGTCACTTGACCCCAACTGCCCTCCAAAAAACAAAGCAAAACAAAACAAACATAAAAAATAAATAAAGTCAACATAGTACTTTATATCTAGCTATAAAAACAAGCTTTGTGGTTGCCTTTTGGTTCTCCTTCAGTCACTTCTAGATATAGACTCTTTCCTATCCACCTCAGCCCTGCAAACAAGGGCTGAAACCAACTCAAAAAACCCCAAATAAACACAAAACGGTGAAGCAAACGCAATGGACACCGAGAGTGACAATGTATGCAACATTCCATACCTGCAATCCCCTGGCCCCCGGATCCTTCCCCTTAACCCTAACTTTTCTGATTCTTGATTCAGTAACTACTAGAATTTCTCTCTCCTAATTGAAGGCCACAATAATGAATTGATGGAATTTTGATCCTAGGAAATTGTGACTTGGGGGTTATTCTCAAGGACCACCTAAACCATATTTCCCAATGACAGAAGAAACCACAGCTGGCACTTTTAAGTTTAAATATTGGTTTCTAGAAATCTCCGTTCTAGGCGCAAGCATCAGAAAGCATGCCTTATAGGAAGAGTGAAGAACGATAGATGGATGGCTTAAATGCTGTGCGGTAGCAACAAGGAAGGCTTCCAATGCACTGAGAAGATCATCTGGGTAGGGATGAGGTGTGGATGAACTGTGATATGTGCAGTACAATAACAATGAAGTGAGAATTTAGATAGCATTCAATGCTTTATGTACATTATTTCGTTTGATCTTCACAAAAGCCCTGTGGCGTTCTGTTATTCCATTTAACTGATGAAGAGACAGACTAAAGGAGGTTAAGTGACCTACCCAAGGTCATAAAGCTCATTGAAAGTCTGAGGTAGGACTTGAACTCCGTTGTTTTGGCCTCATGGAGGAGTACCCACAATGTTGAGATCACAGATACATGGAAGGACTGAAGTGCCTTGAAGCTAAATCCTTTTGGAGATTTTCTGTAGGATGGTTCTCTTTTTAGTTCCCTTCCCGACAGTCTGGGTCAGACCAAGACTGAATTGTTCAATAGGAAACAAGACTTTTTGGGGGTTCCCTCACTCTTCTTGGGCTTCTCTCTTAGTCCTGCATATGGTTGACTGACCAGAACTCTCAAATAAAGTACCAGTCGAGGGTCTGCTGTCCTCATGTGCTTTCTGTTATAACCTCTTTCCACTTCCTTCCCCTCCCCCCATAAAAACTTACCCTTCCTGTAGCCTAAGTTTTCTCTGTTGTGTAGTCTGATCTTTCAACCCCTGGTATTATTTGGTTAGTGTGATACTAGACACCCTTCCCATGGAGCATGGTGCATTAACTGGGAGCTTCTGGAGATATGAAAAAGTAACATCAATGGGGCTAAGCCAGGCCCTGTGGTAGGCTAGTGAAAAAGTTATATGGGCCCATGCATCTATTGGGACCTCTTGGATCATACTACATTCAAGGCGCTTTGCCATCATCATGTTCTGGGAACACAACCCTTATGAAGATTGTGCATCACCTCAATTACTGACATACAGTGAGAAAGGGTAGACTCAGTATTCATAGGGATCTCTGATGCCAAGGTAGATGGGTACTTCTTCCAGTGAACCTGATTGCCACCAATTCCCACCCATCTCTCCTGGTTGACACTTGTTCATTTCTTCCCCTAAGTTCATCACAAGAGTTCCACCCAAAATGCTGGGTTCCTTTCTTGCCTTCTCCTGAAATCTTGAGGACAACAGTGGAGCACACGGTTCTCTCAACTTTGCCATGGGCCAACCCGTCTTCTTTCTGGATCATTCATTTCTTTGATGGCTTCCCTTCTACTTCTTCTTTGTGAAATGTTGAGGCCTGCTCACACCCCAAATGGGTCTCTCCTTTGTCCTCCAATACCCATTTTAGTTCTTTGAAGACTCTAGTACTACATGATATGGCCACACATGAACACTAGTTGAGTATTGGTATTAAAAAGATGGACCTTTCTTTCTTGAATTTGCTTCCTTCTTTCTAAATACCAAGGCTGTTCTCTTTGTAAGATCTAGAGGAAATTAGGACTCTAGAGTATTTTGAAGGGTAATTAATTTAATATCAGCACTGCCAATCTAGTATGGACTCTACTTACTGGTGCAACTATATTTTAGAAATGAACAGAACATTTTCTGTGAGGTACGGAATACATCTCTAAAATTGTTTTGTTAAATCCATCTTTCGAGGAAAGCTTAGCCAACAGGGTACAGTGAATGATTGCTTTAAATTGCTTTTGAGAACTAATTTTTTTTAACATTTCAATTACTATCTTTAAAAATAGGCCTGTATGCCCTAAAGCTTTCTGACATTAGACACAGCTATTGAATGATAACAAATTAATAAATACACAAAAGTGCAGAGGTCAAATGCTATCACAAGGAGGAAAAATAGCCCAGATTTTTCTTGTTCTCAACCCAATAGTTGTGGTCATGTCGTCCCACCTACTTCCCTAAGTCTATGACTCATTTCTATGCTTCTTTATGATCTACAAGGCTCTTTCTTCACAATTGTGGGAGGGAAAGAGGACAAATATTATTATCCCCATTTAACAGGTAAGAATACTGAATTTTGGAAAGCTAAATAATTTGTTCCCAACCATTGAGCTGAGAGACATCTTGGACCAGAGCTTGGACCAGAATCTGGGTCTTCTGACTCAAAATCTAATGTCCTTTTTTTAATGCTCTATCTTTTTCCTGCCTTTGTTTGTGTGTGGGGGGGGGGGAAGGGGGGCAGCGGGCAGATAACAAGAGGAAGGCAGGTTTTAATATATCCCTTAAAAGTGGTGCTAATGCCTCATGATGCTACTATTCACTTACACATTCAAGTACCATTTATGGAGTACTGACCATATGCCAGGAGGGGAGCAGGTTTGGTGCATTTGGTCCATTTTCCTTATAAGGCAGCAGTGACCTGGCAGGCCACTTCAGCATGTAGATGTTATGGAGCATGAATCAGATCCACCAACTCTAAAGTCAACAAGTGCTAATCGAATACCTACTATGTGCCAGATGCCACAGATACAAAGACAAAAGTGAAACAATCCCTGCCCTCAAAAAACTTACATTAAAAAAAAAAGAGACAGGTGCATAAGCACAGAATATAGTGTATGTAGGTATGTAATATATGTAGGTATATATGTGTGAGTACTGATAAACAGAATGTATAGCAGGGCTACCATGCGTATATATAGATATAGACCTATATGCATATCACACATTTAGTGAAAGTGACCTACACAACCTCTAAAAACATATGATCCCGATTCAGAGATCACTGGAGTGGAAGCCAGCAGACCTAGACTCTATTTCCTGCTTTGCCACTAGCAAGCTGTATGGATTGGGCAAGTCGCCTGCCCTGTGTCTCTGAGTCTCAGTTTTCCCCATCTGTAAAACGAGGAGCCCAATTTTACTTCTCAAAACTATGGTTATCTCATCTATAAAACGGGGACAATACTGGAGATGAATATGGTGTAATGGGACAAAGGTCACAAAAGCCCTGACATGAGATCCAAAGGCCACTGAGCCCAAAGAATACTTGATCAAGAATCTCTATAATGTTTCCAATCAGTAGCTGTCCAGCTGTCACTGGACTTCAGAGTCTGGGGAGATGGTAGTGGCAATCATGGCTCTGATATGCTGACCAAAGAATCAGAGAGCTGGCAGGGGCCTAGGTCAATATGCCTATTTTACAGATGGGGAAACTGAAGCTAAGGTCACATAGCTGGTAAGTAGCAGAGATGGCATTGTTCCAAATCCAAGGTTCCACTTCTCCATGCTGGGTCTCAATTTCTTTTTCTTTAAAATACGGATAATAAAAATACCTGCAATACCTACATCATAGGGTAACTATGAGGAAAGTACTTTGTAAAAATCTTACAGCACCGCGTAGATCTGAGTTGTAATTGAGACTACCGGTAGAGGTAGCAGAAAATGATGATGATGTAGCCCCCTGCTCAGGGAAGACCCCAAACCTAGGAACAAGGCCACTGTGCCTTTGCATCATTTCTGAGGTAGAAGGAGGTAGGGGTGAGGGAGATGGCTGGTGGGTGGGGGGCGGTGAGAGAGGGCTAGGGCTTGGTGCTGAGGAAAGGACTGCATTTAAAACTGGTTAGTGGTTAGCGACAGATGTCCTCTGTGGATCCAGGTTAAATTTGAATCCAACTTTTCCTAACTACACATCCTAGTCATAACAGATGGTACAGTCCCCTGGGAGGTAGCTCCTGCTGGGTACAGCCATATTTGTGTGAGGGTACAAAAGAGGATGGAGTGAGGGTGGCGAGCTGAAGAAAGGAAGCTGGAAGGTTTAAAAGGCCCATTGCCATAGAGGAAGTCTGGCTTTCTTCCACTCATCACAGAAATGCTCACTTTAATTTTCACACAGGCACCCCAGCTCACTTGCTGTGCATGTACTAACATGGTTATGGCCAGAAAGCTCCTTGTAAAGAATGACTCTCTCTCTGTCCACCCTGCTCCCCAACTTTCTCTTCTCTGTCTTTCCCTCCCCGCTCCTGTATCTCTGTCTCTCCTTTCCTACCTTCTCTCCTGTGTCTCTGTCTCTCCCTCTGTCTCTGTCTCCCTCCCTTCCTCTCCCCTTCTCTCTCCTCCCACCCCTCCCTCTCTCCTCTTTGCCTCTCCCTCTCCATCCCCTCCCCTGTATCTCTCTGTCTCTCCTTCCCTACCTTCTCTCCTGTGTCTGTCTCTCCCTGTCTCTGTCTCCCTCCCTTCCTCTCCCCCTTTTCTCTCTCCTCCCACCCCTCCCTCTTTCCTGTCTCTCCCTCTCCATCCCCTTCCCTGTATCTCTCTGTCTCTCCTTCCCCACCTTCTCCCCGTGTCTCTCGGGCTCTGTCTCTCTCCCCCTCTCCCTCCTTCTCCCCCTTCTCTCTCTCCTGTCTGTTTCTTCCTCTCCCTCCCTTCTCCTCTATCTCTCTCTGCTTCTGTCTCCTTCTCTCTGGGACTCCGAGTTTTATCTGCTCAATTTACTGCCACAAACAAGCTTTTATTACTGTTGGCACCACTGAGCCAATGCAGCCTCAGAAGCCCAAGACAGATTCTTGTTGGCTTCGCACATCATCTGCACAACCATCGGGGAAATTCCAGCTCCAGGGTCTCCCTGATCCGGATGATGAGATGTAAAGGGGCTGACCCAACACAGAGGGTTGGCAGTTAGCACAGTCAGGTTTTAACGTGTGAGTGTTTCAAATGGGAGGGGAGCTCATCTTCCTTCTCCCTTAATGACTTCCACGTCTGTGTCATTTGTAACCATCACTTCGGAGATGGTAATTGCATCGTGGAGTCAAAATGTTAAGATCATTAAACGGAGGAAGTTAACCAGACTGGTAAGAGAGAGGAATGAAAGGGTATCTCTCACTGGCCAGCTCTCTGCCATGGCCTGCAGAGAAACAAGGAGAGTTCCAGGAGGTTTGGGGTTTTCTTCTCCCACCCCTGACCTCACTGGCTTCATTAGAGGAAAGGCTGCAGACAGCATGCTGGAACACGGAGAGGGCTGAAAATTCGGAGGGGAGGACCAGAATGTCTCAGAAGCAGAGAAAGCAGGGACACAGAAACCTCCAAACAAGAAGTTCTGAACTCCCCACCGATCGGGAGATTTCATTTGGGCCTCTGCCAGCAAAAACCCAGCTCTAGAGGAGTCCAGCAGCCTGGGGGCAGCTCTCCACCCAGCCTGGGCCTGGTGGCTTCTGCGCCTTAATGGGCAATCCCTGCTCCAAAATCAGCTCATGGCTGCTGAAGTCAGTTTCACAAGGTGATGGCGGTGTGCTTGTCCTTCAAAATTTGGACAACTCCTTAGCTTTGCAGGGAGCATGCAACGTGACCCTCTGCTTGGCATCTGGAGAGGTGAAGGTGTTCAAAAGGAAGCAAATGCCAGTCTCTGGTGGAGATGGGAGGGAAACAGCTGAAAAGTCATAGGGGTCTGGTTTCCCTTCACGAGATGAGAGGAGGTTGAGGGTGGGAGGGAAGAGACACCCAGGGAAGGAAAATAAAAGGGACTGCTTGGAATAACAACCTGCAGCATGCTTTCCACCTCTTGACAGAAAGGTGGTAGCCTACAGGTGCAGAACAAGGCATACTCAGATGTGGCCATTATGCTGATTTGTTTTCCTTACCTGTAGTTCTTTGTTATATAGGATTCTGTGGGGAAGGGAGGGTCATTGGGAAGTGAGATCAATACTTAAAAAAGAGAACATAAATAAAACAGGTTTTGGGGTTTTTTGGGCAGGGAAGATTGGCGGGGGGGGGGAAAGCAATGATCACCTGTGTGCTTGGTGTTGATGTGAGCTTTAATATCAGCTTCTTCCATGGTGACGAAGTCACAGGCGGTGCAGCAGATCGAAAACATCCACTGTTCCTTGTCCACGTGGAGGGACATGTGGCTGACAAATTGGACGTTTAGCTCAGTCTCAAAACCACACACGTGACAACTACGAGAGAGAATCAGAGCAAAGGGAGAGGAAGAGAGAGAACGGGGGAGATACAGAAAGAAGATAAGAAATACCAAGGGCTTTTTTTTTTACAATACATTTTAATTAAATCTTCCTGTTCTTACATCACCTATATTTATTTCTGCATTTATCCCTTTCAGGACAGTGATAGGAGTGGCCCCTGGGATTTTACCGGTATAGGGAACTCGTAGAAGAGGAAGCCTGCCTCTGCCCGTGTAGGCTAGACACCGCTCTAAGACTTACAGGGCCAAGCTGAACACAGGTGCAGTGACTTGCCCAGGGTTATACAGTTAGTATGTGCCCAAGGGAGACAAGTCTCCTTGGCCCTGAGGCTGTTTCTCTGTTCACCACTCTCTGTTGTTTCTCTTGCCTTGTAATAAAAAGTATAAAATGAGAAAAAAGTTGAGTTCATAAAAACTGATGCATTAAAAGCCTGATATTACCGCGAGCAGCCTGCCCCCTACCACATCTCCCGATTTTACAAAGAAGTTGCTTTCTCCTAGCTTTTCTTTGGGGCCCAGCCTGGAACTAATTTTGCAGCATTAGGTTCCCCTTGTTTTGTGTTGTTGCTCCCCGTGGCTTTGGGTTAACAAAGAGAGGGCATCAGTTTCTATCTAGTGTGCTCAGAAGGCCCCAACTTTACAAATGCCTTTTCTCCCCACCAAAAAAAGACGAGTTTTTCCACTGGAAACATTCTTTTTTCTTCCATAGTGAAATGTCTCTGAAAAAGCAGTCACCCTGCCAAATGGATTACATGCTGGCATAATGCAACAATCCCATACATGCTATAATGATGCTAAATAATCATAAAGTTAATTAAAAACTACAGATTCCAGATGCTGCCCATCACCTAGCTGATTCCTCCGGGCAGGAAGATGTACTGCAGCCCTGCCAGGATGCAGAGCAGGGCGGGGACACTGAGAAACCTGGAGCCCCGTGCAAAACCCAGGAGCCTTCTCTGGCTCTGGACAGCTCCCATGGGTTGGGATGGCACTGCCATGCATGCAGATCTGTGAGGTGTGCCCAGAATGCTGGCTAGGTCTGCTACAGGACCTACTAGAAGCTGTATAATTGTGAAAGTGACTGGGATAAAGGCACGTTTGCAGCCAGGCTCTCTGGCCTCCTCCCAGGGTTAGACACAGATAGAGGAAGGATCCAGAAACTTTGGTTTTATAGCAACCAAACTCTCTGCCAGCTCCTAGACCTATGTGTGCCTCTGGCTTGTGGGGAGAGAGGGAAAAAGCATTTATGAAGCCCCTACTATGTGCTGGGTGCTGGTCTAAGTAAGAGCTTTACAAACATTATCTCATTTGGACACCACAACAACCCTGGGAGGTAGGTGCTATAATTATCCCCATTTTAGAGTTGAGGAAACTGAGGCACACAGAGATTAAGTAACTTGGCCAAGGTCATACTAAGAGGTATGTAAGACTAGATTTGAACCAGATCTTCCTGACTTCGATCCCAACATACTATCTAATGGACCACCCTAACACTCTTAGTTTTAAGAGGGGTGGGCCAAACTCCAAAAGGGTAAGTAAGGTTTGTCTGTAGCACTGTCTCCCTTATCCTAAGATTTTAAGATTATTCCTGCTAATTCTTCTTCCCTTCCAACCTTAGAAGGTATATCAATGCTGTCCTTAGCTCCACAGAGATCTGACTTAGCATATGAGGCCTGACCTCACAAAGTCATTTGAGAGAGAGTTTCTTCTTCCCCCGGGCATACAAGAGCCACTGAACCAGGACCTGGAGGTGGACGCCTTAGGCTGCAGGGCTTACAACAATTTAGGGGAGAAGGGAAGTCCAAGCCCGGTTCAGACCACCCTTGAAACTGGCAGCCCCCCCACTGTAACTCGCTCGGCAGGCCGGCAGCCAAGGACGTAGGGATCTTGGGGACAGAGCCTTCACCTGTAATAATAGGGGTGCTTCCTTCCATCACTGCCTTCCGAGGTGACGGCGCTGACAATATCCTCGGTGTCGGTGCTCACCAGCTTCACGGCATGGACAGTCAGGTGCTGGTTCAGGTTTGCACGGCACTTAGCCGCATAGGGGCACAAGTGGCATTTGAATTTTCTCTCCTCTGCAGGACAAGGGGCACAAAGAAAGCAACCCCCCGGCCCCCAAATCAGAAACTCAATCACATCACCTTAATTTTCACTGTTGGAGTGCCCACAAGGGAAGGGTTGAATGTCATTTTAAAGAGGAAACCAGAGCCACCCCAGAGCCGTGAATTTCTAAGAGTCGTGTTGAACTGGTGGCCATATGGGCACTGGACCCATTTTTGTAGCCCTTTGGGACTTTGCCTGTGTGGACGTTCAGTCGGGATCCAGCCTCCTATGTTACTAAGCATATGTGTGGTCATGTTTCTTAAGGGTTAAAAGCAGAGCAGGAGTAGGGAGGAAAGGGACAGTGTCTACAGTATTACAACTTAGGGTTAAGCTGTGCCATTTTCTAAACTCTGGCCTAGGTCAGACAAAAGAATTAAAAACTGAATGGTATTAAACAAAATGGTCTGACTCGTGGAATAATTTTATTTAAATTTTTCATTTTTCTTCTTTGTTTCAAATATATAAAAGGGAAAGTTTCAGTTGGTTTCTTAATGGAGATCAGTACATAAGTGAGATAAAGGCTGCAGGATTATTCCCTGGGGGAGTCATTCTGGATTCATTTGCTTCATCAAGCATCTGAAAATTAAAATGGCCTGCTTCATCTTCCCTGAGGTCTGGAAAAAAAGTTTGACTGAGTTGCAATGGAGTGCAAGACCTTTCTTTAATTCACCCCTCCTCAGCTGGGTAAGTTACTGGGTCCAACCAATGAGAAGGTTCTGGCCTCATTTGATTCTTATGAGGGTCAAACAACCTAACCTAAGGGAAAGTGCTCTGAGAAAACTGCAAGACTTGTCCTTTCCATTATGGTTTCTGTTAGTATTGGACTATTCTTGGTTTAAGAGCTGGAAGGGAACTTATAAACCATCTTACAGATGGGGAAACTGAGGCTGAGAGGTAGCAAGTATCTGAGGCAGGATTTAAACTCAGGTCTTCTAGTGCCAAGCCCAGCCCACTGAGATGAGATGCTAAAACTGTGAGTATGACTAGAGGTGCAGAGTAGAGCTGGCCTGGAAACCAGGAAGACCCAGGTTCACCAGACATTTCATCTCTTATTGTTCTAGGCAGCTCAGTTCTTAAGTTGCCTGGGTAGGGGGGTGCTTCCTCACCTAAGAGTTACCTATATTATTTATACCAATATGTAAGGAAACATACCTATACCTACATAGAAAGAAATCACCAGCTAAGTCCCTATCCTTATCCCTAATACTCCCAGCACCATGACTATCCTGGCAGTGCCTAGTTTACAAATGGGGCCATGTGCCAGAATTCATTTATACAGCATTGCCCTAAGGAAACTGTTATCGAGGTGGGTTTGGTTCACAGGCCAACCTGCCCAACTGATGTATTGTACTAATTTAAGCAGCATATTTAACAGTGGGAAAAATGGTAATTTTTATGGGAAAAAGAACCAAGAGTTTCTAACTCAGGGCAATAGCAACACATATCTCCCCCTAGAACTAAAACTTGTGGGATGAGGGGCTCTGGTGCCCAGAGATACAGTCTCGGCCAGGTAGGAACTTGATGATCAAGGGTGAGCAGAGATGAGAGTTCTGGATTAAGTCTATGGAGAACGAGGGAGGGAGAAAGGTTGGTAGGGTGAAGAGAAAAGGAAGAATTGGTGGCCTGATGGGACTTATTCTCCCTTCCTCCCACTTGGCTCCCACCTCTCTTTTCCATTCTTCACAGGATCTCGGGACCACGAGCTGGAAGGAGACTTAGAGGTAATCTGGTCCAATCTCATAATTTTATAGATAAGGAAACTGAGGTCTCTGGAGGAAAAGCACTTGCCCAAGACAAGAGAGTAACTAGTTTCATCTACTAGGCCATAATTGCTTTCCCTAGTTTTTTCATCCTCAACTCTCTCAAAGATTCAGAAGAGCAGATGCAGGACAAGAGTAAATTCTCCCTTACTTAAAGTGGGTAAGGGGAAAGGAGCTGAAAAGAGCAGTGAGTCTAAGGTAATTCCATGGGGATAGCAGGAGGGCAGTTTTTAACTTTCTTTCCCCCTTCATCTCTTTCCAGTTATCCTTCCCCTCCTATTCCTCTTCCCTACTGATGACCAGTTCCAGCTGGGAAAGGATCATGTGTATGGTACTTGGCCTGGATCGGACTGGGATTTTCTCGAGCAGAGCTGGAGGCTGTGAGAAGAGTTGAAAAGCAGTGCCAGAAACTCCCCAACCTCAAAGCACATTCCTAAGGACTTAAATCTGAATGGGAAAACCTACAAAAAAGTAGAGCTAGACCCTAGTTCTGATCATAACATTTCCCTGAGTCAAATCCACTGAATTCGACTCTGTGAGGTTGAGGAGGAAGCCAATTGCTGTAAAACATTCAGAGGAAAGAGGGATCTAGCTTCAAAATAAAGGATAGATCATTCAGTTCTTCTAGTATTTTGTTCAAAGACTAATTTATTCCAAGTGAGAAAGGTGGGAGAGGGAAAGTGGAAATGGGCTTTCATCAACTTTCCTAATTTCTCCTAAAGAAATATGGCATTAGATTGAGGGGGCAATGGAAAGGCGTCAGTTAGGGAGTGGGGTGGTGGTGGCGGTGGGGAGCGTGTGAGAGAAAAGTTTGAGATTCACTTTACCTGTGTGCAGCGAGAGATGTCGGGACAACGTCTGCTGCCGGCCAAACACTTTCCCACAGATGTCGCAGGGAAAAAGCTGGTCATTGAATTTCCAGGATGGTAATCCATTTCCTGCCTCCAGTCCTATCTTTTCTGTTTCTGAGCCACAACATGAAACACAACGACAAACAAACAAAATCAACACAAACGAAATTCCATCTTAGTCACATTTAAGGCCTTGCACAGAGCTCATCTTCTGGAGATGTGATCAGGGACTTAAGCACCAGCTGTCCCAAGCCTGTCCTGTAGGACTATTTCCTGCATATGAAACTGCTCCTGAAAGCAAAACCAAATTTAATAAATCTAGGTGAATTCCTAGTTGGATACAGGACCTAGAGCTGGAATCTAGGTTTGATGTAAGGAAAAAATAAACCCTCTTAAAAACTTGAACTATTCTGTAGTGGAATAGGTCACATTGGGAGGAAGTGGATTCTCTCTCAATGGAGGTTTTCAGACACAGGCCAAATGACCATTTTATCAGGCAGCTTATACATGGATTCTTTTTCAGGTATGACTTGTACTATCTGGCTGCTGAGGTACTATATTGATTCTGAAATTTGGTGAAACTCTAAAACAGTTGGTTTTTTTAACCTTTATTGTATCATGGACCCCTTTGGCACTCTGGTGAAGACCATGAACTCTTTCTTGGAATGAAGTTTTCAAATGCATAAAATATATAGGATTGGAAAAGAAAATGATTATACTGAAATATAAATTCATGACCCTGGCTTTAGATTAAGAACCCTTTAGAGCTTATCTCATCCAAACATCTCACTTTGTGGGTGAGGGAATGCAGATCCAAAGAATTAAGCAATTTTCTTGGGTTTTCTGATGCCAAATTCTGGATTCTTGCTACCATCCCATGAGACATTTTTTATTCTCTTTGGCTAAAGGTCAGCCCACCAACTACTTACTCAATAGGTATGCAGTGAACAAAAGAACGAGCTAACTGCCATCACACCCTGAGTTCACAATCATGCCTCCAGAGAGCAATTCAACAAATATTTATTAAGCATTTAATGTGTATAAGGCAGTGCTCTAGGAGCTCAGAATCAAAATGACAAAAATAAAACATTCACTAATCTCAAGAAGCTTATATTCTATTGGTGAGAGGGCTAGGAGGGATGACAAATCTCAAACCCTAAATTGAAATAAACTGGTGGCATGTCCAAAGGCAACCTCATATGTAAAAGCAGTGGACCGGAACAGATGGTCTTTAGTCCCCTCTAGCCCTAAGAGATAATCATTTCATCAATTTATCTTCTTTATTCCTTTTCATGAATTCTTGCCTTAGTACACAAAGTGTAACCTATATAATATTGAGCAAACTTCTCTTCCCTTCTCTGAGCCTCATATGTGAATACAGTGGATAGGACCAGTCCTAAATCATATGAGCACTGTGTCTTTTTTTTTTTTTTTTTGGAGGGGGAAAGGCAAGGCAATTGGGGTTAAGTGACATGCCCAAGGTCACACAGCTAGTAAGTGTTAAGGGTCTGAGGTCACATTTGAACTCAGGTCCTCCTGACTCCAGGATGGTGCTCTATTCACTGAGCCACCTAGCTGCCCCATGCTGAATCCTCTTTTTTTAGATGTGTCCAGAAGAATAGGACAGCAAGGTGGCATATTGGATAATTTGCTCAAAGCCATAAGGAAGGTTAGACTTCTATTTCTATCCCATGGAAGCCAATTGGACCAATTTCCAGCTGAAAGAAGACTTGCCAGACTCTGTAACTGAGCAAAGAAGAGACAGATAAGCCAGTCGGGAGAACTGGTGACATCACAGTAGTGTTTAGGATTGGGCACGGATGACAATACAACTGGTAAAACATATTTATCTGTTGATGTTAGTTTGCTCAAATGTGATTTTCAGGCCCCAACCTGAGATGACAACTTTCCCCTTATTAGACAAAGACCATATGACCAAAGTTGGGGAGGAAGGGGCACAGAGAGAAGGAAAAAGGGAGGGCTGGACAGCCTTCTCTTACTGGCCAGGGACAAGGAGGAGAGAACTGTTGGTTACGACATTACTGCACTCGAGTTCAAAGCGGTGGGCATTTCAGCCACGCCACGATAATAGGAATATTTTAGTGGTTCCTTTTAAGTATGTAATCAAAACATAGCTTCAAAGGAAGAATATGGTAATAATTATATGAGAAGGTCAAGAGGGTACCGGGTCCTCCAATTCACTCACAACAAGAATGAATTAATTGGGTCACATACCAAACAAATAGACACAATTAAAAGTAAATAAGTCTTTTAACAATTCCTCTAAGTATTAGTCATTCAAGCTTTTCTGGGCACTCCAGAAGTCGAGATGCTACATTAAAAAAAAAAAGTCTCATTTCCTTTACTGAACTCAGAAAAATAACACAGCACTATACAATGACCAAAAAAGACATCAACCCACCCCAAAACACAAGGGTAAGATTGAAGCAAGCAGGAGTCAACCAGGAGGAAACCCACTAGAATCCCAACTCTTCCACTGAATTCCTATGTGGCCTGGAGCAAGTTACATCTATTCTCTAGGAAGACCTCAGTTCAAATCTAGCCTCAGATACTTAATATCGGTGTTACCCTGGGTATGTCACTTAACATCTATCTGCCTCAGTTTTCTCAAAGGTAAAATGGGCATAATATTAGCATATGATAATATAGCATAATAATAGCTTCCAGGGTTGTTATGGGATCAAATGAGATACCTATAAAATGCAGCACAGTGCCAGGCACTAGAAGAGACCTTAAGAGTGCATCCAATGCAACCTCTTCATTTGATAGGTAAGGACGCAAACCTAGGAAGGTAAAGGGACGTGCCAAGTGCACAAAGGCAGTAAAGGGCCAGAGGAAGGATTTGAACCTGGGCCCTCTTACATCAGATCCATTGCTCCCGCCCCTACTGCCCCTTATAGAGAATGGCCAGTTATTATTTACAATTATCAGATGTGATTTCTTCAATCTCCCATAACTTTTCACCAGAACCCGTGCTTTGCACTTATTTCAGTTTTCCTTGGACAGTGTTGGAGTTATGGGTGGACTTATCATTTGCCCACTAGAAGGTAATGAATCTCTTCCTGCATTGTTTCAGAATCTCCTAGCTATCTTAGAAGATGGCTTTTAAGTCAACAAAAAGTAAAATATTGTCGAATTAGGTTCCTTTAACTTAAGTTTAAAACCACCAACTTAGCAAACATCAGAGGACAGGGGGCTAAGAGATGGAGTAATACTGACAAAATTATTGCTGTGGGCAATGGGTTTTCCTCCACCCTGTGCCCACAGAAAGGAAGTGGAGATTCTTCCCTAGCTATCTGATCTTGGGAAAAGCATGCTGAGCCTGCTTCAGCCTGGGGGAGAAGGCCAAAATGGACCCCATGGTGGAAAAAGTGGTGCTGATAACACCTAATAGTCATAGCTTTTATTTTGAGTGTAAATGAATCCCAGTAACATCCACATGAGATCAAGTAATATTCCCATTTTACTGTCAGAGACACTGAGGTGGTCTGTGACAGAGTTCTGGTTGAAACCGAGCTTCCTAATTCACAAATCAATGTCTTTGTTCTATGCAACAGCATTGACTTAAAAAAAAAAAAAAGAAACTGTGGGTTAAGGCAATTCCTCTAGGTTCCCTGCTTCTTCTCTGTGCCAGTGTGGCCTTTTCAATCAAGAGAAGTCCTCTCATGATAATTCTTGACCGTTACTATTAAAGCTCTTATTTTCTATTTGGCTTCAATAAAACTCTAGAATCCTATGGTGAGACCTCCACTCTGGTGAAATGTCATCAATGGCCTCAACACACGTCCATTTCAATGACTGGCTTCAAAACTCTGACACAAAGCAAAGACATTGGATTATAGCAGCTATTATTTCTATATACCCCTTCTTTCATTACTATTTTCCCTCAATATTTTTCTTCTTGCCCACATAAAAACATTATTAGGTTCATAAATTTAGAATTAGAATGGACTTTGGATAGAGTGCAACCCTCCCATTTTATAGATGAGAGAACTAAAGTCCAAGAAGTTTCGTACCTTGCCCAAGGTCACATAGGTAGTGCGGTAGAGGGTAGGGATTTGAACCTGCGTCTTCCATACCCAAATCCAGTAGTCCATCCACTTCCTCATGCTGCTTTTCCACTTTCATTCTATCAATTTCATTACAAATCTCATTTCTAATATAAATCTTACTCAATAAAAGAGATTATATTTGGATATTTTATGCTTTCTTCTCATTCAAAGGCAAGCTCTCCCGTAGACCTTTAATTTCTTTCCTTAGGTTCTTCTCCTTAGCCTCTGGGAGATTCAGAACTTGTTCCTATGAATCTGTCTCCTGAGCAGGCTACTATCAGCTTTTCTCAATCTTCCTCTCTCTCTATGGTCTTTTGAATTATATGCCACTTTCTGTCACAGCTCTGTCCTACAATGATCTGTTCTGACTTTAACAAGTAGACAGAGGGAGGTATGTTTGATCTTTATCTTTCAGATGGTAAAACAGGGACAGAGGAGGTCATGCTTTGCCCAGGGTCACAGCAGGTCAGTCAATAGCAGAGCTGAGCTGGGATGAGGGTTTAGGCCTAGCCCAACATTTTTCAATAGACCCTATCTCTGGCTTCCCATCATTTCACAGAGTTAATTTCCTGTAGCAACCTTCTCAGAGGACTGCAATAGGTGCTGAATTCAGAATCAGAAGACTTGGGTTGGCATCCCAGCTTTGCCACTTAAGAGCTGTGTAACAGTCAGATCTTTATCTCTTAAGTGAGAGGGTTGAATTAGGTCAACTCTAGAGTCCTTGCTAGTTTTATAACAATACCCATTGATGGGAATCCAAAGAACCTTATTCTGATGGTCTTAAAGGAAGAGCTAATGATTCAGATATAATTAGCTGTTCTGCTTCTGGATATGTACTACAGGGGAATAAGCTTCATTTTATTGAAAAGTACTGAGGTGGATGGAAGACCTTTGTGGCCTGAATTCAAGCATCCCTTCTTCCACTCAATAGCCATATATATGATCATGAGCAAATTATTTAACTTCTCTGCTCTTGGACACACACAGCTTCTCTTGAATCTGTCCCCTTCTCTCCCCTTACACCACAATTCCCTTAATGCAGACCCTAGTGGCCTCTTGCTTAGACTATAATAGCCCACTAACTGCTCTCCTTTGACCTGTTTCCAATCTGACCTTGGATCGGCTGAGGTGGTCTGGCCACCATTCAGCCCTACCGCCTACTGCCCAAAATGAGCATTCCACCTTCCACCTCTATCCCTTTGTACTTCATGCCCAGAGAACTCCAGAGAACCCCAGGAGCACTTTGTCTGTCATGCCTGGAACATGGTCCTTCCTTACCTCAGCCTCTTATAATCCTCTGCTCATACACCACTTCCAACAAGAAGCCTTTCCCATCGCACTGGTTTCTAGCGT
Organism: Gymnobelideus leadbeateri; assembly: GCA_011680675.1. Classification (NCBI taxonomy): domain Eukaryota; kingdom Metazoa; phylum Chordata; class Mammalia; order Diprotodontia; family Petauridae; genus Gymnobelideus; species Gymnobelideus leadbeateri. The sequence goes on from WOXC01009733.1 coordinate 338,122, forward strand.
TCCCTCTCTCTCCTGAAATGATCATGTATATTTGCTCCTTGAGGGAAAGGAGTAATTTCTGTTTTAACTTTGTAACCCTAGAGGCTAGGACGGTATCTTGCCTATATTAGTCACTTGGATGCTTATGGGATCAGAATGATGAATTTTTAAAATTGGAAATCTTTTAAAATGAAATGACAAATGAGCTTTAAAATTGTTTATTAGCTAAAAAAAATCACTTGTAGAAGCTTTATACTTAATCGCTTTTTGAATTGCTGGAAGAGACTATTTGGCAGCAAGAAAATGAAAGTAAAGAAATGAGTTGGTGTCTGGTCCAACTCCTTTGGGAATGCAAAAGAACATCTATGACCACACTGATTCTATTTAATTCTTATGTTTTTATAAGATAATTATCACAATACATTTCACAAAACATTTCTCCTTGTATGACCTGGACTGGATGGCTGCAGGGGTCCCTCCCATCTCTCACGTTCTGTAAGTGATCCTGTACCTAGTCTTCAATAGGACAGGAAAGGAAAGGATGTAGAAGGGACTGTGATGTCATAGGTGTAGGAAAAGCTTTGGATGAAGAAACTCCCTTTCCAAATACAGGGCAGTGCCCTTCCTGCAACTTGGCCCTAGAGTTGCGCAGATCATTGAGATATTAAATGACATGTCCAGGGTCACATGCCCAGAGGTAGAATTGGAACTCAGGTCTTCTTGGTTCCAAGGCCAGCTCTCTCTCCTCTAAATAGCTCTGCCTCTCTTGATCTTTAAATAAAATTTCTTAATGTGAACTTGTGTTTTATTCCATTGATAACTATGAATAGAGATTTAAATATATTTGCAGCCATTTAGAATTTAATAGGCATAATTTAGATGAGTCCCACTTACTAGGCATATGACCATGAACCAGTCACATAACTGCTCTGAGCTTAGCTTACTATTATTCCCCTTCATGCTGGTGCTTCCCTTTGAGATTACTTCCCAGTTATCCTCCCTCTCCCTCCCTTTCCTCCTCTTTCTCTCCCTCTCCCTCTTCTCTCTCTCTCTCTCTCTCTCTCTCTCTCTCTCTCTCTCTCTCTCTCAGCACAGTGCCTGGCACATAGCAAAGGCTTGATAAATGCTCGTTGACTGACTAAGACAGCTTTTGCTTGTGCTGGAGGATGACACACTGATGAAATTAGAGATTCTTTGAGTTTTGGGGTAATATATACATATGTGGATATAAAGAGCTACACAATTGTGGTGGTCTAGTTTATTTCTCTCTCTCTTTTTTTATTTGACTGTTGTCCTTCCAATTTCTTTCTTTTTTTTTTTAAAGCAATTGGGGTTAAGTAACTTGCTCAAGGTTACACGGCTAGTCATTATTTATGTGTGGGTGCTCATTTTCGGAGGCCGGATTTGATCTCGGGTCATCCCAACTCCGAGGCCGGTGCTCTTACTCACTGCACCACCTAGCCGCCCCTGTCCTTCCAATTTCAACCATGTTTAAACACCATTGACTGGTTTAGTTTGATCTTTCACCAAGTCTTTTCTTTCTTTCTTTTTACTCATTCATTTCAAATTTGTTATTTATTTTTAACATTAAAAATTTTTGTTTTAAATTCTCTCTCCCAGATGTATATGAACTGATGCTGAGTGAGGGTAGCAGAACCAGGAGAAGGTTGTACACAGTAACAGCCACAGTATTTGAGGACTGACTGATAAACTTAGCTCTTCTCAGCAATGCAAGGACCTAAGACAATTCCAAAGGATACAGGATTGAAAATGTCAGTCACATTCAGAGAAAGAACTATGGAGTCAGAATGCAAAGCCGAAGCAGACTGTTTTCTTTTTCATTTTCTTTTTATTTTTTCCTTTCTTATGTTTTTTCCCATTCATAAGAATTTTTCTATGCAATATGATGTAATGGGAATGAGAATTTGAAGGTCTTCCCTACCCCTTAACAGACCTAGGGGGGAAGTTTGAAGACCCTCCCTGCTTTGAAAGTAAACTCTACCCCCTAATAAGCTGAATATAATCACATGGAATCTGTGATGGGAGGGATTTAATAAAGGGTGTGGCAGAGCCTACAGGAAGCTTCCCTGCTTTAAAGATAAACTTTGTCCCCTAATAGGCTGAATGTAGTCACATGGAGTCTGTGGTAGGAGGAGTTTGCTGATGGGTAGAGCCAAGTCCACAGGAAGCCTGGAGTTAGAACTAGTGAGAGGGTGGGAGAGGGAGGAGCTCAGGCAAGGAGTTAGAGAGGTTTGTGAGTAAATATTGATTTTGTAGGATGAAGGATGCTGTGGCTCTCTGTGTTGTTATGGCTTATTAATTTCTTTATTATTATGATGGAATCAGCTTACTGGTATCTAAATAAATGCTTTGGTTCTGTCCTCTATATGGAAAGTTTGTTATATTTTGTGAGAGAACCTTGTGCCATATTTATAGTCACAGTCTTTATTGTGATTGTGGGTGCTGTAAATATTTCACTGGCATTACACATGACTGATGTGAAAATTTGTTTAATAGGAATGTATGCATAGAGCCCATATCAGGCTGCGAGCCATCTTGGGGAGGAAGCGGGAGAAAATTTAAAACTTATGGAAGTGAATGTTGAAAACTAAAAATAAACAATTTAATAAACTTGGGGGAAAATGAGGTATTTGTGAGGAGTTTAGCACAGTGCTTGATACATAGTAGACTCTTAATAATTACTTATTCCTTCCTTTAAATTCTCCATCCAATGTAAGAAGAAAAACAAAATCTGTATTTTTTTCATTTAAAAAAATTAATTCTCTATCCTTCTAGACCATCCCCCACCCATTGATAAAGCAAGCAATATGCTATCAGTGACACATGTGAAATCATGCAAAACATATTTCCATATTAGCCATGTCCTGCCCTGAAACGCAAGAAAAATAAAGTGAAAAAACTATACTTTAATTGGCATTCAGAGTTCATCAGTTCTCTCCCTGGAGGTGGATAGCTTTTTTTTAAAAATCATGAGTCCTAAGAAATTGTCTTGGATTATTGTATTGATTGGTGTGGTTAAATCTTTCACAGTTGATTATCATTACAATATTGTTGTTACAGTACATAATGTTCTCTTGCTTCTCACTTCAATTTGCATCAATTCATAAGTCTTCCTAGGTTTTTCTGAAACCACCTCCCTTTCATCATTTCTTATAACAAAATCGTACTCCATCACAATTATATTCTACAACTTGTTCAGTCATTACCCAATTGATGGTTATTGTGTCAATTTCCAATTCTTTGACTCCACAAAAAGAGCTGCTATAAATATTTTTTGTACACAGAGGTCTTTTTCCTTTTTCTTTGATCTCTTTGGGATACAGACCTAGAATAGTCATATTGCTGGGTCAAAAGGCATGCCCAAGGGGCGGCTAGGTGGCGCAGTGAGTAGAGTGTTGGCCCTGGAGTCAGAAGGACCTGAGTTCGGATCCGGCCTCAGACACTTCACGCACAAACAAACAAAAACCTAGCCGTGTGACCTTGGGCAAGTTACTTAAAACCCAATTGCCCTCCAAAAAGAAAAAAAAAAGGTATGCCCAGTTTTATAGCCTATTGAGCATAGTTCCAAATTGTTCTCTAGAATGGTGGGACCAGTTTCCAACTCCAACAGTGCATCAGTGTCCCTATTTTTCTACATCTCCTTCAATATCTGTCTTTTCCTTCTTTTTCTGGCTGGCCAATCTGATAGATGTGATATGGTACAGCAGAGTTGTTTTAATTTGCTTTTCTCTAATCAATAGTGATTCGGGGCATTTTTTAAAATATGGCTAGAGATAGCTTTGATTTCTTCTTCTGAAAACTGTTTTTGCCTGTTTATTGACTGGGAAATGGCTCTTACTTTTATGAATTTGCCTTGGTTCCCCATACAGTTGAGAAATAAGGCCTTTATCAGAGAAATTTGGTGTAGATTTTTTATATTACTTTACTGTTTATGGTACCTTTTAACAAAATGTAGTATCTCTGATTATCTCTTTTACTTACATCTATTTTTGCTTTTGCTTTGTTTGAGATTCCTAACCTTGCCTTTTTTTTTTTTAGTCTCAGTTGAAGTATAACAGATTCTGCTCTAGTCTCTTATTTTAATTCTGTATGTGTCTTTCTATTTCAAGTATGTTTCTTGTAAACAACATATTTTTGGATTCTGGTGTCTAATCCATACTTCTATCTGCTTCTGTTTTATGGGTGAACTCCATCTTGTTCACATTCACAGTTATGATTTCTAACCATATATTTCTCTCCATCCTATTTGCTTCTGTTTATTCTTCATTCTTCTTACTCTGTCCCTCCCCCCAAATTTTTCTTGCCTCTGATCACTGCTTCCCTTGTAAACTGCCCCCTTTTCTCTTATCCCCTTCCCCTCCTACTTCTCTGTTGAGTAAGATATTTCTATATTCAACTGAGTGTGTATATACATTCTTTCCTCTTTAAATCAATTCCAACAAGGGGTTCAAGTATTACCTGCCATTTTTCCCTCTATTGTTAAAGATCTTCCTTATGTGGCTTTTTTGTGTGAGGTAATTTTTCCCATTTTTCCTCTCTCTTATCTCAGTGCATCCTACTTTCTCACCCTTTCAGGTTTTTTGAGATCATTCCAATATAATCCACTCATACTTATGCCTTCTTTCTATGTAGACTCTTTCTAACTGTCCTAAAAATTATAAAATTCTTAGAAATTACATTACCATCTTCCCATAAAGGAATATAAACAGTTTAATCTTTTTGGGTCCCTTATGATTTCTCTTTCATGTATACATTTTCATGCTTCTCTTGAGTCTTGGGTTTGAATATCAAATTTCCTATTCAACTTTTTATCAGGAATATTTGAAAGTTCTCTATTTCATTAAATATCCATTCTCTCCCACTAAGAGATTATTCTCAGTTTTGCAGGGTAGATTATTCTTGGTTGTAATCCTAGTCCCTCTGCCTTCTGAAATATCATGTTCCAAGTGCTCTAGTCCTTAAACATAGAAGCTGAAAAATCTTCTGTAATCCTGACTGTAGCTCTATGATATCTGAATGGTTTCTTCCTGTCTGCTTGCAATGCTTTTTTCTTGACCTGGGAACTCTCGAATTTGGCTATAATATTCCTGGCAGTTGTCATTTTGGTATCTCTTTCAGGATGTGATCAGTAAATTCCTTTAATTCTATTTTACCTTCAGATTCTAAGACATTGGGGGAGTTTTCCTTTATAATTTCTTGAAGTATGATGTCTAGGCTTTTTTTTTTATTCATGGCTTTCAAGTAGTCCAATGGTTCTTAAATTATCTGTCTTTATTTTCTAGGCAGTCGTTTTTCTTATATTTTCTATTTTCTTTTATTTTTTTCATTCTTTTGACTTTATTTTATTTTTTCTTGATGTTTCATGGAGTCATTACCTTCCACTTGTTCAACTCTAATTTTTAAAGAATTATTTTCTTTAGTGAATTTTTGTGCCTCTTTTATCATTTGGTCATTTCTGGTTTTTTAAGGTGTTATTTTCTTCAGTACTTTTTTTTGTGCCTCTCTTTCTTTGCCAAGTTGTTAATTCTCTTTTTATAACTTCCTTGTATCATTCTCATCCCTCCCCTCCACCATTTTTTCCTCTACCACTCTTATGTGTTCCTTTAACTCATCTAGAATTCTTGTTGGACTTGTGTCTAATTCCCACCCACCCCACCCTTAGGCTTTCCTAGTAGCTGTTTTTCCTTTATTGTTTTCTTCTGAGTTTGTATCTCAGTCTTCCTTGCCACCATAGTAGCTTTTTATGTTCAGATTCTTTTTTGTTGTTGTTTGCTCACTTTTTCCCCAAATTATTTCTTGCTTTTGAACTTGATGTTTAAATTGGGTTCTGTTCCCTTGGGGGTGAGAAGGCACTGCCCTAAGCTTCAGGTTTTTTTTTTGTGCTGCTGTTTTCAGTGAGTTCTGGGGTGGGGGTGTAGTGTGTGTGTGTGGGGGAAGAGCCTGTAAGTTTTCTGTACTTCAAGGTCATATCATCCTGGGAGAGGTGTGATGGTCACAGTCTCCTAGTCTGCACTCTGATCTTTACTTAAAAAGGGCCCCTGCTCCCCTGCAGCTGTAAGCGCTAGTATTCCTCTTGACCTTGGAACTGTGACCAGATGCCCTGCTTCCCTGAAGCCATAAAGCTTGTGCCCTTCTCTGCCCTGGATCTGTGGTCAGAGCCCCTGCCTCCTTATTGACTGATCACAAGCACTTCTCCCTACCCTGGAACTGGAACCAAGAACTGCCTATGGGCAATGGACTTGCCAAACATCCAATGTCAGCTCAGGGGTCCCTTCAATCACTTTCTGACCAGTTGTCTGACTCCCCCCCTTACCACCTCTGGACTGAGAGTTCCTGCAGCTGCTATCATTGCTGCCTCCAAGGCCCCAAGCTGGGCTTCCTGCTGTGCACTAAGGGCTGGCCCCCATCCTGGTGTCATAGACCTTTCCTGCTGATCTCCTAATTTGTCTTGAACTGAAAAAATGTCTTCCACTGAAAAATGTCTCATCCTTATCCTCATGCCGCTCCAGAATTCTATTTGAGGAGTTATTTTAAAGCTATTTGGAAGACAATGTTCAGAGAGTTCAGTTAGGTTGTTTCCTCTACTCTACCATCTTGGCTCCATCCTGGTGTTCTACTTTAGAAAATTGGGATACTTTATCAATTCACTATATAGTCGGGTCCACCTCCCCTATTTCACAGATAAGAAAAGTGGGTCAGACAGTTCAATGACTTGTCTAAGATCACACAGTTAATAGTAGAGTTTCAGCTGGATGGAGGGTTTTATTTCAATTTATTTATTTCAAGCCCTCCTCATCTTCCCCAAATATGTATTTATCTCCTTTTTCTATGCCAACATAAAAAAGGAATTTTTCCTCTTCATTTTTATTGTAGATTTTTAATATTCTTAGTTAAAAGTGGACATGATCTATCTTTGTTCCATAGTCTTTAGGATCCCTTTTAAAATCTCTTCCTGGTGATATTAGTCCCAGAATGCTTCATGCTTATTAACAGTCTAAGATCTGGGCTCCAATCTGCTCTCTGGTACTATGCTAGCTGTATGACTTCAAGCAATTCACTTAGTCTCTCACTTAATTTCCTTATGTGTAAAATAGGAGCGGGGAGGGAGGCTAGCACTAGATAAGTAATAGATCTTGGGAGAAGAAGAAATAGGAAGAAGTCGATATAATCACAGTCTCAAAAACTTTGCACCCAAATGGAACTCTGAGGTACAAAATTTATTACTGAGAACTGTTCTCTGTAACTTTTCAAGAGGTTCGGCATTTTGCGGTGGAATCAGGAGAGGAATGCAGGGAAAACTAAGGTTTGTTTCTTTTCAGAGGCCTGTAAAATTTGGATGCTTTTTAATCTTTCTTCTAAAGGCTGTTTGTATGCATGGTAGGTATATGGCACAGGCTGTTTCTCATTTGGGGTTTTACAACTTCAAGCCGGTGCTGTTTGTCCTGAGAACAAATATCCCGCCTTTTACTGCCAGAAAATGCCTTCACATCAGCGCCCCTCAACCTGACTTCAGTCTGAGAAATGCTGAGCGAGGACACTTGATTTGGTTGAAGCTATAAGCAAAGCTGAGGATGAAGTGTGACCCGGATACATAAATAACTGCAGATTCACTAAATCAGCATTACAACTGCCAGCAGGTCAGGGAAGAGGATGCTCCAAAGACACATGAGATACTGATTATTTTCCTTCTCCACCAAGCCTTGAGAGATTCAAGGCACAGTTACAGTCCTTTGCATTTTAAGAGCAGACCCCTGATGGCCATTACTGTGCACATACAGAAGGGTGACTCCTGAGTCTGATGTATCTCACAGCCATACTCCAGCAGAGCTGGGATCTTAAGATGGGTGTCCCCTCCAAAGCTATAAACTGCAACTCACTTCTGTACAAATCCTGGAGAAGACTCAAGGGGGACAGGGTAACTATGTTCCAATTTTTCAGGAGCTATCAGATGGAAGCGGAAAAGATCTCTTCTTCTGGGTTTCTGGGTGTGAACCAGGAGCAAAGGATGGTAATTGCAAACAGACACATTTAGGCTTATAAAAAAACTCTGGCTTAGGAAAGTCTTCCTAGCAATCAGAACTGTCCTGAAGTGGAATGGGCCACTTCAGATGGTGCTGAATTCCCCTCCTTTGCAGTCTTTAAGCAGAAGCTGATGACCATTCTTAATTTTGCAGTTAACAAGCATTTTTTTCTTTTTCTGACCCCCCCCCAAACTAGAAAAAGAAAGAAAAACAAAATTCTTTTAAACAAATGTGCAGAGACAAGCAAAACAAATGCCCATTGTGGCTATGTCCAAATCGTGTTGCTCACTCTGAAATGTAGCCAAATGACCATTCTTAGGTACATTAGAATGGGAATTCCTTTTGGATGGAGGTTGGACTTGATAACCATGTTGGTCTCTACCAACTCTAACATTTCTGTGGTCCTGCTTTCTAAGCATCAGCCCAGCTAAAGTATGGAAAGGCTAATAACTTGATGATGAATTCTCTGGCTGTGGCAACCCATCTCTCAATGTCACAGAATCATAAAAGGTCATGGCTTGAAGTTCTCAATCCAACTTCCTTTTCCCTATTTTTCCCCTACTAAATGGATAACTGAGGCTCCTAGAGGTCAAATGGTATAACCGGTTAGTGTCAAAGTTACGATTAGAACCCAGGTCTCTTGACTACCAGGTCAGACCTTTCCCGATATGCTAGGCTGCATACTGGGTATTCAGAATCATAGAATGTTTTTGAGAATTAATAGGGACTGCAGTAGTCATCTAGTCCAGCCAATATCTGAAAAAAGAATCCTTGATAGGATGTACACAGGTACTCAGCCAACCCTTCCTGAAGACCTCCAATGGGAGAGGACCCCCTGCTCATGAGGCAGCCCATATTCCCTTTGAACATTTCTAATTATTAGAATAGAACCTTTTCCTGACATCAAGCCTAAAGTGACCTCTTGGCAAACTCTATCACTGCTCCTGCTTCTGCCTTCTGGGGTTAAGTAAAATGAATCTGATTCCTTTTCTACCATGTGGCAGCCCTTCAACTACAAAATCCCCAGCTAACCATTCTTAATAAGTCCCCTCACCATTGGGTCTACTCTTCTACCTCTTACCTCAAAACAAGCCACCACTTCTCCCAGGGCTGACCCTGATCCTGTGGTACAGTGTCATTGCTAGCCATCTGTTAGCTGAGTGGCCACTCAGTCTGTGGAAGGTGGGGGATGTATGATGAAACTTGACAGGACCGTGTTGTTCAGTTGTGTCTGACTCTTTGTGACCCTAGTTTTCTGTTTGTTTGTTTGTTTGCTTTCTGGAGGGGGGAAGGTAGGGCAATTGGGGTTAAGTGACTTGCCCAAGGTTACACAGCTAGTTTTTGTGTGTCTGAGGCTGCATTTGAACACGGATCCTCCTGACCCCAGGGCCAGTGCTCTATTCAGTGCACTACCTAGCCACCACCTAGAAGAATTTCTTTCTTTTTTTTCTTTTTCTTTTTTTCTATTTGGGGTTTTCTTGGCAAAGATACTGCACTGGTTTGCCATTTCCTTCTCCAGCTCATTTTCCATATGAGGAAACCGATGCAATGAAGGGCACTGGGTATTACACACTTTTCCATGTCATCCACCATGTCATGAATTTGCCTGGGGTCACAGAGTGAATAAATGTCTGCGGCTGGATTTTAACAATAGAAGATGGGTCTTCCTGATTCCAGGCCCCATTCTCTACCGACTCCACCACCTGGCAGCCCAAAGCAATTGTGTTAATCTGGGTAAACAAATGCTATGGGCTTAGCTCACCCTGGGGTCACCTGTGAGCAATGAAGGAGACCCCGCTAAGGAATGTTGTACTCCTAGCCAACCAGTATAAATGGGAGCACTTTACCCAAAGTCAATTGCTTCTACAAAGTCCAATGACCCCGAGCAAAGCACTCTAGCATCCAAGGACTCTTCCTGATCAATAGCCTCTCGTGGCCACCATTCCTTGTCCAGACTGTGATGGTGAATGGCTCTGAGAGGGAGCTCAGAATAAAGTCTGCAGTGTTATCTTTACCCTGGTTGGTATTGTTCTCTGTTTTACAGGCCCTCTGGCCTTTTTTGAAAAGCTTTCCTAGAGAGGAAGGGTAGAGGTCATTAGGTCAGCCCCTTCCTCTCTTCTCTGACAACGGTGTTCTAGCAGTGCTCTCCAGGGGTATACATGCACACACACACACACAATGTATGTGCATGTATTATGTATTTCTGTGTATATACATACAATACACACATGTGTATGTCGCTGAAAATCAGGGTTTAACTTCTGTCTAAGACACTAGTTTTATGGTCATAAAGATAAGGTGCTTAGTCAGAAACCTGCAACATTAACCTCTCCATGCCTCAGTTTCCTCACCTGTAAAATGGAACCTGCAGTGCCTACGTGAAAGGGCCACCTAGGTGGCACAGTAGGCCTGGAGTCAGGAACACCTGAGTTCAAACTTGACCTCAGACACTTACAAGCTGTGCTGCCCTGGGACAGTCACTTAATCTTTGTTTTCCTCCATCCCCTGGAGAAGGAAAGGAAAAAGCACTCCACTATCTTTGCCAAGAAAACTCCATGGACAGCACTGGTGTGCTACTGTCCATGGGGTCCCAACGAGTTGGACATGACCAAATGACTTAACAACAACAAACCCACCTTACAGCTCTGACGAGGCTAAAACGGGGCAGCATGCAAAAGCACTTGGCCAGCTTTATAAAGTGTTACGCGAACGCCAAGTAATACTGTTATTGTGCATTGGTTTGCATCTCGCTAACTGAGCTTTGTCTGACAGGGGTTGCTAGGACAGCCCACCACCCACTCTTCTGCTTCCAGCCCTGGCCACTCATACTGAAGAAGTCATATTAAAGTTCCCATCCCTTTTATCTGATGCTTTATTATCTTCCTGCCCCCGTTACAAGATTCCCAGTAGTCACCAACCACCCAGAAGTTCCTATGCTCACACAGCTTCAGAGGGTGACCTTGCAGGCAGAGTCTAGGACCCCAGGATGGCAGGTCTGTCAGAGAGGTTTCTTAAGCTGTTATTTAGAACAGGGCCCCCATTTTACAGATGACAACACTGAGGCTTAAAGAGATGACAGAGGTGACTTGCTCAAAGTCACTTGGCTAATTAGTGTGGAGCAGGGACTAGGATAATAGGCTCCTGAATGCTATTCCAATGATCTGGCCTAAAATGCCTTAAAAAATCTCCCAATAGAGGGAGGGACCATGGATGCTGACAACTCCAATCTCGTCTCTATCACCTTCTTCCCATCTTATCTTTTCACAGGAGACCCTTTGGGGAAGAGTTGCAGAACAAGCTCATAAGCACAGGCCAGTCCATTTTAATCAGAGATGCCGACTCTCACTAAATCCCATCTCTAGGCCTCGGAGAAGTTTCTTTCTGATAGCTGCTGACAGCATTTCTCCCACAGGTGGACAAGTGGGCCTGCGAGAGGCAGCAGACAGAAAGCTGGACCCAGGGTGGGGAAGACCCAGGTTCAAATCCTTCCTGTAATATTTGCTGGCTGTTGTGGGCACAAGCAAATCACTCCCCTCCTCTCTGAGCCCAAGTTCCCTCATCTGTATAAAAGGGACAAGGCTACCCAAAGTACCTCCCCCATAGTGTGGATGTGAGGGTCAAAGGAGATTCATATGATCAGGGATTTCAAGCTGGATGGGGCCTTGGAGGTCACTTACTATTTTTAAAATTGTATTTATTTACAACATTCAGTTCTACCATTCCTTGAGTTCCAAATTTTCTTCCCCTCTGTCTCCTCCCTCCTCATCCCCCCATGGCAGCATGCAATCTGATAAAGGCTCTACAAATACCTTCACATTAAATATTAGTCAAGGTATAAAGAAGAATTATTACCAATGGAGTGAACAACAAGAAAGAACAAAACAAAACACAGCACAAAAGCAAGCAAGCAAGTAGTTTGCTTCAATCTGCATTCAGACTCTGTGGTTCTTTCTCTGGATGTTTATAGCCCTCTGCATCATGAGTCTTTTGGAATTATCTTATAACCTTGCATTGCTGAGAAGAGCCCAGTCTATCCAAGCTAGTCATCCCAGATATGATGTGTCTGTAATTGGGTACAAAGTTCTCCTGCTCTCTTCCCTCGGAGGTCATTTAGCTCAACTCCCTCACTCCACCAATGAAGAAACAGAGGAAGAGACTATCCCAAGGTCATACTCTGAATCCAAGATGCGGATGCCCTAAGTGAAAGGGCTTCAGCAAACTTAAATGTCAGTTGTTAATATTACTGGAAGGGACCTCTCCCTCCTCACCTTTCCCTTGGCATGTCTTGCTCTGTGTGGCATCCTAGTTGCTTGTATACGTAGCTCCTTCCTATCAGACTATGAGTTCCTCGAGAACCACCTCTCCATCTCTGTATATAATCCAGGCTTCAGTCTCAATGAGCTTTTAATCTAATCCCTGATTTAATGTTCTAATAATATATTCCCATATATCTGTGTCTTGTCTACTGTGGCATTACCAGGCCTTGCTCCCAGGAGGTGCCTAATAAATGTTGTGAATTGAACACAAGCAACACCTGAAGAAAAGATGGGATGCTAGCTTGTTGTCTTGGCAACTGGATGAAAGGCCTCCAAGTCCATACTGGGACAGCAGCCCTTTCAAAATCAGAGAGCTTGGTCTTCCACAGAGCTTTTAAGATATTAGCACTCCAATGGTGACACATTACATATTCCATGCCAAGTACTATTGTGGAATCACTCGACATTACTTTCTCTCATATTTTTAATACATTGATACCAGGAAAGATTTCGGTGTCCTTTAAACAGACATGGCTTTTCACAATTACTCTTGTCCTCTGTGCTTACAGACAAGTCTTGATCTAACCCCCTCCTTCTGCAGACATATTTCACCATTCCAGATTTCCTTAAAGCTCTTATCAGCTCCCAGGTACTGCAATATTCATGTGACTACATTCAGTCTGAAATCTTTGGTCCATTCCCTGTTCTTCTTTTGCCTCTCTCCTTTCCTCTGGTCCCTTCTTATTCCATTCTGTATTAATGCATCCTAACAGTTCTTTGCTACCTTTCCCTTGACCCTCATGTGTAACATATGATTGCTTATGTAGGACTTAAAACTACAAGCCAACTTCATTAATAAATACTCCTGCTCCCCACATTCTTCCACCCAATAAAAATGACTTGTTTATAGGATTCAACACAAGCAGACGCACAGATAAAATGTTTTGGCTTTTGTGAAAGGTGTCGAAAGGTACCTCTAAAGTTTGCATTGTGGGGAAAATGGATCTGATACCTTCTTTCTCCCTCTTTTAGAGAGGCAGCATGACTTAGCGGAATAGAGCTGGGGTTGGAGGTAGGATTCTAGTCTGACTTCCAGCATGAGGCCCTGGGTAGGTCACTTATCTTCTGTGGGCCCTACCTACCAAGTCATGGAAAAATTAACATTTTCATAAAGGGAAGAAGTTTCCACACGCAGAGTTATCCATATGCCTAGGAATAGTTATGAGACATGCATATACATTTGTATGAGAAAAATCTAAAAAAGGTAGAAGATCGGGGAAAAATTTTATAGGCAGTTTCTCAAATAAAGATCTCATATCTCAAATGTATAAAGAACTTTGTCAAATTCATAAGAACATTATGAGTCATTCCCCACTTGATAAATGGTCAAAGGATATGAACAGGCAGTTTTTGGGGAAGAAATAAAAACAATTTATAGTCACATGAAAAAAATGTTCTAAATCATTATTGATTAGAGAAATAAAATTAAAACAACCTTGAGATATCATTTTACATCTACCAGTTTGGCTAAAATGACTGAAGGGGAAAGCGAGAAATGTTTAAGGAGATATGGAAAAATTGGGACACTAATTCACTGTTGTTAGAACTGTGAACTGGTCCAAGCATTTTGGAGAGCAGTCTGGAATTATACTCAAAAAGTTATTAAACTGCTTATACCCTTTGACCCAGCAATACCACTACTAGGTCTGTTTCCAAAGATGTTTAGGGAAAAAGGAAAAGAACACATATTCTAAAATGTTTATAGCAGCTCTCTTTGTGGTGGCAAAAAACTGAGGACTTGCAGGGATGCCCATCTATCGGGAATGGCTGAACAAGTTGTGGTATATGAAATGTGATGGGATACTACTGTGCTATAAGAAATGATGGGCTCAGGGGTGGCTAGGTGGCTCAGTGAATGGAGCACTGGCCCTGGAGTCAGGAGGACCTGAGTTCAAATCTGGCCTCAGACACTTAACACAAAAACTAGCCTTGTGACCTTGGGCAAGTCACTTAACCCCAATTGCCCTCCAAAAAAAAAAAAAGAAAAAGAAATGATGGGCTCAATGATTTTAGAAATAATGAAGAGCATGACATAATGAAGAGTGAAATGAGCAGAACCAAGAGAACGTTGTATACAGCAATACAAAGTTGTTAAGAATAGCTTTGAATGAATAAGTAATTTTGACTACTATATATATCCAAATTAGCTACAAAGAACCTAGAAGGAAGAAACTACCTGCATACAAGGAAAGAATTGATAAATGGAAGTATGCATAGTATAATTTTACATATATATATATATATACACACACACACACACACACACACATACATATTTGTGTCTAATGGTAGCCATCTCTAGGGTGGGGCGTGGGGAGGATGGAAACATGATAACTTTATTATATATTTAAAAGGATTAGCAAGTTGTATATGATAGATTTGAAATTTCATGTGCAATCATCTTTTTTATTCTACAATGTTACAGAAATGCTTGTATCATTTGATAAATTTTAAAAAGAGAAAACTCTATGCAATATTTAGTCATTTTTAATGAGAAGAGAGTTTATTTTTTAGTTTTCAAAAAAGAATTCCCTCCCCACCCAAAAAAGTGAGTCTAGGGAGTACAGAATGTTGAGTTCTTGTAATATAGAATTACCCTAATGGGGAAAAAAATTCCAATTTTTCATAGAAGAAGCATTTTATGTAGAATAGAATCTGTAAATTTTAAAGAATATTTATTAATTCCCTTAAAAAACTGACTACTATTTCCAGGGCTATAGAACATAGGAAAGATTGTTAGTCCTCAAGTTAGATTTGCTTGGCAATCCCAGCTAGCAACCTAATCAGAAAGGACCATGCAGACTACAGTATTTTCTTGGAGCTCCACCTCCCCTAATATTAATTGGGTAAATCTGGAGTGTTAGTGGTAGAGTGATGTCCTTTAACATTCTCCGAGCTCAGGAATAATGATCCCACACCATAGCAGATGAGGAGTGGGAGAGAAAATGTAAGCAGAAAGTTGTCCTTTCCCTTCACTTTCACAAACCAGAAAAGAAATCAAGTACATTAAATACCAAAATGTCAATGTAACATTTTGGATACAAATTGAACGATGAAAAAAATCAAATCATAACTTTGTAAACATAGATTACCTTTGATCTGTGGTGAAAATGAACAACAAAAGCTCTGGGAATTTGAGCATTATTACTGTTTGGTTGTTTGGATGGGAGGCAGCAATGAAGAGAGAGCCAGCCTACCTCTGCCTGCATGCTGGCAGTGTGACCCTGGGCAAGTCACTTGATCTGACCTATCTATCTTGGGAGACAAGTTATCTTAGGATTACATTGAAGAGCAGAAGTTGTTCTGCATTGGTAGAAGGAGTTCCCTTAAACCAATGAAATCCCATGTCCAGAATCTTCCCCCCAACTACAAAAGTTTATTTGGATAGATGTATATAAGGCAGGGATTTCTGCTCCATCATATATATTCAAACTCCCCGATTTGACAGAGGTTGTGTATCTTCCCAGTTTCTCCTCTTTTTATAGAGAGAAGTTGCACCCAGCAGGCACTCGATACATCTATTAATATTAGAAAATTTTTCACTTAAGACTAAGAAAAAGAAATATGACTTATGCAAATTGGTACATCATTTGCATAAATTTAGGGCTGGAATTAAGGCTACATCATGCTCTACCATTCTCTCCTACCACTATCTTTGATCCCAAGGTTTCAAGGTACTTTTGAGATATCTCCAGGAAATGCTTACCTCCACTCTTCATAGGTGGGGTGAAGGTGGTGTTATTACTTCCAGTGGACAAAGAACTCAAGGAACATATAAGGAGGCTGACTTCCTGAGTGAGGGAGCCCAGCATGGTTAGCAGAGAGAATGTGGAATTTGAGTTAGAACACCCAAGATTGGAGGTCTGGCAATGCAGCTGATCAAATCACAGAATTTCAGATGGAAAAAGGAGCTACCTCAGTAGCCATTCAGCCCAAGTACTTGAAAGAGTCTAGTCCACAGAAAAGAATTCCTTCTATAACCCATGCGACAACTGGTGCTCCCCCTTTGACTTAGAAACCTCCCATGAAAGAAACTCACTGAATCTCCACTTTGGGGGAGAGCTCTGATTCATTGGGAGGAAGGTTTTCCTCACATCAAGTATAAACCAGCCTCCCTGCAGCTACTATTCCCCACCCCTCACTCTTCTTCCTTGCTAACTGTTCCACCTTGGGCACATCACTTAATCTGTCTCATCAGTCCCCTAGCCTGATCAATGAAGGATAAATTCTACTGCAGCTCTAACAATCAATACTTCTGCATCTTAAGTCTCCATAGATTTTAGCTTAGTCCTTCTCCAGCTCATTGTATAGATGAGGAGACTGAGACCACCAGGGTTAAGTGACTTCCCCAGAGTCACAAGATAGTAAGTACTAGGTCTTCCTGACTCCAGGACCGGTACTCTATTCACTGCACCCCTGAGAGTGTCTTACTGTTTGCCACATCCCAACTTTGGGCAAATGCAAATAAATGTGCCACCTCAACGTGGCATGCACAAAGATTTATGCATCTAATATTAATATGGACACTCACAAATCATTCTTCTAGCATTAAAATACTGCCGTGTTCTTATTTCAATAGCACACATCTGCTCAAGGTCCTTCAGCCTCTCCTGAGTTGAAAATATGGTCACATTCTAATCTTACAGGAGATAAAGTCAGGAAATACTCTTAGAGATATGTACTTTCTTTTTTCATTTAAAAATATACATGCATATATGACACTCTTAAAGGTCGATGGAAAAGCTTTTTACCTGCCGAGGCCCAATTTAAGTGGCTTTTTTGACACCTGTTAATGATATCAGTAACACCAAGGATAAACAAGGAATTGAATACTAAATATTAAAGACTGGCTCTGGCAAGTGATCAAGTACAGAAAAGGTAAAAAATATTTTTAATGACCAGTTTTACAAAAAAATCATTCTTTCATTTGGATTATTACAAAAGATTTCTAATTATTCTCCTTATCTCTCCTCTTCTCCCCCTCCTCCATTTATTCCATATACCTAGATATATTAACTTTGCTAAAGAGAAGCTCTGATCATGCTACACCCCTTGTTCAAAATCTTTGATAGCTGCCCACTGTCCATTATGAATAAAATTGATACTCAGACTCCTTCCACATTTTAGGGTGAATCCACCTTTGAACATATCTCCTGTTCTGTCCTTGTACCCTACCAC
Source organism: Gymnobelideus leadbeateri (assembly GCA_011680675.1). Classification (NCBI taxonomy): domain Eukaryota; kingdom Metazoa; phylum Chordata; class Mammalia; order Diprotodontia; family Petauridae; genus Gymnobelideus; species Gymnobelideus leadbeateri. The sequence goes on from WOXC01009733.1 coordinate 355,637, forward strand.
CCTCTAACCAGTATGGGCTCCAACTCACTATTCCACAAACATACCATAATGTGATAAGCCAACAGAAGTTCTGATGAATTCATATCATTAAATATGGCAACACAACTATGACTTTATCAGTACCTGCACTCCTTTCACCAGGACTGATTGCAACCCATTCCCACCTTTTTATCTTTTGAAGTCCTCATCTATACTTTCCCATAAATCATCAGTGGTGGGTCAGCCCAACACGCTTGAAGGGAGGCCTTCCCCTGGTCCTCTTATGTTACCAAAGATACTAGTGCTAGCCTTGGGTTATCTGGTCACCTGGCTGGGCCAGCCACACAAGTACTTTCTGATGCACTGTGGAGGTAACCCTAAGTTCTCACAAGCTACACCAGAAGAGCCCATACACTGGTACTTCCTAAGAAGCTGGACAGACTTAGGTTTGAATCCTGGCTCTTGCAATTATTACCTGGGTGATGTCAAACAAGTCCCTTAACCTCTCTGGGCCTCAGTTTTCTGAACTATAAAATGAAGGATTTGGACTAGATGTCCTCTGAGGTCACTTCAAGAACTAAATCTTCAGCAAGATTCTATAATCCTAAGTATGGACTTAAAGACAGACTGCTTCCAGAAACAAGTCCAGGGGCTCATCATAAGGTCAGCCATCATAAGAATGAAAGACTTTAGCCAAGGAGACCCATGAAACCAATTACTTTAGTAAGCCCATATGTGGCAGTAATTGAACCAATAATAGATTGTTAAAATAACTGTAAGAATGGAATGAACCCAAATTTAGTGCTGCTGAAGAACTTCATGGTTGTTGGCTTGAATAAGCACATTTTAAAAATGCATTTTAAATTCAATAGGTAGCGCACCAGCCCTGGAGTCAGGAGGACCTGAATTCAAATCTGGCCTCAGATACTTGACACACTTATTAGCCGTGTGACTTTGGGCAAGTCACTTAAGCCAAATTGCCCTCCAAAAAGCAAAAAAAAAAGGATGATTGCAAGGTCAGGCATTGTATGCCAACAACTATGCTTGCCCCTGCCCCTTTATGGAGCCTCAGAATAGGTTCAAAGTGGAAGAAAACATATCCGAATAGCCATGATACCAGGCAATATATGTCAAGTACCATAGTTGGGAGAGGGTGAGAAGATAGAGGAAAGTCACCTCTAGCTGAGGCATTAGGAAAGGCTTCAGAAGATAACACTTGAAATGTCCCTTGAAAAATGGTCAGGTGGCAGCTAATACATAATTGCAACAGAATCACTACCTGCCAGGTTCTACCCCACTCTTACCTCTATAGTTTAGACTTGGTGGATATTCAAGGCCACATGTTCTAACACATTTTGTCCTGCTGATCAGAAAGTATGGAGGCAAGGGTCCACATCTACCAGAGCTCAGTGCTGTGTCATTGCCAAGTAAACATCACTTTATTAACTGTTGAATGATCTGTGAGGGTCTCATGAAATCCTTTTTTGAAAAATTTATTTACATATTTATTTTTAGTTTTTAACATTCACTTTTATAGGATTTTGAATTCTAAATTTCCCACTCCCCTCTTCCCAAGATGGCATACATGTATGATTGTATTAAACACATTTCCACATTAGTCATGTGGTAAAGAAGAATCAGAACCAAAGAGAAAAACCATGAGAAAGAAAAAACAATGAAGAAAAAAGTATGCCTTGACCTCACTCAGACTCCATAGTTCTTTCTTTGGGTGTGGATAGCATTTTCTATCATGAATCTTCAAGAGTTGTCTTAAGATCATTGCTTTGCTCAGAAGAGTTAAGTCTAACAAAGTTGGTCATTGCATAATGTTGCTGTTACTGTGTACAAGGTTCTCCTGGTTCTACTCACTTCACTCAGCATCAGTTCATGCAAAAGTCTTTCCAGGTTTTTCTGAAATCTGCCTGCTCACCATTTCTTATGGAACAATAGTATTCCATTACATCCATATACCTCAAGTTGTTCAGTCATTTCCCAGTTGAAGGACATCCCCTCAATTTCCAGTTCATTGCCACCACACAAAGAGTTGCTATAAATATTTTTGTACATGTGGGTCCTTTTCCCTTTTTATATGAGCTCTTTGGGATATAGACCTAGTAATGGTATTGCCAGATCAAAGGGTATGCACACTTTTATAGTCCTTTGAGCATCGTTCCAAATTGTTCTCTAATCAGTTTGCAACTTCATCAACAATGCATTAGTGTTCCAATATTCCCACATCTCCAACATTTATCACTTTCCTGTGGTCGTAAGTTATTCTAATATAGCACCAGCCTGATTTAGGCTATTTTATTTGTAAAAGGAAAAATAAAACCCACTAAAATGTTTTTCCCCTTTTTACAAATATGAATGTTTTTATACAGATTGATCTTTTTTCTCTTCTTCTTAAGATCTATAGGACAGAAGTGTCAAATGTTAGGCCAGCAACACTTTTGCAGGACTCAGATTAAAATGTAATGGGAAATATTAACAAAATACATAAAAATCTGATAGAATAGATAATGTTACTATGTGATTTTCTAAGTCAATATGCAGCCCATAAAGATCTTTCTGTAGAGTTTACTGGCCCCCATTTCTATCTGAGTTTGACACCACTGTTACATGGTATAGTCCTAATAGTAGAATCACTAATTTTCTAATCCTTGTCCCCTATGGTCATAGTGTTTTCCAAAAATATACCACCAAGTTACTGCCCCACTAGAACTGTATTATGGTGCCTGTTTCTCCACCACCCTACCAACACCGACATTTTATCATTTTTAACAACTTTGCTAATTTAATGGTACCTTATAGTTGTTTTGATTTGTATGTCTTGCTTTTAACAGAATTTGAACCATTTTTTCAGGGAGTTATTTATAATTTGTGCATTTGCTTTTGAGAACTGCCTGTTCATAGCCTTTGAACATTTAGCTACTGGGGAAGGAACATTACACTTCTAAGTGTGAGTCAAGTCTTAATAAATTTTGGTCATCATATTTTTCTCAAATATATTTGCCAGAAAGACTTTTTCTCCATTTGCTTTTTCTCCTTTTTGCATATCCTGGCATTTTTTTTTGTTGTTGCTGTACAAAAACTTATTTTTACAAAATCAAAACCTCTCATTTTATATCTTGTAATTGCTCAACCTTTTGTGTGAGGTGATATTGCTCATAATTTTCTGTTATTTTCCTCTGTAATGCTTTGCAAATTAACTTGTACTCTAAAGCTGCCCTAGCCTGACATGTCTTGCTGCTTGGCAAAGACATCAAGCATTTGCAGATCAGGTGGGCTCTAAGAGGTACTTAAAAATCCTCCCACCCACTTTGTTTATTACAAACTTCATACCAATGACAAAGCAAAACACAAGAATAAAGAATATTGTACATGAAACCATACGCTTCTTATTTATTCTTTGATAAGAAATTACACATTAACTATAACAAAGTAGCAATAGAACCATTTCCTCTTTTAAAATTTTTTTCCCCTCTGAATATGTTTTTCTGGATTTTTTTTTTGGCTGCTCTTATGTACATAGATGCTGCCAAATGTATATATTTTTCGTTTTGTTTTTTGGATGGGGGAGGGCAAGGCAACTTGGGTTAAGTGACTTGCCCAAGGTCACACAGCTAGTAAGTATCAAGTGTCTGAGGATGAATTTGAACTCAGGTCCTCCTGACTCCAGAATTGGCGCTCTATTCACTGTGCATCTAGTTGCCTGGTTTTTTTTTAGTCTCTATCACAACATATGTCTTCTAGTATTACACTCATATATCCTCAAACATTGGATGTCTGGGTTTCTTGCTATTACAAATGCTAATTTGTACAGATGGCTCTCTCGTTCCCTTTCTCCTTTCCCCAATTAATAGCTTCTTTAGTGCACTGCATAGCCCTCAGAGGAAGTCTCCTTGCTAAAAGGATTCACAGTTCTACGAGCAATGTTAAAACATGCCTGGCTATACTGGTTAAACTTCTCAAAGTAACAATCAAAATTAAAATCAGTATCTCTACTTTTATCTATTTCTCATTTTTTCAGTCAACAGCTTTTATATGAAAGAGGTTAGGTTAAGGCTGTTTTAATTATAATATTCATTCTTCCTTACCTTTATCTGTTTATCATTCCATTTAACTGTACTGCCTTTCTATCTTCTGGTTTCTTTTGTAACGATAATGTCAATATGAATGTGAATCAGTTACTTTAGTAGCATACCAACTCATTGGTCACATTAAAATCTTATATTAAGAGTATAAACAGGGGGGCGGAGCCAAGATGGCAGAGTAGAAACAGCTCATCCAAGTCACTCTCCCCCAGATCACCTCCAAACTATGTAAAAGGGGACTCTGAACAACTTCTGGAGGCCCAGCACCCACAGAACCACACAGAGAAGCTAACCTCCTGCTGAGGACAGCCCAGCAGCCCTACAGGAAGGACCAGCACAGAGGTCTGGGAGCCAGCAGCGCAGCACGCAGAGCGTGGGGAGCCAAGCAGCTGAGTCACAGTTTTAGCCCCAGGGCGGCAGGGCAAGCAGCCGGCTGGAGGGACCCCAGAACACCAGCAGTTGTGGTGATTCCAGAATTATCAACATAGACATGCCTAGGACAAAGTGAGAGGTTAGTGCCCTATGGAATTTGGGACCAGTATTTGGGGAACGCATCGGCTTCCTCCCCTGGGGGCTAGAAGCCCCTGAGGAGACACACCATTTTGTAGTTTTCAGAGGCAGCTCCAGCTCCTGGCCTGCAAACTGTAGGGAGATCCAGCGATCAGTCTTGGGGGGTATTCACTCTTGCTTTAACCTCCCTGGATCTGGATTGTGATCTGGGGTGGAGGTCATGGGTGGGTTTCCAGCTTGCCAGAAATGGAAGTTGCCCCCCACACGTTTGGGACAAAAATTCCTTGATCTGGCCTTAAAGCCATAGTATGGCAACAAGCCCAAAAGTCAAGTAATTAAGCAGCAACATGCCAAGGCAAAGGAAACAGAAAAATGCAACCCTAGACTCCTATTTTGGGGGCACAGAGCGGGAAAAGGACTGTGAGGTCAGAAGTCCTGCTCCAAAAGCCCCAGGGGAAAACATGAGTGGGTTGCAGGCCACAGAGGACCTTAAGAAGGACTTTACAAACCAAATAAGAGAAGTGGAGGAAAAATTGGAAAGAGAAATGAGAAGGATGCAGGAGAAGTATGAAGTGAGGGTCAACAGCCTGACTGAGGAAAACAACACCTTAAAAAATAGACTAACTCAAATAGATCCAGGAGAGACAATTTAAAAATTATTGGACTACCCGAAAGCCATGATCAAAGAAAGAACCCAGAAATCACCCTTCAAGAAATTCTCAAGGAAAATTGCCCTGATGTTTTAGATCCAGAGGGCAAAATAGAGGTTGAAAGAATCCACAGATCACCTCCTGAAAAAGATCCCAAAAAGAAAACTCCCAGGAATATTATAGCCAGGTTCCAGAATCCCCAGATCAAGGAGAAAATACTACAAGCAGCCAGGAAGAAACAATTTCAATATTGTGGAAACACAATCAGAATAGCCCAGGACCTGGCAGCTTCTACACTGAAGGCTTGAAGGGCATGGACTATGATATTCCAGAGGGCAAAAGAGCTGGAAATGAACCCAAGGGTCACCTACCCAGCAAAACTGAGTGTTTTGTTTTAGGGGAAAATATGGTCATTCAGTGGAATAGAGGACTTTCAAGCATTCTTGAGGAAAAAAACAGAATTGAATAGAAAATTTGACATCCAGACACAAGAAGGAAGAGATGCCTGAGAAGGTAATCAGGGAAAAGAAACCAAAAGGAACTTATCAAAGTTGAACTATTTACATTCCTATATGGAAAAGCAATAACTGTGACTGATGATATCTTTCTCACTATGAAAATAATGGAAGAAGGGTGTGTGGTCATATGAATACATATGTGAATGTGTGTGTATATGGTTACAGTTATATATGGATAGAGGGCATAGGTTGAATTTGTTGGGAAGGGAGGATACTCAAGGGATGAAATTATGAGGTGAGAGAGGAAAGTGGCAAGAGGAGATGGGGAGAGACAGGGTAGGGTAAACTATCTCATGTAGAAGAAGCAAGGGGAAGTGGTTGCAAGGGAGGGGAAGAATAGGAAGGCAAAAAGGCAAAACCACATTCTCATTGAATTTGGTTCAGGGAGAGAATGACATACATACTAAATGGGATATCTCAACCTGCAGCAGAATAGGGGAAGGGGGATGAGAGGAGGGATGATGGATGGGAGGGCATCCTTGGGGGGAGGGGAGGTTGGAAGTACCCACTATAGAAGAGGGACAGGATCATGTAGGGAATGGACCAGGTGGGGGGTGGGATGAGTGGGAGGGAATTATAAGCAGCCTTGTACAATATATCTACTATGATAATGTTTTGCATAGCTAGACATGTACAACATATACTGAATTACTTATCTCCCCAGAGGGAATGGGTGACAAGGGAGGAAGGAAATGGATCTGAAATTTGAGGTCTTAACATTAAATGTTTCAAATATATATAAATACTATTATTAATACTCTTTTGCTTGAAATAAGGAGATAAGATGTGCAGGCATTGGGATGCAAAGACTCACCTTCCTCTAATGGAAAAATCGATGGGGGTATGGGAGAAGGTATGGGAGAGAGCAGATTGGAGGAAGCGATATCTTGTGGGACTGCTATTCTGGGAGGTTGGGTAGGGGAATAATGGGGGGAAAATGATTGTAACTCAAAACCTGGCGGAAATGAATGATGTAAAACAGACGTTAATAAAGCATTTGTTTAAATTAAAAAAAAAAAAGAGTATGAACAGGGGCGGAGCCAAGATGGCAGAGTAGAAACAGCCCTTCCAAGGTGCTCTGGCCCACAGAACTTCCAAACAATGTGAAAGGGGACTCTGAACAACTTCTGGAGCCCCAGCACCCACAGAACGACACAGAGAAACTAACCTCCTGCCGAGGTGAACCCAGCAGCCCTGCAGGGAGCAGGCAGCACAGCGTGTTGGGAACCAACAGCGCAGCAGCTGAGGCCAGGCCCATGTAAGCCGCTGTTTTAGCCCTAGCGCGGCTGGGCCAGCAGCTGGCTGGTGGAACCCCAGAACACCAGCAGCTGTGGCGATTCCAGAACTATCAGCACAGACATGCCTAGGACAAAGTGAGAGGTTAGTGCCCTATGGACTTTGGGACCTGTATTTGAGGAATGCATCGGCTTCCTCCCATGGGGGCGAAAAGCTGCTGAAGAAACTCAACACAGAAGCCATTTTTCAGCGTCAGTGGTGGCTCGAGCTCCTGGTCTGGGAACTGTAGGGAGATTCAGCAATCAGTTTGGGGGTTAATTGCTCTTGCTTTAAACTGCCTGGATCTGGATTGTGGTCTGGGGGGGAAGTTTGGGGTGGGTATCCAATTTGCCAGAGTGGGTGGAGGCTTTACAGAGGCCACCCAACTGGTGGAAGCTGTGAAGACCCCATGTTTGGGCAGAAGTTCTCCTGTCTGGTGGCAGAGTCCTACTGTGGCAACAAGCCCCAAAATCAAGTAATTAAGTGGCAACATGCCTAGGCAAAAGAAACAAAATAAACAGAAAAATTCAACATTGGACTCCTGTTTTAGGGGCAAAGAGGATCAAAGTATGGAGGAGGACTGTGAGGTCAGAACTCCTGCACCAAAAGCCCCAAATGATAGGAAGTGGCTGCAGGGGAGGGGAAGAACAGGAAGGCAAAAAGGCAAAACCATATTCTCATTGAAGTTGGCTCAAGGAGAGAATCACATACATACTAAATGGGATATCTCACCCTGCAGGAGAGTAGGGGAAAGGGGGATGAAAGGGGGGATGATGGTGGAGAGGGTGTTCTAGGGGGAGGGGAGGTTGGAAGTACCCACTTTCGAAGAGGGACAGGATCAAAGTTGGGAATGGACCAGGTGGGGGGTGGGATGGGTGGGAGGGAAATATAAGCAGTGTTTTACAAGATATCTACTATGGTAATGTTTTGCATAGCTATACATGTACAACACATACTGAATTGCTTATCTTCTCAGAGGGAGTGGGTGACAAGGGAGGAAGCGAATGGATCTGAAAATCGAAGCTTTAAAATTAAATGTTTCATAAGATGTCCAGGCATTGGGGCCCAGAGATTCACCTTGCCCTAATGGCAAAGTCGAAGGGGGTATGGGAGAAGATATGGGAGAGAGCAGATTGGATGAGGGGATATCTAGTGGGACTGCTATTCTGGGGTGGTGGGTAGGGAAAAATGGGGGAAAATTGTAACTCAAAATCTGGTGGAAATGAATGATGTAAACCAGAAGTTAATAAAGCATTTGTAAAAAAATTTAAAAAATAAAAGAAAAAAAGAGTATAAACAATTGAGAGCCAGGACCTTGCATTCAAAAAAATGCTGGATTTGGAATTTTGAGATGCAGTTTTGAATCAATTCTACCACTTACTATATGACCTTGGACAAGTTATAACCACTGTGGGCCTTAATTTCCTCATTTTTAGAATGAAGGGGGCAGAAGTAATAAGCTCTAAATCCCCTTCAAGTCCTAACTTCCTAATCCCCTTCATTAAATTAATGTTTATATAAAAGATGTAATCAAAAATGTATACACAAAAAGATGGGCTGGTCACATGAGGAGAAGAAAGCATAACCAATGAATAGCTCACACACTCCAGTGACATCCTTCTGATATCAAGAGAAAGTGAGAAATGCTTCTATAAGTCTCTCTAGGTTTCCATGAATTTATCATTTTCATAATTTGTTATGACACAATAATGTTCCATTACATTCATATACTATAATTCGTTCAGCTGTCCCCCAATGAATGGAAATCCAATTTTTTTTCAGGTCTGCATTATAATAAAAATTGCTGCTAAAAGCATTTCTCTAAACACTACTTCTTGCCCTCTGTCTTTGACCTCTGTGGTGTAAGCCTACTAGTGGCATTTCTGGGTCAAAGGTATTTACAGTTCACTCACTTTTGGAATAGAGTTCCAACCTGATTTCCAGAAGGGTTGGACCAGTCAGTATAAGCTCTTCCTACAGTCCCTCCAACAAGTGATAGCGTCTTTTCTTTTTCTTCTGTTGTGTTTGACAATCAAGTTTATATTCATCTTATTTAGTGATGATGAGTTTTTTCATATGATTTTTAGCATGGTGGAATCTGGGGTTAGAGGACTGGAATGCAAACGTAGGCTTTGCCATTTGCTACATCTGTTACAGGGGGTCAATCATTTTCCTTCTCTGAGCATCAGTTTCTTCCTCTAGCTCTCCATGCATGATCACATGCTCCTCAGGGGATCAGTGAATGGCAGTTCTGTGATTCTGGAACAACAGAACTCCTCCTGTATGAGCTGGGGAATAGGCAATCTCTTTCTACAGAAATGATGGGTACCGGAGAGAATCCAGGGAGGGAGCCACAGGGGGAGCACCAACACCTCAGGGAAAAGATGTTCCAAGAGAATGACATACAGCTTAGCAATCTGACTCTAAAACCTTTCACCAGTAGAATTTTATCCCAAAGCAGAGAGTTTATTTTTGAAAGCTCTGTGCTGACCTTTAAAGGAACTTCCTGTAGTGCAACTAATATAAGAATGGAAAGAACCTTGTGTTGTATCAAGTTACAACTGTCTGCCCAAAGTGCTGGAACATTTGACTAACACTTTGAATCCGGTACTCAGTCAATGTATGGTTGTTCAGTGGGGAGACATGTGATATTTCTGTCTTCCTTGCCCATCCCCAGATTACCCTCAGTTCCCCCTTCTCACCTACCCCATCTTGTTGGACACATGCTTTCATCACCCTGCCAGGATGTCTGCTCACCAATGTGAGATGGGCCTCCCTTTTCTATCCGGTCTTTTTATGCCCTTGCAATTTCCATTAGTTTTATTTTTTAAAAGGTAAGAATTTTTCCTTTTACCTAGGGAAATTCTAGTTCAATTCAATTCAAGAAACATTTATTCATTAAGTGACTCCTTTGAACTGTTCACTGTGGTAGGCTCTGGTGATAATAAAAAAAAAAAAACCAAAATAAACCGGTGCCTGACCTCACAGACTCCATATTCTATCTGAGGGATACAAAACATGCACAGAGAAGTAAATACAAATTAATTTCAAGAGAAAAAAGAACCAAGAGATTTGGAGGGAAGCCTCATAGAGGAGGTGGTACCTGAACTTGGCTTTGATAGAAACTCCCAGGGATTCAAAGAACCAGAGGTGGTGGAACCATCCATGTATAATTATGGAGACAAGAGACTGATTGTCACACATGGGAAAATCAAGCAGGCCTCTTTGACCAGGGTGGAAAGTACAGGAAAGGGAATAGTAGGAATTAAGACTACAGGAGGAGGTGGGAATCAGAGGGAGGGCATCAGTGCCAGGTATCCTAAGGGCAGCAGTGAGCAGTTTTTGAGTAGGGGAGTGATCTGGTCATACTTGTGTTGAAGGAACAATAATTTGACATCAGTGTGGAGAATGGGTTGTAGAGGGGGAAGACGGGAAGCCAGAAGACCACTTTAGAGACTCCTGTGATAACCAGGCTGAGGAGGTTTTGAATTAAGGTAGAGATGTGAAAGATATGGCGGGAGAATCCAGAGGACTTGGCAAGAGAAGACTGAAGGAGCACAGCATCTGGGAAGCTTGGGTTCTCCAGTTACTAGGGCTGCCCTGCTGTTCCCAGTCACCTTGTTTTTAGTTTGTACATATGTTTGTACATATGTACATGTACGTACATGTTTCTCCTCTGATAAAATGTATACATCCAGAAGGCAGGGACTGTTTCACTCTTATTTTTGTATCTTTGGTGCCTAGCACCAAGTGAAATCTCAAACTAATAAATGCTCAGTGATGGATTAATTGGGTGACTAGAGAGATTATTGGGCAGCTAGGTGGCACCATGAGCCTGGAGACAGGAAGACTCACTTCCTGAGTTCAAATCCAGCCTCAGACACTTACCAGCTATGTGAGCCTGGCCAAGTCACATAACACTGTTTACCTCAGTTTCCTCATCTGACAAATGAGTTGGAGAAGGAAATTGCAAACCACTCCAGCATCTTAAACAAAAAACCACAAAACCCATAATGGGGTCATGAAGAATTGGATATGATTGAACAACAGTTGTTTCAACAGCAAAAAGATCATAGTACCCTTAATAGGAACAGGAATGTTTGGAGAAGGAATAGTTTTTTATGGGGGAAATATAATGGGTTTTTGTTTGGAAATTTCAAAGCTTGTTTCTTTTACCTAACTGGGATGGACTTTTGCAAAAAAAAAAAAAAAAAAGACATTTTGGGGCAGGAATAAAAATGATTTTTTCTGATTATCTTTATGATGCTATTGTTTTAAGTACACATGATTCCTAGATGTTTAAAATTTTAACCAGGAGGTAGCTAGGTGGTGCAGTGAATAGAGCACTGACCCTAGAGTCAGGAGGACCTGAGTTCAAATCCAGCCTCAGATACTTATCTGTGTGACCTTAGGCAAGTCACTTAACTCCAATTGCCTTGCCTTTCCCCAAATTTAGCCAGGCTGGCAACTATTTTATAACATGTTATTCTAAATTATTTTATTTCATGTAAATCATAGAATCATGATCCTGTGACTTCTTTGGTTTATAATTTTCTGATGCTAACATGATGAAATAAGGAATACTAAAATGAGTCACCAGTGTTCAGACTTACTAGATACAAGAAGAGGTGGGAGCCACACTATTAATTATTATGTCCTCAGAACAGGGAGCTCTAGAAAGGGGAGTGAGGGAACACAGGAAAATTCTTTTGAGTTACTAGAATTTTAAGTTATATGTGAACTATTGTATACTTGCATATTAATAGAAACCAGATGATAGAGTAGATAAGTGATTCTACCAACCTGACATTGTAGAGAGAGCTTAGAACTTGGAATGAGGAAAACCTGAGCTCTAATCCTATGGCAGACTGTCTGTGAAACCTGGACGGTCTACCAGCACCATGCCAGGAAACTGAATCACTTCCATTTGAGTCATCTTAGGAAGATCCTGAAGATCACCTGGCAGGATGAGGTACCAGACACTGAGGTCCTTACTTGAACTAAACTGCCAAGCATTCAGACTCTGCTTCAGAAAGCACAGCTCCAATGGATTGGCCACATTGTTTGAGTACAAAACATACACTTGCCAAAAAGATTATTTTATGGAGAACTCACACAGGGCAGGCATTCACAAGGTGGTCAGAAGAAGCGATATAAGGACACTCTCAACATCTTTTAAGAATTTTGGGATTGATTGTGTGACATGAGAGACACAGACATAGGACCACTCAGCATGGTGAGCCCACATCAAAGAAGGTGCTGTGCTCTATGAGCAAAGCAGAATTCAAACAGCTCAGAAGAAGCAGAAGTGTGTAAATTTAAAGAATCCACCCCAAATATTCACATGGACTATTTGTGCCCAACCTGTGGTACAACATTCCGAGCTCATATTGGTCTGATCAGTCACAACTGGACACATTGAAATTTGACTCTCAAATGATGTGATGGCATTTTGGCCCTCTTTAATCATAAAAGACAACCAACCATCCGCATGACCCTAGCCAAGTCACTTAATCTCTCTGTGTCACAATTTTTTTGTCCATAAAATGAGGAATCATTATAGTACCTACTCCACAGGGTTGCTATTAGGATTAATATGTAAATATGCATTAATATGTAAAGTACTTTGTAAGCCTTAAAGTGATATATAAATATTAGCTATTGCCTCTTGTCTTGTAATCTGGAGAAGTTCCTTAGACCATTCTGCCTATACTGACCACACAAGCTGCATTATGATGATTCTGGCCATAATATTTTGAGCTGGAGGGGACCATAGGGATCACTTAGTCCAATCTTTCCTTTTATAGATGAGGGTTGAACATATAGATTGAGAGGTGAAGTCATGAGGATATTCAAAAGCAGATTCAAGACCTGCTGCCACATCCAGCATCCTCCCCATTCTGCTATGTGGTCTCTCATGCTACCATGTGTAATCGTAAACCAATTTGCTACTTCCTAAATTTCTGGATTAGACCTATAAAGAAACAGATCAGTTTGGGAAGTGACATAGCACAATGACTGCTTCTCTATTATACAATCATGCTTTCTCTGGTTGTTTTATGCTTTGTATTTGCATTCCCAGCACCTAATGCAGTACCCGACACCCAACACATAGTAGGTTCTTAATAAATGCTTGCTGATTGATTACAACTTATTTTTATGCATAATTTTTTTTTTGCTTTTTGGGGGGGAAGGTAATTGGGGTTAAGTGACTTGCCCAAGGTCACATGGCTAGTTTTTGTGTTAAGTGTCTGAGTCCAGATTTGAACTCAGGTCCTTCTGACTCCAGGGCCAATGCTCTATTCACTGTACCACCTCGCTGCCCTATGTATAATATTTTTAAGGTTTTAAAAAATGTTATCAATTCAAAACTAATTTTTTTAAAGTCCTATTGCCTGCACCTGGGGAGGATAGTACATTTAAATTTGTTTGCTATTTGTTTCATCTATGTGCCTTATCTTCCTTCAGAATTACTAGCTCCTTAACAAACAAAACCAAACCTCTCACTCTTCCCACCTCATACTTGTATGTATTTCCAGTGCCTAGCATAGTCACATAGTAGGGGCATAAGAAATGCTTTCTATATGAATGGATACTTAGTATGGTCCACTCTGTAGACTTGAGTTCTTACCCTACAGAAATACCATCTTCAAAGGCTCGTTCCTCTTAGGAGAGTGGGAAAGAGGGGTGCTGTAAAAACCCCTGCCAGGTCCATCACCTGCTCTGAGATGTGGCACCATGGGTGAGGGATGTGTCAACTCCAATTCCTTTCAGATCATTTCACTGGATTGGGAAGGTCCTCAGCACCTTTGCCATAATTAATGACTGTCAGGGCGTAGGAGGCCAATCAATACCATGTTAATTTTCATCAATGCAGCAGAAGTAATGCCCCAGGGGTGGGATGGAAATTACATTATGTCTTAATGGAGAGAATTCTGTTGTTGCTGATTTCTTGAGTGGGTGGAATCTATGACAAGCCTTCCTTCCCTCTCTACACATAAGCTTTTAAAATCTTAACTGATCACTGTAGACAAAGAGGTGAAAGTAATCCGTCATTTTTAAGTAAGCAAAAAACCATTATTTCAATCTCTGAGTTCCATAATTCACAAGGGAAAATCTCTCAACTATTCATAGGATGATACCATATTATGTGATGCAAATCAAAGATGACACATACTCAGGGGGGTCATCTTGTCCTTTATCAAATACATGGAATTGAAGTGGATAGGCTGATGTTGGTGAATTGTTCTTTTCAGCTATACTTAGACATACAGGACATCAGAGTCAAGAACATAATCTTTAGAAGCTAAAGACAGCAAATGATTCTCAAGACAGACTTGAGAATTTTTGTTTCTACTTCCTCCTCTGGGCTTACGCTCATTTGGTCATTATTTTGAAATTCTAAGAAGCAATTCAGAGATCTTTCCACTTCAAGGATATGTATTCAGAAAAATATAGACCATTGCTTTCCCCTGGCATTGAGCATTGATGGGCTTATTTTCAGGGCTGGGGAAAAAAGTGTTTGTCTCATTGGGTTGTATTTGTGTTCCAGAAAGTTTGTCCTATTTCCAGTATATTTTTCAACAATGACAGAAGCACAGGAAGTAGCATGAATGTCACTGAGAAAATGTAAGCTCAGAGAAAGAGATGGACTGGTCATTCAGGAAGAAAGAGAGATAACAGACAGGCAGCCTAAGTGTTAGACTGTTAACTAGACAGAATAAAAAGACCAAATGAAGGCCCCTAAAATACTGACAGATCATCACTGGAAGCTCAGAGGGAAGGGCGGGGAAAGATGGCACCAGAGGAGAAAGCATGAATGGGCTACAACCTGCCCAGCAGGAGGAAATGACCACATTGATGAGATAACAGGTCCCTCAAAGTTATCATTGAATCATAGGATTATAATTTAGAGTTAGAAGGGACCTTAATAGTCATCTAGGCCAATAACTTCATTTTACAGATGAGGAAACTGAGGCCAGGAAGCTAAGTGGCTTGCCTTAAGGTAGTGAGCTCTAGAGCCAGAATCTGAACCCAGGTCCTCTGATTCCAGATCCAGAACACTTTCCATTGTGCCTCTCTGAGGTTGCCTCTCATGTGCCAAGTACTAGGTTAGGTTCTGGGGATTCCAACACAAAAAGGAAAGAGTTCTGTCTGCAAGGGGAAGTTAAACATTGGCACCATTTATCACTGTTTAAAAGGAATTCGGTTTATGTGATCTCAGGCATTTTACAGGGAAAGCAGCCTGGGTCCAGAGAGTTCCCAGGGAGTCAGGGGTTGAATATTTGGTGAAAACTACACCTTTCCCCCTCACAAGTGAGGTTATTAGGAAGAACTAAGTCTGGGGAAGAGGACAGGAGTTAAGTGACTTGACTGGGGGCATCACAAGGTTGGTGTTTGTGACAGGACCTCAATTTAAGAACCAAGTTTCTTTCCTCATGTACCAGCAAATCTCACTTTCTTCACCGGAGTGAAAGGGGATTTAAGAGGCATAGTACATCTATACAAAGTATCTTTCCCAAAAGCTGCTTTTCAAGTCTCTTCAGACACTTTTCTTTGCTCTTACGAAATACAGGAATATAAAAACTACATCTGAATGGTTCCACAAGAGGGGAAGAGAGCCACCTTTTTTGGGTGGAAAACTGTCATGTATCAGTATCATTCCTAGTTCTTCAATTGGCTCAAATAAAGGCAGTCACAGTGAAAGGCAGCTATTTGAAAAGGCCTTAGAAAGTACCATGGTGTCCTTTAAAGGGACTGGGCTAATATCATCGCCATGATAACCAGAGTCTGACCAGTCTGTGAATTGCTTATCTCCTCCTTGGCCCTCACTTGGAAAGTACTGAAAAGATTTTCAAATTGATCAGCAAGAAGTTCTTTATGAATCAATACATATAATGACACCCCCTACTCTAACTACTTAATAGAGTCAGCAATATAATTTAGATTGAGCAAGTTAAGTGATTTCCCAAAGGCATAACTGCTGGTTTATTTCAGTTAACCAATAAAAAGAAAGTGACTTAAATACATTCAGTAATGCACTAAGTATATAAGAATGTCTTTGTTGGGTTATTTATGAGGACCCCAAACTCATCTCTATGAAATAAGATTGTAGTATTGCTTAGATTTATTTCTCTTTGTTGCAATTTATTTTAATAGATGTGGATGTTTCTGGAACAAAGCTCAAGCAAAATTATATCATAAAGAGGTAAATGACAGAAAGTTCCCCATGTATATTAAAATATTCATAGTATCACTTGTAGGGGTAGGACAAGCCTGAAAACAATGTGGCTTGCCCACTGATTAGAGAACAGCTAAACAAACTGTGGGATATAAATGTAGCAAAATATTATTCCACTATAATCGACAAATTGGAGGAATTCAGAGAAACATGGGAAGACATGGATAAACTAAAGCAGGATGAAGAAAGCAGAACTGGAAAACAATATATACAATGATGAGTAGACCAGTGGACTGGAAAGTTCTTGAGAGCAGGGTGAGGGTTTGTTTTTGTGGTTGTCTTTATTTCCCAGTTGGTACAACGTCCAGCATACGAAAGGCACTTAAAATATACTTCCTTATTAATCATGTTGTAAAAGAAAAAACAAATTGAAAGGAAAAAAAATGACCAAAAAAGGAAGTGAAAGATGGCATGCTTTGATCTACATGCAGACTCCAGTTCTTTCTCTGGAGGTGAGTAGCATTTTTCATCATGACTCTTTTGGAATTTTCTTGGATCACTGTATTGCTGAGAAGAGCTAAGTCATTCACTCATGATCATCATCAGTTCAACAGTCTTTTCAGGTGTAAAATGAAGTATTAATAGTCTCTGAAGGCCTCTCTAGCACAAACACTATAATTCTCTATGGTAAGCAATGAAATAAAACTCTGCTAAAGGGTATCTGAACTTAAACGAAATGCAAAGGTTCCAGGACGGATAGCTCCTTCAGCTTGTAAAGAGAAAAAGGCTGTGTATGCAGAGTATCACTTATGCTAACAATTGGGATTACTCTTTTGCTAACAGCTTTTCTTTATTATGGGGGAGGGGGGTTCTGTAGAGGCAGGGGGTGAGGCTAGGATTTGACAGTGGTAAAAAAAAAAAAGAATGGCCTCAATGAAGCCAACAAACAAACAAAAAAATCGCATCATTCAAGAGAGGTGGGTGAGTGTTGCTGCAGGAGAGGAAACTGGTGGATTTAGCCAAGTAAGGAATTTCTGGCATTTACATGGAGTTTTTCTAAAAGGGAAGATATGAACTCCAAAGCCCATTTTGAGATCACCATCAGTTTGCTCTCAGATAATCAAAGGAAAATAGGACTCAGAGCAGTGAAGGGAGCGTAGAGCTGGACCAGGTCAGTATCCCCACCCCTATACCCACCCCCAACTCTCCCCCTCCCTGCCCCAGGTTGTATCATCCTACAGGCCAACTTCCTTATCTAGCTTCCATGTTAAGTGGTCAACCTCCTAGCTTGCCAACAAGGAATGGCCTTTCTATTTTATCACTTAAATGCATTATCTCACCCTCTGACTATCTCACCAAACACTCAGCCTCATACTGCCTGAGCTTTAGCTCCAGTAAGATAGAATAATGAGTATAAACTAGCCCACTCCATTCTACTGTGAAGCAGTTTTGGGAAATGCCTAAAAAAAAACCCACCTGTAACCAAGCAATGTCATTACATGATCAGAGACATGACAACTCTCTGCTTCATTTCCATAAGCTGAGCATGTTAAGTTGTCTTGGAGACTGAGTGTGTCTAATTAAACACATACAAAAGTGATTTCAGCAGCTCTGGGTTACTGGTTGACAGGTCAGGAGGCAGTGGACTCAGGCCAAAGGGTTCCCATGAACTTATGACTACCAAGGCTTATCCCCTAGTTTAGCTTAGCAACTGGCTGTTTGAAAGCACCGGCATGGTCAGCCAGGAGTGTGCACATCTGGGCATCAGAGGCCAAGAAATTCTTTGTTTAGTGCTATTTCAATGCACAAGGCAAAGGCTCTACTCCAAACAGGAGAAAACCATAGACTAACAAATATAGGACCTGGTGACTAACAGTAGTAAATATGCTATGTATTTAAGAATGCTGGGTGTTTTTGTTTTTGGTTTTTTTTTTTTGCGCTTTTTGGAGGGCAACTGGGGTTAAGTAACTTGCCCAAGGTCACGCAGCTAGGTTTTTGTTTGTGTGGGTTAAGTGTCTGAGGCCAGATCCAAACTCAGGTCCTTCTGACTCCAGGGCCGGCGCTCTACTCACTGCGCCACCTAGCCGCCCCCTAAGTGTCTACATCTTTTTGTTGTTGGTTTTTTTTTTTTTTGTTATTGTTTGTTTGTTTTTTGTTTTTTTTTGCTTTTTGGAGGGCAATTGGGGTTAAGTAACTTGCCCAAGGTCACGTAGCTAGGTTTTTGTTTGTATGTGTTAAGTGTCTGAGGCTGGACTCAGGTCCTTCTGACTCCAGGGCAGCCGCTCTACTCACTGTGCCACCTAGCCGCCCCAAGAATTCTCTTGTTTTAAAAAAAGAGAATCTACTGTCTTGCAAAATAGAATACATGAATACCCGAAGGTTACGTGATTTCCTCTCTGCGGGGAAATCCCTCCACCAAAGTAGACGGCAATATATGCAAATATGGGGAACATTCGCTATTTCACTCCAGGTATGGAAAGCCCCTCCATCATCCACCAAAGTATGGGATTTTAGGATCTGGGAATCCTAGATTTAGAGATAGAAGGTTATCTGGTCCAACCCCATGATTTAACAGATACAGAACTAAGGCCATTGAGGTTAAGTGGCTTGCCCAGGTCACAAGGCAGTACCAGAGTTGGGAATCAAATGCAGGACCTATAGTTCCAAGTCCAGTTCTTTACTAAGAATACAACATAACAGATAAATACTAAGGACCTATTTTAGATGCATGGATATCAGGTGAATTGCCCAGGGCTACAACCTAGGAGGTCTTCCTGTGGCCAGTCCAGCAGTCAAATCTGCTACACAGTGACATCTCATTTAGGAGAAATTTTGGCATTGTAATGATTTCTTCAGTGCTAGTTTGGGCTAGTGTGACCCGTAGCACACAATCGCATCCAGGTACATTTGGGATGTGTTTGTTGGATTCAGTCAGCTTTTTAGCGGAATTTCCATTCCATGGGTCTTTATTTATAAAGGCTTAGTTTTTATGATATATAGTTAAATGCACCCTCTTTCTGTACCCGTCCTCTTTCCAAATCATGGAATCAAGTCTGATTTCATAGACTTTCACTTTCTGAACCTTTTCAGGTTTTTTGGAATGAGCTACATGGGCTCTTTCCATACAGCTCCCAGTTAAAAAGGCTGAAATGGTAGTTGCTGGCTTGATGAGGCCTAAAAATTCTCAAGTTCTAAAAAAGTTAATAATAAGTGAATATAGTTCAACCTTCTTAATTTAATGCCAAGAAGCAGCATGGTATAATACATGATCTTTGACTCAGCATGATCTGGGTTCAGATCCCACCTTTGACACACATTGACTACAACCATGGACAAATCATTTAACCTCTCAAGGGCTGCCCCAAGCAATTTTCTAAGACTATGAGTTACAGATGAGTTGCAGATCTGAATTAGTGGAAGGAATCTCTCCCTATGCTGATGAAATCACAGGGCCAGACCCCAAAACAAAACAAAAAACATTTAATGGAAGAAATTAATAAATAAGGGAGGCAAAATCTTGGCTTAGAATTCAACATCAATAATTAAAGAATTATTAGATGGACCAGTACAAATTTCTGCTACTGTGATAATAGCGCTCACAGAAGAGAATTTATATTCCTTACTTTTGCTGTCTTTAGGCATCTTTGTTTCTATTGAATCAATGGAGATATTTTATTAGGACTTTAAAGGTTTAGAAAAAACTGTCAGATTAACTTTATCTCCATCTCAACTGGGGGTACATTTCACAGTATTCCCCCCCCCCCGTATTGATCTTTTCCTTTTTAAACCTTCTACTTTATAGCCTTTCAATATATTCTGTAATTAATAGAGGGGAAGGGGAAGCGGAATACAAGGAAAATCTAACAAACCTGTCTTTAGACATGGAAATAACTCTACTGATGTCTTCAGCCTAGAAAATGAAATGCAATAGAAATCGGAGTATCCTTTAATGTTCTGGATATTACTGCACTATATGGCTTCTAGCAGTAGCTAATGGGTATCTAATTATATGGAAGTGAGTGATACATGGGACTCTACAGTAATAGAGACTGATAATTCAATAGCAAAATAAGCTTTACAAAGCACACCCTCCACAGCAGCCCTAGGAGGCAAATAACACAAGCAGTATTACCCTCATTTTATAGATGAGAGAACTGAGGCCCAGAGAGCCACTGAGTCTCATGATCAAGTCTCCTCATTTCAAGTTTAAGGCTCATCCCACTATTCCTTGGCTACCTATTATTAATAATTATACAGGAGCAAACGATACATGAAACTAAACAGTATAATGCAATTCAAGAGCACAAGTCCTGGTTCCACTAAAACCCATGAGAGTGATGCCCAAATCAAATAAAATACACCTTGATTTCCTTAGACTGGCCTGTGTCTCCCAAACAACACTTCTTAAATGTCCGGCATCTGAGGTCAAAGGAAGCATATCTCATTCCCATAACTCAAGAGTGCCTTGGTTAAATTCAACAATTATATTCTGATGATGAATGTGGTCATTACAGTTTAGCTGAGTCTTGACAGGTAGAAAAGGTTGCAAACAAGAGAAATGACAAGAATATTACAAAGGCAGCATAGTGTGGTGGGAAGACAACTGGTTTTGAGTTTGGGTTCTGATTCTGTCACTTGGGAGACCCTGGGCAAGTCACTTCCTCTCTTTGGGCCTCTGAGACCTCATCTGTAAAATCAAAGGTTAGGCCAGAAGACCTCTGAGGACCCTTCTCAATCTCAGTCTATGATTCTATGATGCTGGGAAGAGGACTAGGATTTCTTGATTCCTTATCTTGTGCTGGTCCATTTTATAAGTTTTGTTTATTTCCCTCATTTCAAAAACAGAAAAACTTCTCTGGCCTCCTTCCAAGCACTGTCTTCGTTCACAAAAATTCCCCAGTAGATAAAGGTATCTTATCCTCTGCAAACTGTACTGGTATGTCAGTGGGACGGCTCAAAATGCTGCATTTTGTTTCTAAGAGAAAGTAAAACAAACCTTTGAGGTTTGAGAATTTTGAGGGAGGTCAAAAGCATTTTTAAAATTGATAGCACTTTCTTCATACAAAGCTAGAAAACCCTGTTCCTCCTCACTTTTGAAGTGGACTCATGATTTCTTCAGTGTAGGAACTCTGGTGTGGAAACTGCTTACACCAATTGCAGATGAGCAACTCATAGGCAACTCAAATCATCTTGGAGACTTGCCTGCCATGGACAGTATATTTCAGAGGCAGGACTACAAGCCAGGTTTTCCCGACTCCAAGCTTGTTGTTCTTGTGTTTCAGCCATGTCTGACTTGTCATGACCACATTTGGGGTTATCTTGGCAGAGAGAGTAAAGTAGCTTGTCATTTCCTTCTCCAGGTTGTTTTACAGATAAGGAAACTGAGGCAAACTGGGGCAAGTGATTTGCCCAGGGTCACACTGCTGGTAAGTATCTGAGGCCAGATTTGAACTCAGGAAGATGAGTCTTCCTGACACTAAGCCCATCCCTCCATCCACTGTTCCATCCAGCTTCCTACTTGACTCTGAAGTTGACCACTAAATCACGCTGCCTCTCCACTCTAAAAGTTGTATTCAACAATGACTTTCAGACACTGAAGGCATTTCTATAGGATAAAATTATTTATGAGAATACTGAATTTAAATAATCTAAATGTG